>CM076573.1:417865546-418323411 GCA_034641835.2 Pinus albicaulis | reverse complement strand
ATGGAATAGCAAAGCAAATAAAGGATTGAACAACAATTCTGAAATAGAACAGCAAGTCTAAAATGGAACAGCAATTGAATAACTAAGTCCCGCAGGTTGTAACCAAACTTAATCTATTAACTCAAATGCATTCTTTGCAATCAAATAACATTCTTTCACTCTAAAAGCAATTCACACAAATCACACTAATGGAACAGCAATAACTATTAATGAATTATGGAACAGTACTGATAAATCAGAAACGCGCACAACACGAACGTTTAGTATAACAGCTCTGTAACAAAACAGTAAGAACATGCAATTAACTCTTGAAAGGATTAATAACTTGATGCGGAGTCAACACACGATTCTATCTGTAAAAAACCTCAATGATTCAATCTTTAACAAAGCATGTAATATGAACTTATAAAGCATATCAAATTACCAAATAACAATGATAAACAAACCACACAAAAGTCAAGTCGTAATGGTACAGAAGCAAGTGTCCTTCGGGGCCGGGCCCTTAGCCTCCAAGGATACACCGCTTTAAGTTAATCCAGACGCAGAGATGAAATAATCACCAAGCTTTTATTAATGCATCGGTCAAAAATACATTGAACCAGTTCTCAACGAGACTCAATAATCAAAGTTGATGTTTTACAGAAAATTACATAAAAGCGTATCCTATCTATCAAGCTAACAGTGTTGTCCCTTTATATAAAGGTGATGGCGGAGATGTCCAAGTAACATGATAAATAAAGCAGCGATCCCTCAGGATCGAAGATCCTGAGGGATTCGCCAAACTGTTAATTCTTCATCCTTTCCTTTCTTTGGCGCCGAGCTGGTGTCTTCTCCTTCTTTTCCGAGCCGATTTGCTGTAATCTATTTAGCCTTGTTTGCATTCGGTTCTCGTTCAGAGGGACAGCAGTTATCTCGACTTTGTCCTTTCCTTTGGAACGGAAATTCCTCGTTTTCTCCTTTTCCTGTACAGAAAATAACCATTATCAGTGGCTAAGTCTTGCATATCAATTCTCACATGTTTTGTTATGGTTCCTTATTACTTTCCAAATTCATGATACAAAAAGGTTCACAAATTCTATTAAAAAGCCACTGAAATAGTCATCAAAAGCATACCTGTTCTGGGGTAGGAACCTTGGCTGGTTCCGTCTCTTCCTGGGCAGCTGCTTTTTCTGCTCCTACTCCCTCCAGAATTTCCTCTGGTGTCTTGGGAACAGATTGTTCCCGTTCAGTATCTCTTATCTCCTCTTCATCATGAACAGGCAGATTTCCTTTTTCTGCCTCTACTGCATGTGATTTTTCAGATGTGTTTTCTTCTTGGGGTTTGTCGTGGAGGTCTACTGGACTAGAAGGTTGGCCATACTCACCCATATTGGCCAAGACTGCGGCCAATTCATCTTCTCCCACTGGGTCTTGTGGTGGGCTACCTTCCTGCTGTCCCATTTCCCCCTCTCGTTTGGATTATTCAGCTTCTGCCTCTGAATGCTCAGCTTCTGTTTCTGTTTCCGAATGCTCAGCTGCTTCCTCATTTTCCTCTTCGGATTGCTCGGCTTCCTCGGCCTCTCCTTTCTTTTCTCCTTCAGCTTGTTCTTCTTCTACTTCTAGTCGTGAGGATTGCTCGTCCTCAATTACCACTGGCTGGCTGGTTCTTTCCTGGAGCTTTTCCAGCCTTCCTCGTATCCGAGCTAACCGGGCTGATTTTCTGGGCTTCTCTGGCTGTTCGGGTGTATTGGTGGCATGCTTGCGCTTTGCCGATTCCTGGTGTATTTCTGGTCGTTCAGATGCACTAGAAACATGCTTTTGTTTTACTAATTCTCTGCGTTTTTCCAGACGTTCTGGTGTTCTTGTAGAATGTTTACGTTTTGGGGATGGTGCTGTCAATCCCCCCTCAATCATTACAATCAGCTCTTCCCAGCTGCTCTGCTGCTGGGTGAGACTATGACTAACTATTAATCGTATTAACCCATGGTGACTGACGACTGACTCTACATGTTGTGCCTTTTTTATGCTTCATGCAGCATCATGCAGTAATGAATTCAGAAGTGCAGGTAGATTTACAGAGCATTTCTTCTTTAAAACAGCTAAGAGTTTAAGATGTTGTGGTCTTACCACGTCTTTCCTCCCCTCGCAGGTGATGTAGCTCTGCACTGTTCTTGCTAATTCCGTCCAGGGTTCTCCTAGCGTTGCTGGCAGAACTCCCTTCCCCTTAATTGTCAAGCTCTGGCCTTCGTCCTGGAAAATTTCCATGATCTTCTGTAATCTTTCCTTCTTTAGTGTCCATACTGGTCCGGTGGCGGGTATTCCCGAAACTTCTGCAATTATATCATCGGTGACCACTATCCACTTCCCCCTTACTGTGCAGTGATCCTCCTGCAGGTTCTGCAAAAATTCCATCGCTACTGTTTCATTAGACTCCTGTAGGCGACTGAGATAATTTAGCCATCCTGCTCTTTCCAGGATCTCCCGGGCAGCAGCGGAGATTGTCAACTTCTGAGGTTCGCTTCGAATTGCCCTTCCTCCCATGGTTTCACTGTGGATTCTCAATGGAACAGCAACTGCTTGTGCTGTTTGAAACACAGAGAGGGTGATAATTGCAAGATTTCGAGAAAAAAAACACAGAGTATGCAACAATGCAACAGAAATGGATTATGAACAGCAACTCGTGTAAAAATAGAAATGCCATGCCGTTAAGCCATGCCATACCGTCGTACACTATCTTTCCCGAATAGTGAGCTGACACGTAATTTAGGGAATAATGAGGTTAACCTCCCCCCTCGCAATATGATAGGCTGTCCCAGCCGTCAAATAAAGGAGCAGCACCCGATCTGCAACCGAGTCATAAAGGAACAGCGTATGAAATTATGCCATGTTTAGAAAGACAACGAATTACCGAAATCGAGGCGGAGAGTTGATCGCGTATTACGTAAGAGGCTGCTGTGATATGATATGAGGCTAGTGGATAGGACGTCTGTCGTATTTGCCAAATCTCGAGTGGTCATGGTCACTTCCTTTGCCATGATTGGTGATGATAAATGTTCATGCGATGTATAAATCGGGAAATAATATATGATTAGTTCCTAGGATATAAGAAACAAAAGAGTATTAGTATCTTACCCATTGGTGTAACCAATGTGACTTCAATACCATTAACAGTGCTCTGCTACCGACAGGTGTCCATAACCTTGGCAGAGTTGTTTTTTCACCCTTGGAACCATGATCCTTTGTGTATACTTAGGAATGTTGTTATGTCAAAGTGTAGACCATTATGCTGGCTTGGTGACTAGTTAACCATAATGCCATTCACGAGGATTGAGCGAAAAGTGGGCAGGCCGGCTCGTGATGAGACCTCCTGTTCCAAGGTTCGATTATTTGATATACCTTTTGGACCATATCCCTGGTGTGGTGGCCATAGTGGGAATGCCACTTCACTTCCATCCTCATGATCATGGTATGCTGGCTCTTGATGAGACCCCCTATCCTGCATTTGACATCTCACATATCATGTTCACATATTTTTTCTTTTTCATAGAGTACTTTTCCTTATTTATACACAAAAGGTGGTTCAACACTCCTTAAGAGTAGGAATGGTGGAAAAAGTCTTATCATCTCAATAGGAAGATATAAGCCCTTTGCTCTTATTCCTAAATAATAATCAAAGAGGGTTAAAGGGATCAGCATGATAAAGATAACCAATCAGGGCAAAATTAGTAAAACAATGACAACAAAAGATAAGAAATAAGTATGTCCTTCCTTTTGTCCTCTTTCCAATGCAGAGCCTTATAAATATAGCGATTTATGGTTTTCGGATTTCGGTATGTTGTGATTTTATATTCATTGCACAAGTACATAGCTGTATCTTAAAGACTTGAAAGAATATGGGCAAGAAGCATCCTCAATTTAGATCAGCAAAAGGAATAAGCTGTTTCACAAGGAGAGAAAAAGTATGCTAGTGGTGTTCCTTTTGAAAAAGAAACAACGAAGGACGATAGATCGCAAAAATGCAAATGCCGTTCCTTTGAAAAAGGAACAGCAAAAATAAAAATACTATAAAAACACTCAAAATGCCGTTCCTTTGAAAAAGGAACAGCAGCAACAAAAGAATGTTGTTTCTTTGAAAAAAAAGGAACAGCAGCAACCAAAAATGCTGTTCCTTTGGAAAAGGAACAACAAAAGACGCAAAAATTTCGTTCCTTTGGAAAAGAAACAACAGAAATCAAAATATGTTGCGCCTTTGGAAAAGGGACAACAAACACATCGCAGTGCCGTTCCTTTTGAAAAAGGAACAGCAAAAATGACAAGAAAACATTTAGTTCAAACATATGTACAAGAACGACTCAAAGACAAGAAATTATGTACAAATTGTAAAAAGAAATGAATTCCTTAATGAATTACAGGTGAGGAAGATTTCTCTTCCTCTCCTAAAATATCCATATCAGTGTCTCAGCGTAGCTGCTGGCAGATGGATTCCCGAGTGAGTGGTTTGCGATAGAGATGAACTCGGTGGCCATTTACTTTGAATGCATATCCAGAACCGTCAATGGTAATTAGAGTAAGGGTTCCGTTGTCATGCACCTTCCGGATTTCGTATGGTCCCAACCAACGAGTCTGAAGTTTCCCAGGGAAGTCCTAAAACCGAGAGTCGTATAACAGAGCCCAGTCCCCCTCGTGGAAGACTTTGTTTTTGATGAGTGCATCATGCCATTTAGCTCGCTGCTGTTGAATCAATGCTGTATTTTGTAGTGCAGAGAACCTAATTTCGTCCAATTCATTGATCTGCTGTAGTCGATTGATTTGTGCCTCGCTTAGATCTAGGCCAACTTCCTGTGCTGTTCGTAATGTTTGGATTTCGAATTCTATGGGAAAAATGGGTTGTTTTCCAAACACTAATTGATAAGGTGAGTAACCGGTGGTGCTTCTCCATGTTGTTCTATAGGCCCAGAGTGCTTCAGGTAGTCGGGTAGCCCAATCACGCCTATGTGATGCAATGGTTTTCGTTAGGATTGATTCTATTATCTTATTGCTACTTTCTACCTGCCCATTCGCCTGTGGGTGATATGGAGTAGTGATTTTATGTTGGACGTGATAATTGTTGAGTGTTGCAGCTAATTTATGCCCAGCAAATTGTGGTCCTCCATCTGTAATTATTTCCCTGGGAAGGCCATAACGTACAAATAGATGGAACAGGAACTGTATGACAGAGTCCTCTGTGGCTCTTGGCAATGCTTCTGCCTCAACCCATTTGGTGACATATTCTGTTGCCACCAAGATATATGTTTTCTGATTTGATGATGGGTTGATGGGTCCAACGAAATCAAGAGCCCATCGTTCGAATGGTTCAATGACTAACTGTGGTTTCAGAGGCATCTCATCAGCTTGACCAGGTCGTCCTGCTCGCTGGCAGCTGTCACAGGCTTGGACAAATTTCTTTGTATCTTTGAAAATCGTAGGCCAGTAATATCCTGTCTGCAATACTTTGTGTCCAGTTCTATGCTCAACGAAGTGTCCACCACACGGTCCATCGTGACAGGCTTTTAGGATGTCAAAGATTTCATCTTCTCGAACACATCGCCTGATATGCATGTCTGCCCCTGTGTGAAACAAATAGCCCCCAATCCACGAGAATCGAGCACTCTTCTGAACAATCTGCTTGCGCTCATTAGGGGTTAAGTGTTTTGGTAGTTTACCTACTGCGAGGTAATTGGCAACATCAGCATACCAGAGTGTTTGAACGACAACAGTAAACAGGTGCTCATCCGGAAATTGATCTTCAACTGCTGCTGCATCGATTGGTTTTGGTATTCTCGAAAGAAAATCGGCTACAGGGTTTTCTTTGCCAGGCCGATCCTTGATTGTGATATCGAATTCCTGCAATAAAATCAACCATCTAGTTACTCCGGCATTTGTGACAGGCTTATTTGCTAAATATTTTATAGCAGAATGGTCTGTATACAAGATAACAGGATAGCCTGTAATATAATGTCTAAACTTATTGACAGCATGTATTACAGCTAGGAATTCTTTTTCAGTAACAGTGTAGTTTAATTCAGCAGGGGATAAATTTTTGCTGATGTAATAGATAGCATATGGTTTTTTATCCTCTTCCTGCCCAAGGACTGCGCCAATGGCTGTATCTGAGGCATCAGATGATATCTGGAACGACAGGTCCCAATTTGGTCCTCGAAGGACTGGGGCTGTGGATACGAGCTTCTTTAAATCCTCGAAAGCACGGTCACATTTTTCTGTCCAAAGAAAATCAACGTTACCAGTTAGTGCATATAAAGGAGCAGCAATGTGCGAATAATGCTCTATAAATCGTCTATAATAACCAGAAAATCCAAGAAAGCTGCGTACGTCTGTTTGAGTAGTAGGAGTGGGAATGAGCAAAAGTATTTGGATTTTGGCCGGGTCTACCTGAATGCCGGCTGCTGAAACATAATGTCCTAGGATAAGTCCTTCAGTCATCATCAAGAAACATTTTTCGTGGCTTAAGCAAAGCCTAGTAACAATGCAGCGTTGTAGGACTTTTTCTACGGTGTCTAGAGCCGGATCAAAATCATCTCCATATGGTGTAAAGTCATCCATGTAAACTTCAAGTCCATCATTTATTAAATCTGAAAAAATGCTAAGGATAGCCCTTTCAAATGTGGCAGGAGCATTACATAGGCCAAAAGGTAGAACTCGATAGGCAAATGTTCCCCAGGGACAAGTAAAAGTAGTTTTATCCTGGTCTTCAGGGGCAATCTGAATCTGATTGTATCCACTGAAGCCATCCAAGAAAGAAAAGAATTTCTTTCCTGCTAAAGTATCTAATACTTGGTCTATGAATGGGAGAGGAAAATGATCTTTCTGTGTTGCCTTATTTAGTTCCCTATAATCCACGCAGATTCTCCATTTTCCATTCTTTTTTGGTACCACCACAAGCGGAGAGACCCATTTACTATCATAAATAGGATAGATAAAATTGACATCTAAAAGTTTCTGAAGTTCAGCTTTTACCACATCCTTTAGATGAGGATTAAGTCTCCTTTGCGGCTGACGAACAGGTCTGGCATCTTTTTCTAGATAAATGTGGTGTGTACATAATTGGGGGTCGATTCCCTTCATATCAGGGTAATCCCATGCAAATGCTTCTTGATATTTTGTTAACAGATGGATGAGCTTTGTTTCTTGTTCAGGCGTGAGATTGGCATTGATGTTTAAAGTTTTTCCCGGTTCAATTTCCACAATTTTACTATTTGCAACAGAAGTAACAGGTATCGTTTGGTCATGCGTATCTTTCAGAGGATCTTCCTCCAATTCATTATCAAATGTTGCTTCTATCATGTGACACTGTGTGCGAGATTCAGTTTGACTAATGAAATTATTAATGGCATCATCTTCTGTTTGGTCTTTAAAATCAAGTGCCTCTTGTATAGTTAATGGAGATCTGATGTTATCAGTAAGGTATGATACAGGGTGCTTATTAGTTTTGATTATTGTGACACTTGGCTGCGCTGGAGGATATAGAACTAAATTCTTGCTATTCGGTTCTCTGGTTATGGTCATATTTCTCTGCCGGTAGCCAATGTAGGCATCGGCAGTGGCAAGCCAAGGTCTACCTAAAATTAACGGGTGTCCATCAAGTCGGGTTTTTGGATTAATTATCAGGAAATCGGTTGGATACTCCCAGGAATCTACAGAGACCATGACATCATGTAGAGTACCCTCTGGTCTAACCACAGATCGGTCAACCAATTCTAACAAAGTAGAGGTGGGTTCTACAGATGTAATGCCGAGCTTTTGGCAAGTAGTGGTTGTTAAAATATTAATTGTAGCTCCTAGATCAACTAAGGCATTAGACAGGGTCTGACCATAAATTTGAACAGTTATAATTGGATTTCCTGGGTCTTCATATTTAATGGGTGTTTCTTTCCCATATAATAAGTCAGATAAAGTACCGACTACTTGGACTCTTGGATTATTTGTTATATTCCTTTTTGGTTTCTTTATGCACAACTCTTTGATAGTTTTTTCGTATATAGGAATGTCTTGAATGGCTTGGAGGAATGGGATTTTTATGTACAGATTTTGTAATTCTCCCAGAATGTCAAAGTCAAGATATTGTATGGGTCGAGGTATGACTAATCGTTCCGGGAACAGAGGAGAGGATGTGGTTGCTTGATTATGAGTCTGCTGCTTATTTACATCCTCTTGTTGCAACTGATGTTCTCTTCGTAACTGATCTTCAATATGAACTGTTTTATCTCCCTCAGTTTCAATTATACGTCCAGATCTTAACTGAAGATCATTGCACTCCCTCAGGTCGGGTCCTATTTCTGGTGATTCTATGATTTGGAGAGATTGGACCGGTCTGTTATTTGGATTGGGATTGGGTTGGGCTGGGAGTTGCGGTCTCAGGTTAGACTGGGGATTTTGTTGTAAGGTTGGCAGAGTAGGTTGAGGGAGCGGAATAGTTCCAGCTGGCTGGTGCATCGGTCTTTGCCAGCTTGTCTGCCAGGGTGAACTTTGTGAAGTAGGGGGAGTCCATTGTGAAGGATATGGGGGAAGCCATTGTGAAGGATATGGGCCATTTTTCCAATATGGTGGAGTGTAAGGGAAATTCGGCCAACCAGATTGGCTTGTCTGATTCAGCCATGGGTTTGAAGAAGGAAACGATTGTGGTGACCAGTATGAAAATGGGGGTTGAGATTTATTTTGCCACATACTTTATTGTTGAGCATTATACTGTGGAGGTTGAAAAGAAGAGGTTGAGTCTGGAAACATACCATATTGTCACGGCTGCCACTGGCGACGCTGGTTGATCAAGTACACCGATTTTGGTTCTTCTTCCGCTTCCTTATATACCGCTTTCAATCCAGGAAGTGAGGGGCAGCTCTCCGTAAGGTGATCTTTTGTACAGATGGCGCATGTTTGGACTGTATCTAGTGGACATTCCTTGTGGCTATGTTTTTTTCTGCATCGGGGGCAGAAGATCGCCAAATTCTGTTCTGCCTCCATCTGCTTCTGTTTAGCCTGCACAATATCAAGGTGTGTAGTTAGTGTCCCCAGAATATCAGTTTTGAAATTTTCTAATAAATTTCCAATTTCTACACGTGTTACTCCTTCTGTTGATACTTTTTTATCTCTTGCAAACCGATCATATTCTGTCGGTTTTATTCTTGTGCTGCCTCTCGAACTCCTGATACATAAATCAATGATGTCAGCAAAATTCTCTTGATAAATATCCCATTTTCCCATGATGTTTAATGTTTCAATCCATTGTTCCTTCATGCCCCTTATTAATGCAAATTTTAACACATTATCAGGTAAAGGTAGCGATGCATAAGGAGATCTTTGTAGATTGTACTGAAAACGTTCCACATACTCCTCCAATGTTTCATTCGGTCTGGCTGTCATTTGGAATATTTCGTCTTTTAATTCTCTAGACCTACAATAATCCTGATATTTTTTTTTAGAAGGATTCTTTCATTTGATCCCAATTGTTGATAACCCCGCCACCTAGTCCCATAAACCATCTTAAAGCAGCCCCTTTTAATGTAGAGGGGAATAATTTCAATTTCTGGGGATCGGTGGTGTAATCATACCCCCTGCATAACACATCGAATTCAAATAAAAATGCATCCGGATCTTCTGATGTGAGACTGTGAAATGTAGGGATATGCTGAAGAGGGATAGCTTTCATGGGTGCATTTGCTGCAGAATCCACTATAGGATATTGTAATGTAGAGGTTTGAGCATTTGGCTGGTTCTGAGCCATGGGATCGAATATATTCCAATAACCTTATGGGATATCTAGGAGGGTATTCCTAGGTTGAGAGGGAATGGTTTTGATAGGGATAGTTTTAATAGCACTTCCCTTATCTGGAATAATGAGAATACCTGATGTCTGAGGAGATTGGATTCCTTCAACAATGATTTTCGCATCACTCCCCTTATCTGGGCTATTTAATGGTTGATTTGTTCCAATAGGAGATTTTGGTTCCTCGGTTTCCCCTGTTTCTCCTTCTCCTTCACAAAAGTTGCTGAAATTCCCTTCCTGCAATAGTTCTGGAGTAGAATTTTCAATTTCTTGAAAGTCCTGCTCTTCAGTTTGACTATGCACCTCATCAAAGGCTACAGATGGTGATCCTGTGGCCTGAAGGGAACTAGTAAGCTGTTTAGAAATGATTTTCCTGGGGCCTACTGATGGCTGAGATTCTGTTTTCTTATATATTTCGTCTATGAAGGTCGTTCAGCCAAGGGTCACCGGCCCCTTAGCTTTTTCAGGCTTGGATGGAGGTTTGATATTCTTTTCTGGTCTTTTCTGCTTAGTCATGCACTCAAATGAACTACTAAATTCTATTCAAACAAAGCAAAAACAAATCTGTTAGGAAAGCGGACAGTGGAGCAGGGCTTCTACATGCTCCGCACGCAGGTTCTTACCTTCCGTCTTTAAGATCCAACTCTTCCCTAGCAGGTTCGTACACTACCCTGAAAAAGAAAAATGGCTACACTCTTTCCCCGGCAATGGCGCCAAAATGTAGAGCTATAAAAAGGGTCTCTTTCACCTCTAATTACCTCACATTAATATGTCAATCCGGGAGCGTTTTGTTATTCCAAAGAGTGTCTCAGTCTAAGGCTATCGCTTGTCAGAGTAATGCTAGTAGTACAGTGTTTAAAAATACAAGAGTAAACGGATGCTTGTCTATAACTAAGTTACTTCAAAAGAATAAATCACACATTCAGAAAACTAGGCAGCTTATCAGTCAAGGGTTCGGCAACGATAACCCATCCCTTTGGAAACTGATGGAAAGGAAATTAGAGCATAGACCACGGGTCTGGGAGCTAGACAGTGAATTCTGAAGCTCACTACAGCCTTAGATCATCTCTCACACCAAAACAACCAATGCGAGTAAATGGAACGACAGATAGCAAAATGGAACAGCAATCGAACAACTAAGTCTCGCAAGTCGTAACCAAACTTAATATATTAACCCAAATGCACTCTTCGCAATCAAATAACACTCTTTCACTCTTAAGACAAATCAAGCGGAACACACTAATGGAACAGCACTAACTATTGATAAATTATGGAACAACACTAGTAAATCATATACGCACACAACACGCTGGAATAGTAATCTGATCAATCTTAATTAACAGGGATACGACTGTGCTTCCAAATAGAACATCATTATTTCTGAATCCAACAATCATGAAGAACACAACTTCAGATGAATCTATGACATGAATGTTCAGTACAAAAGCTCTGTAACAGAACAGTAAGAATATTCGGTTAAGACTAATAACATGCAATCAACTCTGAAAGGATCAGTAACATAATGTAGAGTCAATACACAATTCTATCTGTAAAAACCTTAATGATTTAATCTTAACAGAGCATGTAATAGCAACTTATAAATCATATCAGATTACCGAATAACAACGATAAGCAAACCACGCAGAAATCAAATCGTAGTGATACAGAAGCAAGTGTCCTCCGGGGCCGGGCCCTTAGCCTCCAAGGGTACACCGCCTTAAGTTAATTCAGACGCAGAAATGAGATAATCACCAAGCTTATATTAATGCATAAGACAAAAGTACAATGAACCAGTTCTCAACGAGACTCGATGATCAGAGTTGATTTTTAACAGAAAATTACATAAAAAGTATCCTCTCCAAGCTAACAGTGCTGTCCCTTTATATAAAGGTGACGGCGGAGATGTCCAAGTAACAAGATAAATAAAGCAGCGATCCCTCAGGATCAAAGATCCTGAGGGATTCGCCAAACTGTTAATCCTTCATCTTTTCTTCTCCGCTCGTTTGTGTCTTCTCCTTCCTTTTTTCTGCTCATCTGTTTTTATCTCATGAACTTGTTTGCATTCTAGTTCCCCTCTTCAAAGGAACAAATGAAGGATTCCTGCCTTTGTCCTTTCCTTTGAACCACAACTCCTGCTTTCACCTTTTCCATTGCAAAATAATAATATCGCCTATAAGTCTCAGGCTGGAACAACCCCTCATGCTGTTGATAATTTTTATTATTTTCCAAATTCATGATACAAAAGGCTACAAATTCGTATTAAAAAGCCATCAAATGATTTGACTAAAAGCATACCTTTTTAGTACCCCACACACCCCCCTGCTTACCTTGTTTCATGTCCTCATGAAAACATTGTAGTTGACATGTAATGCAGTGAGAGAATATGCTGGAGAAGGAGTCTCATGCGGAGGCCTACAACCATGTTGAGTGATTAGATAGTCAAAGAACTGACCTGTTTGCCCCTCAGGCATATCATACACGGCCTGGTATCCGGGTGTAGGGTGCCAAATAATTGACTCATGAATTGTGTCCAACCTGTGATGGCTCCTGCCATGGGGAGAACCAGTCTCGTTCGTGAAGAAAACGGTTGGTACAATCAAACTCATGGCTTATGAAATCCCGCCTCCCTGAGGCTGATGCTTGGATTTGAGATTCGGCACTGAATTTCATTCATCAATGGCGAGGTTCTACAGCAAAATATTCTAAACTCTTGCTCATTGAGTGCCTCATGCATGGGTCCTCACGTTTCAATGACACCCGGAGTCCTCATGAGGTTTCTATGTGCTTTCCACAACTGCACTGGGTTCCTAGGCTCAGCCCTTACCCGTAAATCTAGGCCATTTTCCTGCCTCTGGAAAGTATTATAGGCTTTGAGCCACTTAATCTGATTAACCCCGAATGAAATGAACGCTTGTAATTGGATGTCTCCAACAAAAGGGCCAGGGTTCAACTCAGTCTCCTGATCTAGCACAAGGTCATGCAAATAAAGTTCACACAGCAATCTCTGGACCTTCACTCCATAATGTTTACAGCAGTCTATAAAGTCATTGACAGTGTTGATTTGTATAGGGGTGCCTGCTTTAACAGCTTTTATTTTTAATTGTAAATACCGTTCTAGTAAAAACAAAGCATAGTTTTTGGCAGGGGCCCTACATGCTAAAACGTCATTGTATAAAGAACACAAGGTATCCATCTGCTTGATAACATTATCTAGTCTACGGGTTACCTTTGCAACTTCCTCTTGTTACCATATTTGAGCGCCAAATAGATGAAGACACCATAGATAGATTGTTGAATCTACTAGAAGGATATTTCTCATTTCATGACTTTTCCAACCGGGAGAAGATTATTTTTTCACTCCTTAAAGCTACCCCCCATGTCAAGGACTGGTGGGAAACCTATTGTGAGAAAAAGACGAGGGGGAAACCTCTCTATTCTCGGCCGTACTTACTTGGAATTCTTTCTGATACACCATCAAGGAACAATATTATCTTGTGGGAAGCTATGAGGACGAATACATACAATGGACTATGCTACGTAAGCAAAGAGATCAAGATGTACATGAGATGATGAATATGTTCCATACCCTGCACACAAAGTTGGTATCAAAGGTTCGGAGAAACATTTGGTGCTGAAGTATCATAGTTGTCTACACAGATACTTCAGCACCTATTGTGAGAAAAATGACGAGGGGGAACCCTCTCTGTTCTTGGGCGTACCCACTTGGAATTATTTCCAATACACCATCAAGGAACAATATTATCCTGTGTGGAGCTATGAGGACAAGTACATACAATGGACTACGCTATGGAAGAAAAGGGATCAATATGTAAATGAGATGACGAATATGTTCCATACCTTACACACAAAGTCATGTATCAAAGATTCAAAGAAACTTTTGGTGTTGAAGTATCACAATTGTCTACACAGATACTGTTGGCTCAATTTACTATTGTAAACTAACGCAAGTATTTATTATCAATCCGGGCCAGTGGAACTTAGAAGCATCCCCAAAGTATATGGGTTTCAGTTAAGATCAATTTAGAAGATGGTTTATTAATTATTAGGGAAATGAATATTAAAAATATAAATCTAACTTAAACAATTTCTAAAATGTGCAATCAGAAGTAGAATAATCTCCTAACTTAAGAGTTTGTTTGTCCTTCTCTAACAAGATTACCTCATGAATTAGAAATAAAAAAACTATTTAATTGAACAATAGATTAAGATACATGAAAAAATAATTGAAGAGGCTCTTCACTAAAGAGATCCTGGTTGTCCTTCGTCATATATTAATTTATCAGTAATGATAGTGTTAGAAACAAGAATTCAGAAAAGCATGTAAAAGCATGAAAAGATGAATTCTAATTGAAGATCTTGATTAGATAGAAAGAATATTTAACTTAAACATTTGTTTTTCCTTTCATATGCAAGTTAAGAATGATCATTATATTCATCAATACTAAAAAATAATCAGCATAAAAAAAAGTAAGCATATGCAAACTAATTTAGAAATTGCAACTACAAATAAACTAAGAAGTGCACTTAGCTCGGTATGGGGGGCCTCCACCCTTGCCTCGCACACTGAAGGTGTTTTCAACTACTTAAAACCTCAATCAATCAACCATATATACAAGCAACAAATATGATAGAACAAGTTTTCAATTATGTCTCCAAGTCTAAAACATAATAATGTTAAGTCATACAAATTCTACATATCAATGACTTCAAAGTTTGAGGCTTAAATAGATAAAGTATCTAACAAATTCATCTAAAATAGCTCCTATAGTCATTAATATCCTTATATTATCCAATCAAGTTGAATTCATCCATCAGATCCATCAACATCTAGAAAATCCCACAAAATAAGAATTTTGACCTAGTTTCTAGGAATCCTCCATAAAGACAAGTCCTGTATGACCACCTTTTACCGGGCCAATTAAAGCTCGGTTTGACTGTACCAAGAGGTGTAAACTTATTGTTAGTTCACAAGCCTCCTAGAAATATATCCAGCTCGATCCCAAGTGTCCTACAAATATAAAAACCATGAGGCCATTACAGGAATTTTTGATGCTGTCCAAAAATGCGCTTAAATTTCAATTTTACAAAAACATCTAATAATTGAAAAAACATAATTTAAATACCTGTATATTCATATTGTGTTCAAAATAAGGTGGATATGATGGTGTATAGATGGATAGTATGGCAAATAAGATGTATTTCATAAACAAAAAGAGATAAAAAACGAGGGCCAACATCTCCTCCAAGCTGATTGTTAACACTGGAAAATCGTACAACAAACGATGACATTAATTAATGTCAAGCCAAAGGATTTACAAGGCAGAAAGACATTATGGAATCTAGAAAGTATTTAAAATCTCAAAGGTTTAAAATTCTATCTGCGCGGATTATCCTTCGAGAAGGGTGCCTTCTGCATGCCTTTTTTCCCGATAAGTGCGCATTCCTGAAAGTGACAAAAGGTCGTTATCTGAGACCACACAAAGAAAAGGACAAGTTACACCTTACATGAATTCGCCTAAGGATAGCCAACAACACCTTCTTAGACACCATGTGAGCACACAATGGAATATTTAGAGCACACAATGGAATCATACATCTCCCTTGGCTCACCATCCACCATGTACCAAGGGAGGGAAGGAGGATTTGAAATCCCCTATATAAAGCCACCATGAGATGAAGAATAGGTGATCACATTGTTATGCTGGCCAAAATTTCCCAAGAAATACCAGCAGTGTGTGACCCAGAGTTGGAGATAAAGGGGACTCTATTGTTGGCCATCCAACAATCTTAGTCCATCACAGCAGAGAGAGAGGGAGCTTGCACCAAGTCGAGCTTGGAAAACAACATCCTTGTATTAGAACCTAGAACCATTGTCTGGGGGCCCTTTGGCAAGTGGGTGAAATTTCTTCTTCGTATCAAACGCTTAATAATAAGGGGCCTAGAGCCACCATTTGAATTACTATCGTTTGACTCTCTTCAATAGCTTATGTATATTTGTGTTTTAGTTTTAGTTTAATTTGAGTATACATTTTCATGTTTTTACCTCTAGATTGTATGCTTTTTAACTCCACCACTTTCTGCCTATTACCTATAGTTTAAAGGGCTGGACCACACCCCTTAAACTGGTGTGATTTCGTTCACCCTTGTACCAAATCAACCACAACACTGATGATCAAGCATGTCCTCATGCTTGATTTTTCCTTTTTGACCTTCTGATCTCTGATGTTGATCCCATTCCTGATCCTGAAGCTTCCCGTTGTGCTGCATATAGAAGATAATCCATATCTTTGGATTGTTCTTCCTTGTAAATGGAGGTCTTAACCTTTTGTTTCTCATATTTGGCATTCTAAGAATTTTTCTCCTAAAGCCACCTGAATTCTTGTGTATAGAGAAGATTGTTTTTGGTTTTCAACTTTCCCATTTCTTCACTTATATTCTCATTTTCTTTAATCGATTTTTCATTAGTTGTCTTATAGGTTAATTTTCTTCTTTCAGGTGCCTCTCCATTATTCTGCTTACCTCTAGGCTATCAGTTATTTCTCTGACCCTGCTAAGGTTTTGATCTTCCTCCTTGGTACTTTTAGAAACTGAAGTAGCTTCCACCTCATTATTTTCAAAATAGGAATCTCTGTCTATAGGATTTTCATAAACTTCTTGATGCAACCTCTCAAGGATTTCATTTGCTTGTTTAGTTAAAGGAGATGTCTCTATGACTTTCACTTATGGTTTTGTTGAATTCTCTTTTTATGTCTTCTAGAAATGGTAAAAAATGATGTTTCCCTCTCTACTATAATTTTATCCTGATATTTATTTCACCTGGTTTTAGGATAGAGAGGTGAATATACAATATTTCTTGTTTCCTATATTGGTTTAAGTTTGTTTTCAATGACTTGTTCTCCAAACTTATTTTAAATCAAGAAATTTTCCCAAACCATTCCCTTAAATTTCAGTTGGTAATCCACAAGGATTTTTTTGAGTCCCTAGTGAAGAATTTGGGCTTCTTTGGGTTTGGTCTCAGATTTTACACTTTCAATAATCTTCATCAATTTTTTATAAAAGAAATAGGGCATATTGATCATGATATCTCCTTTAATATGCCATAGTAACCTAATATGATATAGGTGTACTACACTATGTCTGTTATCAAAGGTGAAAAACTTTTGAATTATCAAAACTAGTGTTGAGCCCCAAATATGTCCTTCTTTTCCACTACATTTCACTTCATTTCCTTTGTCCCTCATCAATTACATTCTTAAATGATCAATATGATTGATTAGGATTACTCTAAGAATGTATATAATGACTAACTTGCTATGTTTTCATGATTTTGTTGTTGTAGTAATTTTTGAATAGACTCGACTATAGAATACAGGCATTCTGTAGCCAGTGGTCTGTTCTGAAGCTATCTTCATGTTTACGTAGGTTCCAGGTGTCACTTCAAGGAAAAAAGCATATGGGTGAAATCCACAACACTCCCCTATCATTTTTGCTCTCCACGAAGTTTGAGTTAAAATCTCCAAGCGGTTATGCACGTGGAAGAGATCAAAACCAAGAGTTAGACTTCTACTGGAACACATACTCTACAGATGTCTGCAGTAAAGAACGAGGCCTTCACAAGAATTTTAATTTGATTTTAATTAGTAAAAACACTTGTCCCTATTTTATCTCAAAGACAGTTATGTAATTTTGTTATAAGTATGACTCGGGAGACTGAGACACAGCTAGCTAGATTTTGTTTTATTGCTAGATCTCAGAATACCGTAATACTCTGTTTTAGAGTATTTTCCCTTTAATGAAAGAAGCATCGCTTTATTGCAAGATCTGAGGCAATATTGAGTAGATTTGCGTGCTAATCCGGTGGTAGAGGGTCCCTGCTACCTGAGAAGCTTTGTTCATATGGTTTAGATAAGTAACTTAGCCTTGTTTCATTCCCAGTTTAAACAATTTTCTGAACTTTATGTTTTTATACTTATTTGCATTGGATGCTACAGTTTAGTCATATTCTTACGAATTATTCCAAAATATCACTAATATTGAATGAGGAATAATTGTAGTATTTTAGGAGTTAGTTGCATTTCTTTTTGAACTTTATGTTTTTGTGCTCAATTACATCAGTTGTTACAGCTAGTCTTGTTCTTATTAATCTCTTCCAAAATATCACTAACTCTGGATAAGACATAGTTGTGGTGTTTCAGAGCTTATTGTTTTTTGTTGAACTTTATGTTTTACGCTTATTTGCATTGAATGATACAGCCAGACTTATTTTTACAAACTATTCCAAAATATCACTCATCTTGAATGAGGAAGGGCTGTAGTATTTCATAGAATTAGTTGCATTTTAGTTCAGTTGAAATACTCTGGAGGTAGATGTCACTCTAGCTTAATTCTGTCACTATATTTCATGTTTGATAATGGCACTCTAATTTAACTCTATACACTGTATTTCAAGTTAGATTAGTGGCATTCTAGTTTAGTTGTGGTCACTGTGTTTCAAGTTTGATCAATTGCATTCTAGTTCAGTGTTATCCATTGTTCTTTAAGTTGTATTAACTGTCAAAATTAGACTTCACGGCCTTCATTATTTACAAACTACTCTTGTTCTGACTTTCTATTAATGCATCATCAAATGAACAAGAATTAGTGATATCAGTTTAAGGCTTTGATTGTTCTCCAATCCTTTGCAATTTCACAAATAAGCCTTTTCCCAAAAAATATTCTAAAAAAATCTCTAACTTTCGAATGAGGCTTAGTAGTGACAAGTTGAGCTACAGAATAGATTAATCTTAGCATTACAAGTTAATTCAGAGTAGAAATCTTATTGTGCTACAAATAATCTTTTCCAATTGTGTTCCAATAAACTTCAAGCCATGGATGAGATTCTTTGTAATATTGTAAGATGACTATTTACTTAGGAGAACCTCATTTGCACTAAACTTGTCCTTTTCTCAAGCTATTCCAACATATTTCTAATGAATGAATTGGATGAGTTTATATTATGAGTCATTAAGTTCATGTTGTGATTTATTTCCTTGCTATGAGTCATTATCAAACTTTCCATTTTCTGTTCTTTAGTGTCATACACAGTTTAGAATAGGTTTTGCTATGTTTTAATGTAACCATCCACTTCTCTTTACCAACACTTGGTTCTTTTCCTTTTTAACATAAAACCATAAAACCAAAAACATCAGAAAAACATTAAACACAACGTAGTGACAAACAGATACCTAGGCACATATAGTGCACCTCACTTTAGCAGTTTACTAACCCTAGTTGACAACTTCTGACCTCAATTTAGGAACACTAAGTTGAGCACTACATTTTGGCGTCGTTGTCGGGGAAGTGTAACTAGATAGCCTTGTTTCTTACCACCCAAAAACAATGATATGCATAGAGAAAGAGACTCATGGGGTAGATTCATAAGAATCAGAAGCTTAATTCCTAGAACACCACTTGTTTCACCAAGACCTAGAACCAGCACACCTCCAACTCAAACCCACATTCCATCATTTACTGATCCTAGATTTCCAGAGGACTCAAGATCAAATATTCCATTAGAAATACCTTCCACTTTACCCACTGAACCTGTCTTAGAAGAAGATTCAGGAACCCCTGCTAGGGACATAAACTTTTCAACTTCTACAGAAGAATCAACTATGGCAGAAGAAGGGGGAGGAGGAGTTTTTAATGGAGAAAACACACTATTTGGAGGGGGTAGAGGTAGAGCTAGAGGAGAAGGAGGTAGAGGTGCAGAAGGAGAAGGAGGCAGAGGAAGATGTAGAAGAGAAATGGGAAGATCTTTTGGGTTTCCTATAGTAGATGAAGAAACCAGTACAACTATGAAAAACATTTCACCCTCTGTCCTTCCAAACTTTTATGGACTTAAAACTGAAGATCATGAAACCTTCCTATTTGAATTTTAAGTCCTATGTAGAACCTATGACTACTTACAAGATGCTAAAAAACTTAAACTATTTCCTTCAACATTGAAAGGAGCAGCATTGAAGTGGTTTATGAGTTTGATCAACAGTTCTATTAGGACATGGGAAGACATGAAACAAGAATTTCTAGAAAGGTATTTGGATTACTGTATGCCAGTCAACCATAAGGAGGAAGTGTTTAAAATGCTACAAAAAGAGGATGAAAATCTGGAAGATTTGTTGGAGAGATTTAACTACAACATCAAAAATGGAAAACTTAGACCAAGACACCTTGAAAGCTCTCTTGTTGAAGAAAATTAGGGATGAATGGTTATATATCCTTAACATGATGGGAAAAGGGGATATATCTCATCTCACATTACCTGAAATAGCTGAATTATGTATCAACACATCGAGGAAATCGTATGAGACCGAAGAGACTGCTCTTGCAGAGGCAAATAAGTTTGTAGGTCGTGGGAAGAAATAGGACATATTCTTGATGAATTCAAATTTGATATCTTAGGGAGTCTTAGTGAAAAAATAGACACCCTTAAGTTACAAAACAAGCAAAAATCTGAATCTGATGCCTTAGCAATATTTTTTCCCAAATGTAGAAAGAATCATGTCTTGAGAGAGTGCCCTTTGGATGTCAAAGTTGTGGAGACTTGTGTAAATTGTTCAGAAAAACATGAGACCAAGAGTTGTCCTTCACTTCCTGGTCTTAAAGCTTTCTTTCAAGAAGATACTCCTACAAGTTCCACAGAATCTCTTAATTTTATTTCCAGGAGGCCTTGGAAAGGACCTCAAACACAAGGATTTCATGATCAGATGTATAATCAACCCCCACCAAATTGGAATTCTTGGGAGCAACCTTGGCCCCAATTTCAAAATCAATCACAAACTTGGGCACAAGGAGCACAAAACCACTATGGAAGATACTCTCAGTATTACCAATATCCACCATCCTATCCACCATATCCACATTTCCCTCCTCAACAAAATCTTCAAAATCCACAACATCAAAATCAACCACTTCCATTACCATTTCCTCAGAAAAAAAATCATTTGCCTGCCCAACCCATACCAAACCCCAACAATAAAAATCCTCAGAACACATACATGATAGAAGGCCAACAGTTTCCAACTTATTTGATCACTCCTTTAGACCTTAGTGATGTTTCAACTTAGGTACGGAAAGAATGCTTCAAAGAGGGCTTATATGTAATCATGCGAACAAGACAATTAGGAAGATTCTCTACGGGTAAATAAAATTCTTGACGAGAACACATCTTTTCAAGCCCCAAATATTGAAAAATCAAAACAAAAAGAGCCAATAATTTCAACTCCTATATTAGAGCAGCCATCAACATCCACTTCTACACCTCCATTTCCAGAAAGATTACAAATTGATAGGGGTGTAGAAAAAAAAAATATAGTACCTAATTATGATTTCCTAGATGAGCTAAGAAATGTTTTTATTAAGATACCATTATTACAAGCTATCAAGGAAATTCCAATCTTAACAAAGAAAATAAAGGAGTTGAGCATGAAGAAAACAAGAAAAGGAATAAGAGAGATAAATAAAATTCAACTGGCAGGAAAAATAACAGATATCATGATGGGTAAGATTGTTATTCCAAAGTATCTAGACCTAGGAAATCTAGTTGTTAAAATTCACATCAATGGCATTGAGATCCAAAACACACTTAGTGATTTAGGAACAACAATCAATATTATGAGTAAACAAATCATGGATAAACTGAAACTTCCTAATCTTCTTTTTACACCCACATTATTACAATTAGCAGACATATCTGTGATCAAACCTAGTGGGGTAATAGAAGACATTCAAGTGTCCCTAGATTCTTGGGAATATCTTGTGGATTTTATGATCCTAACTCCTAAGAATAATCTAGGAGGGCATCCTATTATATTAGGAAGAACTTGGTTAGCTACAGCTGATGCTTTCATTAGTTGTAGATCTGGTGATATGTACATCTCTGATGGTAGCTCAACCAAGAAATTTACCTTGTATCCTCCAGCAAGAACAATTATAGAATTAGATGCTACTCAATGGATAGAGGATGAAGAAGACTTACAACCTCTCTTCACAATTTTAGAAATTAGTGAAGATAGCCAGATTTGAATACCTTAGAAAAATTTGAATCCTCTTCGGAATATAAGCATGAACAATTTCAAGAAGAATACAACATTGATTTTTTATCATCAAGGCAGATGTCTGTTTATTCCATGGATAAATTTGGAAGCTCCACAATTGAGATATTTCCAGGCAAAACCTTAAACATAAACAAGAACCTAGAGAAATCTCAACAAGAAAAGCTAGTCAAGATATTACAGAGACATTCTTCTTCATATTCATGGGAGTATACTGACATGAAAGGGATAAGCCCTAAGACTTGCACTCATCACGTCTACATAGAGGAAAATTGTAAACCAATCAGACAACCTCAGAGACGGATGAATCCAAACCTTACGGAGATTGTTAAAGAAGAATTGCAGAAATTGTTAAATGTCAACTTTATCTATCCCATTTCAGATAGTCAGTGGGTTTCTCCTTTGGTAATGGTGCCAAAGAAAAATAGTAAATTGAGGGTATGTATTGACTATCGTGAATTAAACAAAGCTACTCTTAAAGATCATTTTCCCCTACCTTTCCTAGATTAGGTGTTAGATACATTAGTTGGCAAACAGTACTTCTCATTTTTAAATGGGTTTAGTGGTTATAATCAAATTCAAATAGCACTTGAAGATCAAGACAAAACCACATTTACCTATCCTTGGGGTACCTATGCTTATCTAGTATTTCCATTTGGACTATGCAATGCACCTGCAACATTTCAAAGGGAAGTACTAGGAATATTTTCAGATCTAATACATGATTGTGTAGAGGTATATATGGATGATTTCACAGTTTATGGAAACACATTTGAAGAAGCCTTAAAAAACTTGGAGAAAGTTTTAAAGAGATGTAAAGAAGAAAATCTTTCACTTAGTCATGAGAAGTGTTTTATGATGTTTACTAAAGGAATTGTTTTGGGTCATCACATTTCAGGGGATGGGATTAGAGTTGATGAGTCAAAAGTTGAAGTCATCTCTAACTTATCTATTCCAAGTTGTCAAAAAGATGTTAGGAGTTTTCTTGGATTTACAGGTTATTATCAAAGGTTTATAGAAAACTTCACCAAGATAGCATCTCCACTTTTCAAATTACTTACCAAGCACTATGAATTCAAGTGGAATCATGATTGCCAGTTAGCCTTTGAGACCTTGAAAACAAAAATTTCTGAAGCACCTATTTTAAGGGGACCTAACTGGAAGTTACCTTTTCATATTTCAACAGATGCCTCAAATACAGCTCTAGGAGCAATATTGGGACAAAAAGACTTGATTCCTTATGCCATCTATTATACCGATAAAATTCGACTCCTTGAGGTTAGACTATGTTAAGGAATTAAAGAGTTTTTATACGTGAGTGCATGCCATAAATAAATTCAGACACTATATAACAAACTATGAAACTTTTGTTCACACAGATCACTCTGCAATTAAATATCTAATGAACAAATCAATTACTAATGGCAGAGTCATAAGATGGTTATTGCTTTTACATGAAATCAACATTACCATTCTAGATAGGCCTGGGAAACAAAACACAGTAGCTGATTTCCTATCTAGACTCCAAAACATCAAAGAAAATACTCCAGTTGAAGATCAATTCCCTGATGAATATATTTTTGCAATTTCTACTCAAACTCCTTGGTTTGCGGCATTGCTAATTATTTAGTTTCAGGGAAATTCCCTTCAATAATGAATGCGAGAGACAAAAGAAAGATCATTTATGACAGTGCAAAATATTCATGGGTTGCCAATGAGTTATACAAAACAGGTCCAAATTTTATCATTAGGAGATGTGTTCGGGAAGATGAGATACACAGATTCTCAGGCATGTCATGATGAACCTTGTGGTGGACACTTTGCAGACAAAAGGACAGCCTATAAAATCCTCTCTTTAGGATATTATTGGCCTTCCCTCTTCAAAGATGCAAAACAATATGTCAAAAGGTGTGACGGCTGCCAAAGAGTAGGGAAACCTACCCTTTCAAATGAAATGCCATTGCAAACACAGGTACTCATTGAACCCTTTGAAAAATGGGCTTTAGATTTCATTGGACCGATTAATCCACCATCTAAGCAAAAGAAATATATATTGGTTTGCACTGATTATGTTACTAAATGGGTAGAAGCTAAAGCATTAGTATCTGCTACTGAAAATTCAGTTGTTCATTTTCTTTATGAGGATATTTTTACTCGCTTTGGTGTTCCAAGGGGGGTATTTCACAGATCGAAGACTCAATTCACATCAAGGCTAGTGGGACAAATGATGGAGTGGTACAAAATCAGGACAATAGATGAAGAGAAGGTCACTTTTCTTGTAAATGGTCATAGATTGAAGCTGTATCACAAGCCACTTTCAAGAGAAGAATTTGTCGAGAGATTCCAGGAAAAAAGTGATATGAAGTTAACGAAGAAGAATTTTTCTTCTTCATCAACTTAATCGAATTTTTTGAAGTCATATATTTAAACAAAAAAAGAAGAAGATATATATATATATATATATATATATATATATATATATATATATATATATATATAAACATGAAAACTAATCAATGATTAGCATGTTTATAGAGAAAATATAGAGTGAAAATCAAAATCTTTCTGACACTTTAGCTTTTCAAATTTGATTTTCTGCAAACAGTCATTACAAAATCATAAGTTTCACTCCATCATGTCTCATTCCATTCATATTTTATCCACTCCATTCATTTATATGTCATTCATTCCATTCATCCATATTTCATTCACTCCATTCCATGGTCCATTTCATTTCCATCTCAGATTTCCAAATTTGATATCTTTCTGCAGATTGAGTGTTACAAGTTATGAATTGCAGACCACTTTTATACTTCACTCCACTTCATAATTGTGATTCATTTCATTCCATTATTCACTTCACTCATACTCCATTAAACCATATTTCATTATCCATTTTTAACTCATTTCATACAACATTCCATTCATGCTTCAAACCATTCCATTTCATGTTTCAAGGCTTCTAAAGGTACATTCTACAATCAGTTAGACATTCTGCAGCGAGAGATCCTGAAGGCACTATCCAGAAATCACTTGATTTATTAGCAAATTGATCCTGCATATCCAAGAACAACAAGCAAAATTAAAGAAGTTATGAGGACTGAAGATCAATGATTTTCAAAGGAGGACAAGGCATATCAAAACCACAAAAATCAAAGGAAAAGCAAAGGTAAAGTTGTAAAATTAGTATAATGGCAGATCATGAAAATTTTAGTATAGTTAAGTCATGTATGATTCAAAAAGTAATTTTGGTTAGTCGTGTTGATCATGCCTATTAAATCCATCATAAAAAAATTGGATAAAATCCCTTCCACTCCGCTATTTCAAACCATCATTTAAAACTTGACGGTTAAGTACAGAAGTGACCTAATCAGTCACGTCACTAGGCCGAAAGTATTCAATGATGATTTTGAATTACTTACGAAATATCTCCGTGGTCTTTTCTTCCGTGATATTTCACAACTCATTAATCTGAGCGCATCATCCTCACCGCATTATACTCATTTCATAACTACTCCATATCATTTCTTTCCGCAGCCAATACTTAGCCATACCGGTCTGTAAAACAGAGGAAACATCTTTGGGGCAGAAACATCTCTTTAACAGCCATTTTCACCGTGAGCAGAGGAGCAGTAATTTGAAGGTTGAGAAAGGAAGCTATGGGTCTCATAGTGAGGACCAAACCATTTGGAACCAAGTACTTGGAGGGTTATCCACAAATCAGAGAAATGCTACAGCAGGCCGGGTGGTTGCAATTTTTGGAAAAATTCAATGGTTTTCACAAAAATGTGACTAAAACATTTGCATGGTCCTTCAATGGAGCAGAGGTTGAGATAGAAGATATTAAATTCACTATTACAAAGGCTTTCATTGCAGAAGCAATGAAATTACCCAAGAAAGGAGAAAGGTGATTCAAAAATAGGGAATTTCATAACGAGGCATGGAGGCAAATACTCAAAACACTGGGTATGGAAGTTTCCATTTTTAAGAAAGGTATTCCTAGCTCGGCACTAAAAAATAAATGGAGGAATTTGTTGCTCATTCTGCAAAAATTTATCACTTGTGAAGGAAGATTTGGTATCTTCTATGTTTATCATACTCGATTAATGATGCATTTTTTAGATGAAGAAATCAATTTTCCATTTTTCCTACTTCATAGTCTGAAAAGAATAGCCTCAAATTTTCAAAATAAAGTTCAAATTCTGGAAACAACCCTGTATCACAATGGTTTAGTCAAAATCTTAATTGAACATCATTTGGAAAAAATGGGAGATAATTGGGATGAGTTCTTAGTGAGGAATCACTTTGAAGAACCCAAGGAATCTCCACTTCAAAGTAAACTTACAAAAAGAAGCAGGAGAGGGAAGACTTCCAAAGCTGTTGAAATTGAAACTGGTAAATCAATTCAAGAGGACTGTGAAGAGATGATTTCTGATAAATTAGCTGAAATTAAGAAACAACTTAAGAAGGAGAGGATAATAAGAAGATATGCCAAGGATAGAGAAGAAGGGCCATCTCAACCAAGACGGAGCCACAAACTTAGAGGTATAATAAAGAAAACAGAGGTTAAAAAAACAGGAATAATAAACATTGATGATGAAGAAACTCCAGAAATAGACCCAGCACAACAACAAATTTACAATTATATTGAGTCATTAGAGAGGAGAGCTTCAGAAAGTAGAGACAGAACTCCTAGCCCACCAGAATCTGAAATTGATATGCTAAGAAGAGATAAGTATGAGTTAGAAGTACTCAATAGGCATATCAAGAATGAGAATGACATTTTAAGGGAGCAGGTTAAGCTTAAAAGTGATATGAATTCAACTCTGTCTCTACAAATGAAAAATTTGTACAAGGCCAGTGAAATATTGAAGAAGAAAAACAAAAAGTTAAGCAATGCACTTACAAATTTCAGATTCAAGTTAGTCATAAGGAAGCCCAGAAGGCCATTGAATGTCAGGCAAAGCAGAAGAAAATGTTTGGATGTCCTAGCAGAAGTCTCAGAGTACATGGACTAGTTGCATGAGGACATGCAAAAGCCTTGCAGTGGGGGCATGTTGAGCCTCAAAGATGTCCTTCTTTTCCACTACATTTCACTTCATTTCCTTTGTCCCTCATCAATTACAGGCTTAAATGATCAATAGGATTGATTAGGATTACTTTAAGAATGTATATAATGACTAACTTGCTATGTTTTCATGATTTTGTTGTTGTAGTAATTTTTTACTAGACTCAGCTACAGAATACAGGCATTCTGTAGCCAGTCGTCTGTTCTGCGGCTATCTTCATGTTTACGTAGGTTTCAGGTGCCACTTCAAGGAAAAACGCATATGGGTGAAATCCACAACACTCCCCCATCATTTTTGCTCTCCACGAAGTCTGAGTTAAAATCTTCAAGAGGTTATGCACGTGGAAGAGATCAAAACCAAGAGTTAGACTTCTACTGGAACACGGACTCTACAGATGTCTGCAGTAAAGAAAGAGGCCTTCACAAGAATTTTAATTTGATTTTAATTAGGAAAAACACTTGTCCCTGTTTTATCTCAAAGACAGTTATGTAATTTTGTTATAAGTATGACTCGGGAGACCGAGAAATAGCTAGCTAGATTTTGTTTTATTGCTAGATCTCAGAAGACCGTAATACTCTGTTTTAAAGTATTTTCCCTTTAATGAAAGAAGCATCGCTTTATTGCAAGATCTGAGGCAATCTTGAGTAGATTTTCATGCTAATCCGGTGGTAGAGGGCCCCTGCTACCTGAGAAGCTTTGTTCATATGCTTTAGATAAGTAACTTAGCCTTGTTTCATTCCTAGTTTAATCAATTTTCTGAACTTTGTGTTTTTATACTTACTTGCATTGGATGCTACAATTTAGTCCTGTTCTTACGAATTATTCCAAAATGTCACTAATATTGAATGAGGAATAACTGTAGTATTTTAAGAGTTAGTTGCATTTCTTTTTGAACTTTATGTTTTTGTGGTCAATTACATCAGTTGTTACAGCTAGTTCTGTTCTTATTAATCTCTTCGCAAATATCACTAACTCTGGATAAGACATAGCTGTGGTGTTTCAGAGCTTACTGCGTTTTGTTGAACTTTATGTTTTATGCTTATTTGCATTGAATGATACAACCATACTTGTTATTACAAACTATTCCAAAATATCACTCATCTTGAATGAGGAAGGGATGTAGTATTTCATAGAATTAGTTGCATTTTAGTTCAGTTGAAATACTCCGGAGGTAGATGTCACTCTAACTTAATTCTGTCACTATATTTCACGTTTGATCATGGCACTCTAGTTTAACTATGTTCATTGTATTTCAAGTTAGATTAGTGGCATTCTAGTTTAGTTGTGGTCACTATGTTTCAAGTTTGATCAATTGCATTCTAGTTCAATGTTATCCATTGTTCTTTAAGTTGTATTAACTGTAAAAATTAGAATTCACGGCCTTCATTATTCACAAACTACTCTTGTTCTGACTTTCTATTAATGCATCATCAAATGGACAGGAATTAGTGATATTAGTATAAGGCCTTGATTGTTCTGCAATCTTTTGCAATTTCACAAATAAGCCTTTTCCCAAAAACTATTCTAAAAAAATCTCTAACTTTCGAATGAGGCTTAGTAGTGACAAGTTGAGCTACAGAATAGATTAATCTTAGCATTACAAGTTAATTCAGAGTAGAAATCTTATTGTGCTACAAATAATCTTTTCCAATTGTGTTCCAATAAACTTCTAGCCATGGATGAGATTCTTTGTAATATTGTAATATGACTGTTTACTTAGGAGAATCTCATTTGCACTAAACTTGTCCTTTTCTCAAGCTATTCCAACATATTTCTAATGAATGAATTGGATGAGTTTATATTATGAGTTATTAAGTTCATGTTGTGATTTATTTCCTTGCTATGAGTCATTATCAAACTTTTCATTTTCTGTTCTTTAGTGTCATACACATTTTAGAATAGGTTTTGCTGTGTTTTAGTGTAACCATCCACTTCTCTTTACCAACACTTGGTTCTTTTCCTTTTTAACATAAAACCATAAAACCAAAAACATCAAAAAAACACTAAACACAACGTAGTGAGAAACAGATACCTAGGCACATATAGTGCACCTCACTTCAGTAGTTTACTAACCCTGGTTGACAATTTATGACCTCAATTTAGGAACACTAAGTTGAGAACTACATTTTGGCGTCGTTGCCGGGGAAGTGTAACTAGGTAGCCTTGTTTCTTACCACCCAAAAACAATGATATGCGTAGAGAAAGAGACTCAAGGGGTAGATTCATAAGAAGTAGAAGCTTGATTCCTAGAACACCACTTGTTTCACCAAGACCTAGAACCAACACACCTCCAACTAAAACCGACATTCCATCATTTACTGATCCTAAACTTCCAGAGGACTTAAGATCAGATATTCCATTAGAAAGACCTTCCACTTTACCCACTGAATCTGTCTTAGAAGAAGATTCAGGAACCCTTGCTAGGGACATAAACTTTTCAACTTCTACAGAAGAATCAACTATGGCAGAAGAAGGGGGAGGAGGAGTTTTTAATGGAGAACACACACTATTTGGAGGGGGTAGAGGTAGAGGTAGAGGAAAAGGAGGTATAGGTGCAGAAGGAGAAGGAGGTAGAGGAAGAGGTAGAAGAGAAATGGGAAGATCTTTTGGGTTTCCTATAGTGGATGAAGAAACCAATACAACTATGAAAAACATTTCACCCTCTGTCCTTCCAAACTTTTATGGACTTAAAACTGAAGATCCTAAAACCTTCCTATTTGAATTTGAAGTCTTATGTAGAACCTATGACTACTTACAAGATGCTCAAAAACTTAAACTATTTCCTTCAACATTGAAAGGAGAAGCATTGAAGTGGTTTATGAGTTTGATCAACAGTTCTATTAGGACATGGGAAGACATGAGACAAGCATTTCTAGAGAGGTATTTGGATCACTGTAAGCCAGTCAACCATAAGAAGGAAGTGTTTAAAATGCTACAAAAAGAAGATGAAAATCTAGAAGATTTTTTGGAGAGATTTAATTACAACATCAAAAGGGCAAAAATGGAAAACTTAGACCAAGACACTTTGAAAGCTCTCTTGTTGAAAACAATTAGGGATGAATGGTTAGCTATCCTTAACATGATGGGAAAAGGGGATATATCTCAGCTTACATTACCTGAAATAGCTGAATTATGTATCAACCTGTCAAGAGGGAAATCTAAAACTGTAAAAGGACCAAGAGACCCTGCTCTTGCAAGGGCAAGAAATTCTGCTTCTGGGACAGTAAGTAGGGCAGAAATAGGACATATGCTTGATGAATTCAAATCTGATATCTTGGGGAGTCTTAGTGAACAAATAGACACCCTTAAGTTACAAAACAAGCAAAAAGCTGAATCTGATGCCTTAGCAATATTTTGTCCCAAATGTAGAAAGAAACATGCCTTGAGAGAGTGCCCTTTGGATGCCAAAGTTGTGGATACTTGTGTAATTTGTTCAGAAAAACATGAGACCAAGAGTTGTCCTTCACTCCCTGGTCTTAAAGCTGTCTTTCAAGAAGATACTCTTACAAGTTTCGCAAAATATCTCAATTTTGTCTCCAGGAGGCCTTGGCAAGGACCTCAAACACAAGGATTTCATGATCAGTTGTATAATCAACCCCCACCAAATTGGAATTCTTGGCAACAAACTTGGCCCCAATTTCAAAATCAATCACAAACTTGGGCGAAAGGAGCACAAAATCCCTATGGAAGATACTCTCAGTGTTATTAAATTCACCATCCTATCCACCATATCCACATTTTCCTCCTCAACAAAATTTTCAACAAAATCTTCAAAATCCACAACATCAAAATCAACCACTTCCATTACCATTTCCTCAGAAAACAAATCAGTTGCCTGCCCAACCCATACCAAACCCCAACAATAAAAATCCTCAGAACACATACATGATAGAAGGCCAACAGTTTCCAACTTATTTGATCACTCCTTTATACCTTAGTGATGTTCAACTTAGGTCTGGAAGAATACTTCAAAAGAAACCTTATGTAATCATACAAGAACAAGACAATTCTGAGGAAGATTCTCTACAGGTAAATAAAAGTCTTGGAGAGAACATAACTTTCCAAGACCCAAATATTGAAAAATCAAAACAAAAAGAACCAATAATTTCAACTCCTATATTAGAGCATCCATCAACATCCACCTCTACACCTCCCTTTTCAGAAAGATTACAAATTTATAGGGTTGTAGAAAAACAAATTATGGTGCCTAATTATGATTTCCTAGATGAGCTGAGAAATGTTTGTATTAAGATCCCATTATTGCAAGCCATCAAGGAAATTCCAATCTTAGCAAAGACAATAAAGGAGTTGAGCATGAAGAAAACAAGAAAAGGAATAAGAGAGATAAAGAAAATTCAACTGGCAGGAAAAATAGCAGATATCATGATGGGTAAGATTGTTATTCCAAAGTATCTAGACCCAAAAAATCCAGTTGTTAAAATTCACATCAATGGAATTGAGATCCAAAACACACTCATTGATTTAGGAGCAGCAATCAATATTATGAGTAGACAAATCATGGATAAACTAAAACTTCCTAATCTTCTTTTTACACCCACATTATTACAATTAGCAGACAGATCTGTGATCAAACCTGATGGGGTAATAGAATACATTCCAGTGTCCCTAGATTCTTGGGAGTATCCTGTGGATTTTATGATCCTAACTCCTAAGAATAATCTAGGAGGACACCCTATTATATTAGGAAGACCTTGGTTAGCTACAGATGATGCTTTCATTAGTTGTATATCCGGTGATATGTATATCTCTGATGGTATTTCAACCAAGAAATTTACCTTGTATCCTCCAGCAAGAACAATTACAGAATTAGATGATACTCAATGGATAGAGGATGAAGAAGACTTACAACCTCTCTTCACAATTTCAGAAATTAGTGAAGATAGCCAGATTCTGAATACCTTGGAAAACTTTGAATCCTCCTCGGAATATAAGCATGAACAATTTCAAGAAGAATCCAACATTGAGTTTTTATCATCAAGGCAGATGTCTCTCTATTCCATGGATAAATTTTGCAGCTCTATAATTGAGATATTTCCAAGCAAAACCTTAAACATAAACAAGAACTTAAAGAAATCTCAACAAGAAGAGCTAGTCAAGATCTTACAGAGACATTCTTCTGCATATGCATGGGAGTAAACTGATATGAAAGGGATAAGCCCTGAGACTTGTACTCATCACATCTACATAGAGGAAAATTGTAAACCAATCAGACAACCTTAGAGATGGATGAATCCAAATCTTAAGGAGATTGTTAAAGAAGAATTGCAGAAATTATTGAATGTCAACTTTATCTATCCTATTTCAGATAGTGAGTGGGTTTCTCCTGTGGTAATTGTGCCAAAGAAAAATGGTAAATGGAGGGTATGTATTTACTACTGGGAATTAAACAAAGCTACTCTTAAAGATCATTTTCCCCTACCTTTCATAGATCAGGTATTAGATACATTAGCTGGCAAAAAGTACTTCTCATTTTTTAGATGGGTTTAGTGGTTATAATCAAATTCAAATAGCACTTGAATATTAGGACAAAACCACAATTATTCATTACTATTACCTATGCTTATCAAGTATTTGCATTTGACTATGCAATGTACCCAATATTTTAAAGCAAGATTAGGATCTTTCGTATTCAATATTCTTTTGTAGAGGTATATATGGATGATTTCACAGTTTATGGAAACACATTTGAAGAAGACTTAGCAAAGTTGGAAAAAGTTTTGAAGAGATGTAAAGAAGAAAATCTTTCACTTAGTCATGAAAAATGTTTTATGATGTTTAGTAAAGGAATTGTTTTGGGACATCACATTTCAGGGGATGGGATTAGAGTTGATGAGTCAAAAGTTGAAGTTATCTCTAACTTATCTATTGCAAGTTTTCAAAAATATGTTAGGAGTTTTCTTGGATTTACATGATATTATCGAAGGTTTATAGAAAACTTCACCAAGATAGCATCTCCACTTTTCAAATTACTTACCAAAGACTATGAATTCAAGTGGAATCCTGATTGCCAGTTAGCCTTTGAGACCCTGAAAACAAAAATCTCTGAAGCACCTATTTTAAGGGGACCTAACTGGAAGTTACCTTTTCATATTTCAACAGATGCCTCAGATACAGCTCTAGGAGAAGTATTGGGACAAAAATACCTAATTCCTTATGCCATCTATTATACCAGTAAAAATTCGACTCCTTCAGAGTTAAACTATATTGTAACTAAAAAAGAGTTTTTAGCTGTTGTTCATCCCATAAACAAATTCAGACACTATATAACAGGCTATGAAACTTTTTTTCAGACAGATCACTTTGCAATTAGATATCTAATGAACAAATCAATTACTAATGGCAGAGTCATAAGATGGTTATTGCTTTTACAAGAATTCAACATTACCATTCTAGATAGGCCTGGAAAACAAAACACAGTAGTTGATTTCCTATCTAGACTCCAAAACATCAAAGAAAATACCCCAGTTGAAGATCAATTCCCTAATGAATATCTTTTTGCAATTTCTACTCAAACTCCTTGGTTTGCTAACATTGCTAATTATTTAGTTTTAGGGAAATTCCCTTCAATAATGAATGCAAGAGACAAAAGAAAGATCATTTATGACAGTGCAAAATATTCATGGGTTGCTAATGATTTATACAAAACAGGTCCAGATTTTATCATTAGGAGATGTGTTCGGAAAGATGAGATACCTGAGATCCTCAAGGCATGTCATGATGAACCTTGTGGTGGACACTTTGCTGATAAAAGAACAACCTATAAGATCCTTCATTTAGGATACTATTGGCCATCCCTTTTTAAAGATGCTAAAGAGTATGTCAAAAGGTGTGACAGTTTCCAAAGGGTAGGGAAACCTTCTCCTTTAGGTGAGATGCCATTGCAGCCTCAAGTACTTATTGAACCTTTTGAAAAATGGGCTTTGGATTTTGTAGGACCTATTAGTCTTCCATCAAGACAAAAGAAATATATATTAGTTTGCACTGATTATGTTACCAAATGGGTAGAGGCCAAGCCATTACTTTCTGCTACTGAAGCATCTGTAGTTAATTTTCTTTTTGAGGATATTTTTACTCGTTTTGGTGTCCCAAAGGAAATTGTTACAGATCAAGGAACTCAATTCACATCAAGGCTAGTGGGACAAATGATGGAGTGGTACAAAATCAGGACAATAGATGAAGATGAGGTCACTTTTCTTGTGAATGGTCATAGATTGAAGCTGTATCACAAGCCACTTTCAAGAGAAGAATTTGTCAAGAGATTCCAGGAAAACAGTGATGTGAAGTTAATGAAGAATAATTTTTCTTCTTCATCAACTTAATCGAATTTTCTGAAGTCAGATATTTAAACAAAAAAAAATACACACACACAGATATATATATATATATATATATATATATATATATATAAAGTATAAACATGAAAACTAATCAATGATTAGCATGTTTATAGAGAAAATATAGAGTGAAAATCAAAATCTTTCTGACACTTTAGCTTTTCAAATTTGTTTTTCTGAAAACAGTCATTACAAAATCATAAGTTTCACTCCATCATGTCTCATTCCATTCATATTTTATCCACTCCATTCATTTATATGTCATTCATTCCATTCATCCATATTTCATTCACTCCATTCCATGGTCCATTTCATTTCCATCTCAGATTTCCAAATTTGATCTCTTTCTGCAGATTGAGCGTTACAAGTTATGAATTGCAGACCACTTTTATACTTCACTCCACTTCAGAATTGTGATTCATTTCATTCCATTATTCACTTCACTCATAATCCATTACACCATATTTCATTATCCATTTTTAACTCATTTCATACAACATTCCATTCATGCTTCAAACCATTCCATTTCATGTTTCAAGGCTTCTAAAGGTACATTCTACAATCAGTCAGACATTCTGCAGTCAGTCAGACATTCAGCAGCTAGAGATCCTGAAGGCACTATCCAGTAATCACTTGATTTATCAGCAAATTGATCCTGCATATCCAAGAACAACAAGCAAAATTAAAAGAGTTATGAGGACTGAAGATCAATGATTTTCAAAGGAGGACAAGGCATATCAAAACCACAAAAATCAAAGGAAAAGCAAAGGTAAAGTTGTAAAATTAGTATAATGGCAGATTATGAAAATTTTAGTATAGTTAGGTCATGTATGATTCAAAAAGTAATTTTGGTTAGTCGTGCTGATCATGCCTATTAAATCCATCATAAAAACTTTGGATAAAATCCCTTCCACTCCGGTATTTCAAACCATCATTTAAAACTTGACGGTTAAGTACAGAAGTGACCTAATCTGTCATGTCACTAGGCCGAAAGTATTCAATGATGATTTTGAATTGCTTACGAAATATCTCCGTGGTCTTTTCTTCCGTGATATTTCCCAACTCATTAATCCGAGCGCATCATCCTCACCGCATTATACTCATTTCATAACTATTCCATATCATTTATTTCCGCAGCCAATACTTAGCCATACCGGTCTGTAAAACAGAGGAAACATCTTTGGGGCAGAAACATCTCTTTAGCAACCATTTTCACCGTGAGCAGAGAAGAAGTAATTTGAAGGTTGAGAAAGGAAGCTATGGGTCTCATCGTGAGGATCGAACCAATTGGAACCAAGTACTTGAAGGGTTATCCACAAATCAGAGAAATGCTATAGCAGGCTAGGTGGTTGCAATTTTTGGAAAAATTCAATGGTTTTCACAAAGAGGTGACTAAAACATTTGCACAGTCCTTCAATGGAGCAGAGGTCGAGATAGGAGATATTAAATTCATTATTACAGAGGCTTTCATTGTAGAAGCAACGAAATTACCCAAGCAAGGAGAAAGGTGGTTCAAAAATAGGGAATTTCATAACGAGGCATGGAGGCAAATACTCAAAACCCCAGGTATGGATGTTTCCATTTTTAAGAAAGGTATTCCCAGCTCGGCACTAAAAAATAAATGCAGGAACTTGTTGCTCATTCTGCAAAAATTTATCACGTGTGAAGGAAGATTTGGTACCCTCTATGTTTATCATACTCTGTTAATGAGACATTTCTTAGATGAAAAAATCAATTTGCCCTTTTTCCTACTTCATAGTCTGAAAAAAATGGCCTCAAATGTTCAAAAGAGGATTCAATTTCTGGAAACAACCCTGTATCACCATGGTTTAGTCAAAATCTTAATTGAACATCATTTGGAAAAAATGGGAGATAATTGGGATGAGTTCTTAGTGAGGAATCACTTTGAAGAACCCAAGGAATCTCCACTTGAAGGTAAACTTACAAAAAGAAGTAGGAGAGGGAAGACTTCCAAAGCTGTTGAAATTGAAACTGGTAAATCAATTCAAGAGGACAGTGAAGAGATGATTTCTGAGAAATTAACTGAAATTAAGAAACAACTTAAGAAGGAGAGAATAATAAGAAGATATGTCAAGGACAGAGGAGAAGGGCCATCTCAACCAAGACGGAGCCACAGACTTAGAGGTATACTAAAAAAAACATAGGTTAGAAAAACAAGAATCATAAACATTGAGGATGAAGAAACTCCAGAAATAGACCCAGCACAACAAGAAATTTACAATTGTATTGAGTCATTAGAGAAGAGAGCTTTAGAAAGTAGAGACAGAACTCCTAGCCCACCAAAATCTGAAATTGATATGCTAAGAAGAGATAAGTTTGAGTTAGAAGTACTCAATAGGCATATCAAGAATGACAATGACATTTTAAGGGAGCAGGTTAAGCTTAAAAGTGATATGAATTCAACTCTGTCTCTACAAATGAAAAAGTTGTACAAGGCCAGTAAAAAAATTGAAGAAGAAAAACAAAAAGTTAAATAGGGCACTTACAAATTTGAGATTCAAGTTAGTCATAAGGAAGCCCAGAAGGCCATTGACTGTCAGGCAAAGCAGAAGAAGAGGGTTGGATGTCCTAGCAGAGGTCTAGCATGATGTGTCTAATATAAACCCATTGTTTATGCAAGGTAATAGCTCAATAATTTCATCTAAAATCTCATAATGAGTTCACTGTTTTCCTTCAAAAAATTCACCAAACTCTACCCTCTGCTATCTAAAAATACAAAAACATGTTTGACTGTCTTCTAAACCAATCTTTCTCCACAAATCCTGATTTGAATTATTCTACTGAGTGTGAAAATAAAATTAATCTACTACACAACTCAATTAAAACGAATTCACTATGCAATTCAAACCAGAACTCTTCATTCTCTATTTTCATTCATTTGGAAATAGAAGACTGCGTATGGGGACGTGTTCAAGCTTACTTATCTTTGCAATGATCCTCGTGATTTTCTGCCATGATCCTTGTAATTTTATTTGTTGTTTAACTGACGTATATATGTTTCAACCAGTGTCAATCTCATCAAAATCCTCACTCAATATTTTATCATTTACTCACTTAATCAATAGAAGATTTAGTGTTGACTGATGGAAGAGTATTTATGAGTGGTGTCAAATACAAAATGTAACACAATGACAAGTTTTAAAGATCGAAATAGAGAACTCATTTTATAACTCTCAATTTGTTTTAACAACCCCGAGATTTGTTCATGCAAATCATCGTTGTTTTAGACAACCAAATCTGAGTTTGCTTCTTACCTTATCCTTCATGGGATTTTTTCTCCTAATAGTGTGGTTTGTTGACAAATTTTCTGGATTTGTTGGCTTGAAACTTCAGTCAATTCCCCTTATTTCTTTGTTCCTCTTTACCTCTATATTTCCTGCCTTCTTTACAACATTATAATTCTTTTATTCTCCTCACATCTTCTTCATTGTCTTCTCTTAGCTTCTGAGTTTATTTGTTTCTCACAAAGTTGCTAAAATGGATGCATGTTTTGATTGCATGCCCTCCTTTCACTGAGCCTTTGAAAAGAAATGATGGTTAAAAATGCAGTATATATCATTTGCTTCAGGTCTTAGTAATGGCGGAAGTGTTCTCAATCGTTTACACAGTATTGTGATATGGCATTTGAATTTGTTTTGACCATTCATCAACCACCGCTTGACCGGTACATGCGTGGCTTACCCTTGACTATCATGTTGACTTTGGTGTACATTCCATCCTTTGATTCAATTATTACGTAGCCCCTTTCATGTTTTCTTTCATGCTTTGCGTTCATAACTATGTCTGCTTCCATCATCCATAAAAATGCATAATCTCCCATTGCGTATGCGCCATCATATTTATGTTTCATAGCTTGTATTCACATCACTATATGCCATCATTTCTTCATTCCTCCACTGTTGTATGTATCACGGTCCAATCATAGTTTTTTCCATAGAATACATCATTGTCATGCATTGTTTGTCATAGCTTCATACTTTAGGTTAGTTTGCATTCCACTGTTTGTATTATGATTCCTCTCATGCTCCATTACCTTAGCTTATAAACATTTATGATTGTGATTTTTGTATTTTGTTTTGTTGTTTGAAATAGTTGTGCTATCATATGATTTTGGACTTCAAGTTTTCTCTTTTATTTAATTTTTAAAATTGACCAATTAAATGGTCATATTTTAAAATTAAATATTTATAACAATACTAACCTCTTGTTTGTTTATTGTAGGTCCAACAAAGGTTTAATTTTAATACTTTTATTTATCATTCTTTTGTTTAGAAAAATACGGTAGGGTATGGTATGGATATATTATGAGATGTTTTATTGATAAAGTTTATCAATTGTTTCCCTACTCCAATGTTCAATTTGAAAATCTTTGAGTTCTGTTCATGAAGTCATATTGTTTAAAAATCATTTTATGTACCCATTTACTGTCATTAACTTCATTTTTGTAAACAAAAATTCAAGTACTAAATGTTATCACAGTAGTAAGTCTTATCTATTTTTCACTGCTCTTGCCAAGTAATTGAAATCAATCCTCTATTTTCCTTTAGAAGAATGTGAGCTTACTGCTACAAATAAACACAAGATTTGATATAGAGAGGTTTAAGAAAACATAAAAAAAAATCATGTTTATATTATCCTACTCTCCATTTGATTCTCTGCCTCTTTTTAAAAGAACAATCCTCTGCCTCTGTTTCATAAAAAAAATTCACTGTGTAAAAAAATGAAATTTTTTTAGACAAGAGTGTCTTATGACCTCTCAATTTCATACAAAATTCTTTTCCAAAAAAATAGCATGATGTGTCTAATATAAACCCATTGTTTATGCAAGATAATAGCTCAATAATTTCATCAAAAATCTCATAAAGAGTTCATTGTTTTCCTTCAAACAATTCACTAGACTCTGCCCTCTGCTATCTAAAAATACAAAAACATGTTTGACTGTGTCTTCTAAACCAATATTTCTCCACAAATCGTGATTCGAATTCTTCTACTGAGTGTGAAAATAAAATTAATCTACTACACAACTCAATTAAATCAAATTCACTGTGCAATTCAAACCAGAACTCTTCATTCTCTATTTTCATTCATTTGGAAATAGAAGACTGTGTATGAGGACGTGTTCAAGCTTACCTGTCCTTGCAATGATCCTCGTGATTTTCTGTTATGTTCCTCGTAATTTTCCTTCTAGTTTAACTGACTTATATATGTTTCAATCAGTGTTAATCTCATCAAAATCCTTACTCAATATTTTATCATTTACTCACTTAATCAATAGAAGATTTAGTGTTGACAGATGGCATAGTATTTATGAGTGGTGTCAAAGATAAAATGTAACACAATGACAAGTTTTAAAGATCGAAATAGAGAACTCATTTTATAACTCTCAATTTGTTTTAACATCCTTGATAATTATTCATGCAAATCATCGTTGTTTTAAACAACCAACTCTGAGTTTGCTTCTTACCTCATCCTTCACGGGATTTTGCCTCCTAATAGTGTGGTTTCTTGACAAATTTTCTGGAATTTTTGGCTTGAAAGTTCAGTCAATTCCCCTTATTGCTCTGTTCCTCTTCACTTCTATATTTCCTGTCTTCTTTACAACGTTATATTTCTTTTATTCTCCTCACATCTTCTTCATTGTCTTCTCTTAGCTTCTGAGTTTATTTGTTTCTCACAGAGTTGCAAAAATGGATGCGTGTTTTGATTGCATGTCCTCCTTCTCTCACTAAGCCTTTGAAAGGAAATGATGGTGAAAAACACAATATATATCAGTTGCTTCAGGTCTTAGTAATGGCGCAAGTGTTCTCAACTGTTTACACAGTGTTTTGATATGGCATTTGAATTTTTTTTTACCATTCATCAACCACCGCTTGACCGGTGCATGCGTGGCTTACCCTTGACTGTCATGCTAACTCTGGTGTACATTTCGTCCTTTGATTCACTTATTACGTAACCCCTTTCACATTTTCTTTCATGCTTTGCATTGATAACTATGTCTGCTTCCATCCTCCATAAAAATGCATCATCTCCCATTGCATATGCGTCATCATATTTATGTTTCATTGCTTGTATTCACATCACTATATGCCATCATTTCTTCGTTCCTCCACTATTGTATGTATCAAGGTCTCATCATAGTTTTGTCCATAGCATACATCATTTTCATGCATTGTTTGTCATGGCATAATACTTTAGGTTAGTTTGCATTCCACTGTTTGTATTATGATTGCTCTCTTGCTCCATTACCTTAGCTTATAAACATTTATGATTGTGCCTTTTGTATTTTGCTTGGTCGTTTGAAATAATTCCGCTATCATATGATTTTGGACTTCAAGTTTGCTCTTTTATTTAATTTTTAAAATTGACCAATTAAATGGTCATATTTTAAAATCAAATATTTATAACAATACTAACCTCTTGTTTGTTTATTGTAGGTCCAACAAAAGTTTAATGTTAATACTTTTATTTATGATTCTTTTGTTTAGAAAAATATGGTAGGGTATGGTATGGATAGATTATAGGATGTTTTATTGATTAATTAGGATAGTGGTATGGATATGGATAAAATAGGGCTAAGAATCATAGGTGATGAAAATGCATAATCAGTACTAAATTAGCTTTACAATTCTAGAATATTTTCAAGAAAAAAAAATAAAAAATAAAAAAAATAAAAAAATAAAATAAAAAATAAAAAATAATAATAATAATAATAAATAAATAAATAAATTTTAAAATTTAAGAGAATTTTTTACTTACTGTACTCGTATTCCCTCAAACCATTTGATTTTCATGATGGTAGACATTTTGTTTTTTCTTACCACGACTCTTGTAGACTATGTAGAGACTTTTTTTCTTCTTTGCATCTGATTTGATTTGGAATGATGCTGTTCAGGTTCTTTCTGCAGGTTAAAATTTGACATTTCAGGTCCCTTATGATATGATCTTCATTTGATGTAGCTGAGGTCCCTTCTGACATTTTATATTTTCAGGTCCCTTTGGCGTAATTTGCAATAATGTTTGAAAATTTCTTTTGTCGTAATGATACAAGTCCCTTTCTAAATCATTTTCTTAATAATAATTCAGGTCACTTCCATATATGTTGAATGATGTATCAGGTCCTTTGTAATTGTAGTTCATATTTCATCTTCAATTCATCTGCTAAAACTATTTTCATAGTTTTTTTATTACACACCTTCCCCCATGCTGATGATTAGACTTATTCTCAAATCTGCGATGCCTTGGAGGGTATATTTGCAAAAATATTTAGTAAACTAAAATGGAAAAAAAAAAAAAATCATATTGGCCAAACAAGTTGGTTTTCCGATTTTCACAACCAAACTCTTTTATTATTACTATTATTATTATTATTATTATATATATATATATATATATATATATATGATGCTTCTTCTTCTTCTGGAATTATGGGAGGCATATTGCTATGCTGTCCCATTAGTTTCAGATCTGAATCTATCGAAATTTTTCTCAGAAAATCTTTTTTATTTATAGGCTTATTGTAAATTATAAGTCTATGTCCATTAACGACAAACGAAACAGATGCTTTGTCAATTGTTTTTATCTTGACAACTCCATTGTTAAAGATTTTTTCAATCTCATATGGCCCAAGCCAATGCGTTGTAAATTTTTCTTTGAAATATTTGAACTTGGAGTCGAATAAGAGTGCCCAATCTCATTTCTGAAACACTTTATTCTTTATGAATCGATCATGCTATTTGATCCTTTTTTCTTGGACAAGAGTTGTCTGTTCTATTCCCTATTTCGTATCTCATCCAGTTGATTTAATTCCATAATTCTTTGTTGTTGTACCTCAGAAAATTCCATCCCCAATTATGCTGCTAGCTTGAATGTGTGTATTTGAAATTCTATGGGAAATTGGACTTATTTTCCATACACTAATTGATATGGACTGAACCCAGTCGTGTTTTTCCAAGTTATCATATATGCCCATAATGAATCTCTCAATTTATCTGACCAATCCTTTATGTTCATTTGTATAGTATTTGTCATGATGTTCTCTAGAACTTTCTTTGTTGATTCCACTTGTCCATTTGCTTGAGGATGATATGAAGTTGATTTTCTGTGTTTGATCTTGTATTTATCCATAAGATCTCAAACAAGCTTTGAGGTGAACTGTGTGCCTTAGTCAGTTACTATCTGTCTCAGAACTCCATACCTTACAAATATCTCTTCAAACAGAAAAGACACAACAATATCTTCTGTTGCCTGCGCTACTGCTTTTGCCTCCACCCACTTAGTTACATAATCTGTACATACCAAGATGTACTTCTTTCCATTGATGGAAGGTTTATCAGTCCCAAGAAATCTAAAGTCTACTATTCAAATGGTTCAATATATACTTGTGGTTTTAATGACATTTCATCTGATGCCACTGATCTATCAATTCTTTGGCAGTTGTCACACCTCTTCACATAGGCCCTGGAGTCTTTGAAGATGGCTGGACAGTAGTAGCCAAGTTTCAACACTTTATATGATGTTCTCTTCTCTGCAAAATGACCACCACATGGTTCATCATGACATGTTTTCAAAATTTCAATAATCTCATCTTCTCTAACACATTTTTGAATCATTAGATCAACACCAGTATAAAATAGATCTCCATTGACCCAACTATATCTAGCACTTTCTCTAATTATTCTTATTTTCTACTTGTTTGTGTAATGAAATGGTAAGATGTCAGATATTAAATACTTAGCTATATATGCCAACCATGGAGTTTTGACATTTATAGCAAATAGATGTTCATCTGGAAAATTATCTGACACTGGATTTGGATCACGAAGTGAATGTAGTCTTGATAAAAAGTCTACAACTCAATTAACTTTTCCTAGTCGATCTTGTACAGTAATGTCAAATTATTTCATTAATAACAACCATCTAGTTATTCTGCCATTTTTAATTGATTTGTTTATTAAATATTTTATGTCTAAATGATCTGTGTGGATATAAACTTGATAACCTGTTATATAATGTCAAAATTTATTAATTTCATGTACTATAGCTAACATTTCTTTTTATGTAACAATGTAGTTCAATTATGTTAGTGTTAAGTTTTTACTTATGAAATATATGACATAATTAAACAGATTCTCTTTTTGTCCAAGTGATGCTCCAAGAACTGTATCAGGTGCATCATCTGATATTTGAAATGGAAAAGACCAATTAGGTCCTTGAAGAATGGGTGCAATTGACAAATTTTCTTTTAATTTTTTGAAATCATTTTGACAATTGATTTTCCATAAGAATTCCACATCTTTCAGAAGTAACTTGAATAACGGAAAAGCTATTTTACTGAAATTTTCAATAAATATCCAATAGTAGCTTGCATAACCCAAGAAACTTCTAACTTCTTTTTGTGTTGTGGGTGGTGTTAAATTCACAATGACTTGAATTTTTGTTGGGTCCACCTTAATCCCCAAAGAAGAAATATGGTGTCCCAACACTGTCCCCTCAGTTAACATCATAAAACATTTTTCATTACTGAGTGATAGATTTGTCTCTATGCATATTTTTAACACTTTTTCAAGATTTTGAAAACAATCATCATATGTTGTACCATACACAGTGAAAACATTGATGTAAACTTCTACACACTCATGAATCAAATCAAAAAAGATTGCAAGAATTGTTCTTTGAAAGGTAGCAGGTGCATTACATAAACCAAAAGGTAATACATTATATGCATATGTTCCCCATGGGCATGTGAATGTTGTCTTGTTTTGATCTTCTAGTGCTATCTTTATCTGATTGTATCCGCTAAATCCATCAAGAAATGAAAAGAATTTATTTCAAATTAATGAATCTAACACTTGATTAATAAATGGTAAAAGAAAATGATCTTTAAATGTAGCTTTATTGAGTTATTTGTAATCCACACAAATTCTCCATTTCCCATTTTTCTTAGGCACTACAACTAAGGGTGAAACCCATTGACTATCTGAAATAGGATATATAAATCCGACTTGTAATAGTTTTTGTAACTCTTCTTTCACTATTTCCTTCATCATGGGGTTCATCCGTATTTGTGGTTGCCTTACAGGTTTAATTTGATCATCAATTTCAATGTTATGGATACATGTTTTTGGATGAATCCCCTGCATGTCTGTATAATCCTAGGCAAAAGCTTTTGAATATTTTTGCAACAATGTTATTATCTTTTCCTCTTGTGATAATTGTAAGTTATTACCAATATTAAAATGTCTCTCAGGACTGATTTCAATGATTTTTCTATTTGAATTGGTAATTGATTTTATAGGAAAAATGCTTTCGAATGTATTTTTCAATGATTGTATAGTGCAATTTTCCTAAAAACATTCATTTAAAAGATAAATATCAGCTTCATATTGACTTACTCTACGTTGTTCTTAAATATTTGGTTCTGAGATGAATAGATCTAATATGTCTTCATTTTCTTTCTCTTCTCTAAAATTATAAACGTGATTAAGACTAAGAACATATTGAAGCTCTTGTGGTTCTTCTCCATCAAGCCACGATAATAAAGAAGGAGATTGAGCGGGAGGATATAAAGCAACATGTTTTCTTTCATCTCCATGTGTAATAATCATACTTCCTGGCCCGCATCAAATGTAAGCATCTGCAATGGCTAACCATGGTCTCCCTAAAATTAAGGGATGCCCTCCTAAATTTATTTTTGGCTGCAAAATCAATAAGTCTACAGGATACTCCCATGAATCCACTGAGAAAATGATATCTTCCAATATACCTTCTGGTACAACTTTAGATCTATTAGCAAGTTCTAAAACTGTAGTAGTAGGTCTAATGTTGTTTAGATTCAAATGTTTCATAGTCTATGTAGTCATAACATTGATAGTTGCTCCCAAGTCTATTAAAGTATTTGGCACTAAAAATTTGTTAATTGAAATGGTAACCATACAAATTCCTGGATCAACATACTTTTCAATGGTTGTGTTTGTAGACATGAGACTTGATAGACTTCCAATTACCTGGAATGTAGGTGGATACCTTTTTCTTCTGCCATATTTCTTAATGCATAATTCCTTTATTGTTTTTGCATATATCAGAATATCTTTAATTGCCTGCAACAAAGGAATTTTGACATATGTGTTCTTCAATTCATCCAGAATATTAAATTCAAGCAAATATATTGTAATATTATGTTGTATCAATCTCTCTGGATATGCTGGAGTGTGTGTCATAATAGATTTACCTTTTTGAATTTTATTTTCCGGTTGAGATTGTTCACTTTGTTCTCCTTGTTTAATTTGTTCTTCAATTATTGGAGGAGAATATTTTTGTAACACATTCCCAGACCTTAAGTGGACATCTTGTATGCGAAAAAATGAATAAGTAGGATAATACGTTGCTTCTTCCACATGATATGTTGGTTTATCCACCTTGTTACTTAGATTAGCTACTGGTTGAGCTAGCAATTGTGTTGGTCTAGGAGGTGGTTGGATAGTGGGCAGTTGAAGTTGCTGTGGTTGAGTTAGCATTGGTCGGTTTTGAGGTGGATATGGCATTGGTTGATGTTGTTGGAATTGTTGATATTGAGGAAATGGTTGTGGTGGGTATGGTTGTTCATATTTATACTGTTGAGGATACATATGTTGTGGTGGTGGATTTCCATAACCACATCCCCTCCAACCTTGTGCAGGTTGGTTTTGATATTGTTGTGGTAGCCAAGCCTGCCATGGCATTGGTGTATTCCATGTATTTTAAGGATATTGAAAATTTTGGGGGTTTTGTTGAGGCATCCTTGGTTGCCAAGGTCTCCTTGGTGCCATATAGTAGAGAGAATCTACTTTTTTCAATTCCTTTAATTTGGGACATTTTTCTGTTGCATGATTTTCTGTGCATAGTCCACACACATGTATACCTTGCAAAGGATCTTCCCTGAGTGGATGTTTTTGCCTACACTTTGGAAAAAAAAAATTGTTGAGGTTTCATCTTGCTCTTCTTTCTTTATATTATAGCTTTCAAGACATCTACTTGTGTTTTCAAAGTGCTTAAGAAGCCTGTTTTGAAATTTTCTAGTAGGCTTCTTATCTCTGCTCTTGTTACTGCACTTGCTGCAGATTTGAAATATTTTGATGGAATATCTCTCTTTCCACTCTTTTCTCTTTCCCTCGAGTATTTATGACAAAGTTCAGCAATTTCTTCAAATAGTAAATTGGAGATATCTCATTTTCCCATCACAGTAAGAATGTCTAAATAAACATCTTTGATGCCCTTAAGGAAAATGGTGCAGATAGTATCAAGACTAGGAGAATGATGTTTGGATTTCTGTAAACTGTAAAGAAATCTTTCTAAATATTCTACCAAATGTTTGTCTTCTTGTTGTGACATTCTGAAAATGTCTTCTTTTGAGTCTCTTGCCCTTTAGTAAGTTTAATACTTTTTAAGAAATTTTTTCTTCATATCCTCCGAAGAAGAAATTATATGTTCTCATAATCCCATGAACCATTTCAAGGCTACTGCTTTCAGAGTAGTAGGAAAAAGTCGAAGTTTGTGTGTTTCATCAGTACATCCATAAATTCTACACAAGATATCAAACTCAAACATGAATGCATCAGGATCTTTTGTTGACATTTCATAGAAATTAGGCAATACGAAAGGTGGAATGTTTTTCATTTTTATTTATTCTCCTAATATTGCTCTTGCATCTAATATTGGAACGCCAAAATTAGTTTCCTTATCATTGTTAATTTCTTGCTCATTTTCTTGTGTTATTCTATTTTGATTTTCTCTTCTTGCTTCTTCCTCTATCTTTCTAAGTGCTTCTTCTCTTCTTTCTTCCTCTACCTTTCTTTCTGTCTCAATTCTTCTTTCTTCCTCTCATTGTCTTTGACATTCCTTTTGTTTTCTTTCATATTCAAGTCTTTGTTCAGGAGTCATGTTTATTCTAGTTGATCATTTTGCTTCTTCAGCCATTTCTTGTTCAGAGATATGTAGTGTTTCAATATGAAGTTGATTTTGTATTTTTTCAACTACTTTGATTTCCTCAAGGACAGGTTTCTCTAGTTGTTCAACAATTGATTTTCTTGTATCTTTTTGTTTCCACACGGAAGGAGGTTCTTTAGGTGATTGTTTTATTTTTACCTCTAAGGCTAACAAGATTTGTCTTTCAACTAAAGTTAATCTTTGTCTTGATCTCTTTTTTTCCTCTAACTCCTCTATAGTAGGTTTTCCAGCAACTGGTGTTGTTAGTCCCATGGATGAATGAGCTGTTAGGGGGTTTTGTTTCACAAATATACCCTTCTGATCTCTATTTCTAGGCATAAGAAAACATTTCTTGAATGAAAAACTATGTTTTTGTAGTTTTTGGTGATTTTATATATTTTTTTTATCTTTTTGTCTTCCTATTTGACCATTTTGAATATGCTTCCTCGAAAACGGCGCCAAAATGTTGTGTCAATTTACTGTTGCAAACAAACGCAAGTATTTACTATCAATCGAGACTAGTGGAACTTAGAAGCATCCCCAAATCATATGGGTTTCAATTAAGATCAATTCAGAAGATCGTTTATTAAGGATTAGGGAAATTCATATTACAAATATAAATCTAACTTAAACAATTTCTAAATTCAAGTGTGAAATCAGGAGGAGAAGAATCTCCTAATTTAAGAGATTTGCTTGTCCTTCTCTAACAATATTACCTAATGAATTAGAAATAAAAAACTACTTAATTGAACAATATATTAAAATACATGAAACAATAATTGAATAGGCTCTTCAATAAAGAGGTCATGGTTGTCCTTCATCATATATTCATTTATCAGTAATGCTATTGTTAGAAACAGGAATTCAGAAAAGCATGTAAAAGCATGAAAATATGAATTCTAATTGAAGATCTTGATTAGATAGAAAGAATGTTTAACTTAAACATTTGTTTTTCCTTTCATATGCAAGTTAAGAATGATCATTAGACTCATCAATACTCAAAAATAATCAACATAAACAAATTAAGCATAAGCAAACTAATTCAGAAATTGCAACTACAAATAAACTAAGAAGTGCACTTAGTTCATTATGGGGGCCCTCCACCCTTTCCTCGTACACTGAAGGTGTTTTCAGCTACTTAAAACTTCAATCAATTAACCAGTATATAATAGCAGCAAATATGATAGAACAGATCTTCAATTATGTCTCCAAGTCTAAATAATAATAATGTCAAGTCATACAAATTCTACATATCAATGCCTTCAAAGTTTGAGGCTTAAATAGATAAAGTATATAACAAATTCATATAAAATAGCTCCTATAGTCATGACTATCCTTACCATATCGAATCAAGTCGAATTCATCTATCAGATCCATCAAAATCTAGAAAATCCCACAAAATAAGAATTTTGACCTAGTTTATAGGGATCCTCCATAGAGACAGGTCTTGTTTGACCGCCTTTGACCGGGTCTATTAAAGTTCGGTTTGACTCTACCAACAGGTGTACACTTATTCTTAGTCCCCAAGCCTTCTAGAAATATATCCAGTTGGAGCCCAAGTTTCATGCAAATATGCAAATTATGAGACCATTACGGGAATTTATGATGTTGTCCAAAAATGCACTTAAATTTCAATTTTTACAAAAACATCTAATAATTGAAAAGCATAATTTAAATACTTGTATATGCATATTTTGGTCAAAATGAGGTGGATATGATGGTGAATAGATGGATAGTATGGAAAATAAGAAGTATTTCATAAACAAAAAGAGATAAAAAAACGAGGGCCAACGTATACATTCAGGAGGAAATGGAGTTCCTCGACATCTCCTCGCTTGGTATGACATACTGGTATGTTGCCAAGATTGAGAAAAAATTCAAACATATCAAGCGATACTTTGGATCTGTGAATCAAAAGCAAGGGAAAAGTTCCCCCAAACCGCAGAAAAAAGGACAAAATCAAGGCATGGCAGCCCAAAATAACCAACCAAATCCATAAGCAAAGAACAACACCACGAGGCCAAAGGACACAGGAAAGAGGTGTGAGTTCCATAACAGCTCCACTCACAACAAAAGTCAGTGTCGGGCCAAGCAGTCACTGGTGGTCGAGATGAGGGCTTCTGAATCAAATGCATGCTCCGACCTTGAATCAGAACCCGACAAAGAAATGATAAAGGGAAGCAGATTATTGATGTGGAACCCAATGCCACGATGGCCACTGCAAAGATCTAGAAGCAGGAACCAGAAGATCCAGAGGACAAGGAGCATCTCTTCCACTCTCAAATGTGGGTAAAGGTTTCCCCATTATAGTTCATTGTCAACAATGGGAGCCAAAAGAAACACATTTCAGCAGAGGTCGTGAAGTGTTTGGGCTTGCCGACTACAACACAACCACAACCACACACAATTGGGTGGCTTCACCAAGGACGGTATCTCCGCTTCAACCAAAAGTGTCGTCTTCCCTACAACATCAAGCCCTTCACAAATGAGGTATTATGTGACATTGCTCCTCTTGATGTTTGTGATGTATTATTAGGCCAATCATACTTGTGGAAGCGACATGTTGTGTATGAGTCATGTCCTCGCATTGTTATTGTTACTTTGGGAAATAAGTTGTACATGATACCAGAGGTATCACCACCCGTGGCTATCTCTTTGGTTACTGCAAAAAAATGTAGTAAGCTCATTTCCAAAACCGGGAAATTTATTTTCCTGATGATCCGCCCCCAAGGCAAGAATAATAATGTGACCACAACCTCCAGATAGGGCTCCTCCGCATGACAACAACAAATGGACAAGGTCGTAGAGGAGTACGAGGACATCTTCACCTCACCCACAGGGATGCCTTTTCACTGTTACGTCAAGCACCCCATCGATGTGATCCCTGGTGCGCTGCTGCCCATTGGACCGATATATTGGCGCTCTGTTATGGAGAACGATAAAATCAAGAAACAGATTCAAGATCTGCAGCAGAAAGATCCCATTCAGTGGAGTTTATCACTCTATGGGAGCCCGATCATGTTAGTGCAGAAGAAGGATGGGACTTGGATACTTTGTATTGACTATCGGGCGCTGAAAAATATCACTATATGGATAGGTACCTGATCCCACGGATTGATGACCTTCTGGATCAACTCAAAGGGGGTGAATATTTCAGCAAGATCGACTTTAAGTCTAGGTATCACCAGGTACCAATTGGACCCTCTGATGTGTGGAAGATTGCCTTTAAAGCCAAGGAGGACCTTTTCGAATGGTTGGTCATGCATTTCGAGATGATGAATGCTCCCTCAACCTTCATGAGATTGATGGACGACATATTGGAGCCATTCACAAACTCATTTGTAGTAGTGTACTTGAATGACATCCTGATCTTCAGCCAGACTTGGGAAGAGCACCTCCACCACATCCGACAGGTCCTCCAAACACTACAAAAACACAAGTTGTGCGCCAATTTGGAGAAGTGCACTTTTGGCATGACCCTAGCTCATTATCTAGGATATATTATTGATGAACAAGGGGTACAGGTGGATCCAACCAAGAGCCAAGTAATTCAAGATGAGTCAGCCCCCACCACTCTAACAGAGCTTCGCAACTTTCTAGGCCTTACTAATTTCTACCGCATGTTCGTGTTGGGATTCTCTCATATCACTTGGCCCTTGAGTGAAGTCACCAAGGTAGGAGCGAAAGAAAATTTATTTTGGCTGGAATCTCCACAGAAGGCGTTAGCAGAATTGAAACATCACCTCTGCTCTGCCCTAGTGCTCACATTACCAGACTTGCAACAACCACTTGAGATCGAGACAGGTGCCTCTAACTATGCTATTGGGGCAGTTTTTACTCAACAGGGGCATCTAGTGGCATATCACAATGAGAAACTGTCTGACACAGTCTGCAAGTATCCCACTTATGACAAAGAAATGTATTCCATTGTGTAGGCGTGCCGCCAATGGAAGCATTACATTTCGGGGAAAGAAACGGTCATCCACACAGACCACCGACCCCTACAGTTCATACAAACACAAGAGAAGTTGCAGAACGATCGCCATCAGAGGTGGTCCACATATCTACAACAATTTCATTTGAACATCAAGTATAAGAAGGGTAGCACCAATAATGTTGCATACTACCTCAGTCGACCACCGATCATGGGACTAACCACCATTCTCAACTCTTATAGCCATGAGACTTCTGATAGGCCGCTTCACTACAAGAGGGATGTGGAATTTGGCCACACATATAAGACATTGTTGGAGGGTACACAAGTTCCAAATTGTCACCTCTAGGATGCACTACTATGTCACCTGGGACACCATTGTGTTCCTTCAAGCAAGCGTGCCAAGATGATTTGGGAAGCACACTATAGTCGAGTCGTTGGGCATTTCAGGGTCGAGAAAATAGTGGCATTATTGCAAAAATATTTCTATTGTCTGAACCTTAGACATGATGTTAGGAAGTACATCAGATCTTGCACTGCTTGCTCCATTGCCAAACCGACCATCAAGAGGTAAGGCCTCTATACTCTGCTACCTACCCCTAGTCAACCTTGGGAATACATCTCCATGGATTACATGTCAAGCCTTCCTTCTACGAAGCATGGAAACGAGTGTGTTTTCATGGTCGTCAACAAATTCTCAAAAATGGCCATTATGTCGGCCCGCAAGAAGAATATCGTAGCATGAGCCACTACTAAACTCTTCTTTGAATGAGTGTGGGTGCACTTTTGGATCCCATAGTCTATCATCTCAGATCAGGATAGCAGGTTCCTCGGCACATTTTGGTCTAGCCTCTGGTAAATGCTAGACACCAAGCTCACGAAGTACACAAATTTCCATCCTCAAACGAATGGCCAGACAGAGGTCATCAATAGGATGATTGTACACATTCTATGCATGTACAATTCAAATCATCCACGCACATGGGATGAGATCCTTCCCTATGTACAACATAATTATAAACGGGCTCTCCACAGCTCAACAAGCCACAACCCCTTTCAGGTGAGCATGGGGTTCTAGCCACTATGTCCCACTGACGTAGCCATGCCATTTCTCGCTACTCAGGCTGATTCGGCTCATGTCCAATATGAAGCTGACAATAACTTCATTGAGCACATTTAACACATCCACCAGCAGGTTCATGACATACTGGATAGATCCAATGCTAAGTACAAGCAATGACATGATCAACATCGGGTGCCACACCACTTCCAGGTGGGCGATAAAGTGTGGCTACATTTGCAGAAGGAACGCCTCACTGGACCGCACCGCAAGCTTCTCCCACTACGATATGGGCCATAGACCATCACCAATACTGTAGGGAACAATTCCTTTGAGCTTAGTATTCCACCATTCCTTGCTCTGCACTCAGTATTGAATGAGGACCACCTTCAGCCCTATTTCCCACCTCTACTGGACACCTTTGACATTGCAGAAACAACTCACACCAACAAAGTTGAACCCAAACTGCATGGAACAGGCCACCACAAATTGTATCATGGACAAGCAAATCAAGAACACTCTCCAGCAGAATATCCAACTATTTCAGGTTTTCAAAGCTGGTCAACTCCTGCACCAAGGCAAGTGGTTCACCAGGGACCAAGTTCAGTATAAGTTTCCTCATCTCATGGAGGAACTCAACGCACTGTGGACCATTGCTTCCTAAGGGGGCATGAATGATTTAGATGGATATTGGTTGCCACCCGCCTATTCCACTTGGGGCCCCAGCATTGTTTCTTTCAGTTTTTCAGTTTCCTTAATTATAGGACAATTTACTATTTTTTTCCAGTCCTGAACTTTCGGAGCCATTTTGAGGCCCTTAACGACGTTTTTTGGGAATCTTCACTGAATATGTTAATTTTAGACTTGATATTCACTATCGACAGTTGTATTCCTAAGATATATCTCTTTAACGATGTATCATGTGCATAAAACAGAGATAATATGCCAAAGTTACGATCCCAGGAAATTAATGTACCAATTTACCCCGACGGGGCCCATATTCTTGTGTTTTATCTCCTAGGGTTAGGTTTTTGGATGTCTACGGTTTTCCATTGTTTCTCAATAATATCTAGGGCTTCGAGCCTCATTATAACATAGAGTTTAGAGGCCTCTAGCCACCACATCACTTCTCAGAGATATAATATACCAACACCCTAGCTAGTTTATTTCCATTATGTCTATAAACAAATTTCAGTTCTTTGATATTAATGAAATGAAGTGTTATTTCCACTGAATTTTTATATTTATGGTTATATGTGTATTCTAATGTGTTCCTGCATAAATTTGGATCAGTAAATGGAATCCTCAAGACCATGATTCTTCAGTTAGTCAGCAATCATAAAACCACATGGCATCGAAAAATATACTCCATGTTATGGGCATACCAAACGTTAGTGAAAACTACTATAGACTTCATTCCATTCCAGTTAGCATACGGTGTGGAAGCAGTTCTTCCAATCAAGTGTGAGATTCCATCACTTAAATTGGTCGTTGAACTCCTACCCGACACTACTGTTGAAGAAGAGCGCTTTATCTCGAACAATCAGTTGGATGAAACTCGTTGAGATGCCACACTGGCCCTCGAAGCCCACAAGCATTGAGTTAACTCTCAATATGACAAATCTGTCAAGCCTCGTTCTTTCAAAGATGGTGATCTCCTTCTCTACGATTAGAAACATGACCTCTTGGGGGCAGGAACACTTCAACCGTTTTGGCTCAGTCCATATGTCATCACGAAGGTCCTTTATAAAGGGGCCTATGAACTCCAATACTATAATGGAATCCCTCTTGCTGAGCCCCTTAACAAGCTCTATCTGAAGAAGTATTTTTCCTAGTATCTTAGTGGACATTTTCTTTGTAATTTTATGTATATAAGTTTTGAATTTTTTGGTGTCTAGAATATTTTCGGTTTTTGAGTATTTTTTCTCATACATACTCTCTTCTTTTACACAAATGTATTTTTCATCCTTACCATACGTTAGATATGCGTATGGTGTCATTCGTCAAACACGTCACATTTCATCAGCTGCTTGGGTCTGTTAGCCACCTATAATATTTGTTATACCAAAAGGTGGCTAAGACTTTTTTGAGCCTCCAAGGAACAAATTTTATCACTAAAAATTGTTGGCTCTTAGAGACTCCTTATAGGCCTCATGCCTCTGTCCAAAATCCTCATTGTTGTTCCCATTAATTATGTTGATTTCATGTAAGAAACTGCTGAAAAAACAACAGTTTTCCCCCTTCTCCCACTCATAACTGACCTTCATTTTCTTCCCCTTTTCTCCATATTATTCCCCTACTTTTCATAAGTTTCTCCTTCCATTCATGAAAATCCTCCTTACATAGTTTAAAACTTCTTTTTGAAGTGTGCCGAAGCTCCCAAATCCATTTAAAACCTTGAAATTTTTCATAAAAACAAGTTTAATTACTATGGACCTAAGCCCCTTGGGCTAAGTCCTAACCACTTCCCCCCACATGCCCATGCGTCAAAACCAAACGCCAAAGCCTTTCAGCACTAATCGCATCACACAGATTCAAAGTGCGCAAGTCTTTTGCCATCATTCAAAAGTTCCAATGTGATAGCCTTTTTGTGTTTAAAATCCCACTGCACCATTTGTTTTGATGTCCTCCGAAGTTCCGATTGCAATTAAACCCTATCCTCCGATCGCAACATTATTTTATACATATCCTATGGGCCCACCTTGGCACTTAAAACCTTATAATATTTCTTCCCTGATCACCCTTTTCCTTTGTAAAGTTAGAAAACCCACTTTTCCAAAGTTTGAACTTAAAAACTCTAAGTCACATGTTGAAATATTTCAATGGGTTCATTAAAAAGACCCGATCGCGCAATCGCAATCGGAGAATTCACAATGGGTTGATCGGAGAGACCCGCATCCAAAGTTCCGATGCGATTGGGTCTTATGTACTATAAACCCCGCCCCTTTTGTTTTCTTTCCATATAACTTTTCCCCGGGACCAAGCGTTAAGGATCTTGGGTGCTAATCGCATCGCAAATATTTCAAATGGGTTGATTGAAAGACCCGGTCCGAACTCCGATTGCGATTGGTCCTTGTTTCAAATACGCCCTGGGCATATTATCCTCCATATAATTAAAGGCCCCACAGTCGGGCGCCTTTTCATTCTATGCACTTTTTCTGCCCCCGAAGCCAAAAAAACCCTTGTTTTGTTTCAAACCTTTGTTTTTTCATATATTACAAAGGTTTGCTCCCGGTTCATCTTTGCCATTGATCGACAGTCGATTAAACGGCCAGCGCTCCATCGCATCGGCGATTTAAATCGCATCGCAAAATTTAATTGCATGTGTTTTGTTTACCCCTCCGATTGCGACTCTCCGATGCATTCTCCACCGTTGATCTGATCCACAGATCCAATGGTCATGGTCTAATCGCTTCTGCCCTCCCGATCGCTCAATCGCATCGAAGATTTCTCATCGCACCCCTTTCCACCTCCCACCGATTACGATTCCCCGATTAGATCTGGACCGTCCACGTGTCCCGATCCAACGGCTATGCTCCTCTCCCGCCTTCTGAAGAAGTTTAACCTATTTTTACAGGATTTCTTAACTATTTTTGTGTTTTGCAGGTGTTTTTTATGGTTTTCCACTGTATAATGAAGAAGGGCCGAAGGCCGGGAAACACGTTTTCCGTGCCTTTGGGCTATTAAAGAGAACCATTCGCGGGGTTTCATTCAATTTTTTATCAATGTTTCATGGGCATTGATACCTTTAAAAAACCCAGCGGCTCTACACATTAACAAGACACTGTGGTTCCAAACCGCATTTAAAAATATTATCAGTTTGAAAGATAGAGCGCAGCATAAATGAAGACTGAAGATAGATTTAGGGAACTACGGCTTAAAATAATTATCAAAGGCTTGTTCCCTGCATTCAAACACAGTCAAAGGAAGTTATAAGTGTTTGACAGACAGAAAGTACCTCCACCGCTACATTCTTAGGCCAATTGATTCCTCAGCTACCACAGAGCCACCTATTGCCTCAAACCTTTCAAACAGAGGCCAAAGTTATTGCTTAAAGAAATATCTGCCTCCAGCACTGCCAAGAAGTTAATTCTGCCACAGGAAACTAATGCAACAAATATCTGCAGAATTACTCCACATTATGCAGAGCCTCAAAGTCAACAAAGCTCCCATCGAGCTTTGATATTAATTGTAAAACAGTTAATACAGAGAAACACCTGTAAACTTCTTCATCGAGCCCCTCAAAAGGCAAAGAAGTCCTGAATCTGTATTAATTACCTTAGGAGATCTTTTATCAGATCTCACCTCCTCATCCTTCTATAAATACTTCTGTAGAAGATGAGAAGTTGTTGGTTGGTTGGTTATTGTTTGGTCACAAGTTGTAATACTGAAACTCTTTGAAGTAAATACATAGTCCTTTGAAGTTGAAGAATAAATTGAAGTCTTGGAGGTCTTGATGATATTGTTGCATGCTTGTTTCTGAGAAGGCTCTATCATTGGATCCATGAGCTTGGCTGTTGGTGAAGTATTCTGAACTGTTTTATGTTTTCCCCTGTTTTCATTATGTTCCATAATTTCTTACTACAGTAGGATAGAAATTTTTAGGCTAAGAAATGACTCGTGGAAGCACCTTAGACCTGTTCATCCTTCACTATTTCATGTTTTATTCTGCTGAAGTATTTTAGAGGCTTTAATCTTTCTCTTTAGTCTTCATGCTTGTTTATTTCCTTAATAGTTTGAAGAGTTGGTTTCAGCATGATTTATGGTTCTCCATGCTTGTCTGCTACCACTTAAAAACTGTTATTGAAGTCTTCCTTTGAAGTTATTTGCTTATAGTGAATCAGAGAGGTCTGTTTTTATCTTGCCCTTTGTCCTCACTTAAACAGTTGGCTTAAAGGTCGTTATAATTATGATCATAGATGTTTTTAGGTGTTCCCCCTTCTATGACTATGATTATCAGTAAATCTTATATGTTTTCTAAAAGTCCTTTAGAATAAAATCTTTGAGGAAATAGGGTGTTCCCCGAATCTTAGATTTTACTTTGAAAGTTGTTTTGAAATCATTTTTTTCGTAAAGGCATGATTTGAAGATTTCATGGTTAGCCCTGTCTATCAAAGAACTCTTTACTGTTTCAAATTATGCTTTTGAATCCCCTTTGTTGAGAATTAAAATTATCTTTCCAAATCATTAATGTTCATCTCATTCAAAAAACAAAAGGATCCCGTGGCCAAGTTAGAATTGCCCTCTGATATCCCATATCCTTTGATGAGTGTGATATTACCTTTTCTTGACTCCATTGCCCAATGAAACAGATATTTTATTGTTCTATATATCCTTCCTAGACCTTTCATGTTCTGCTGTATCAATTCAATCCAACCAAACAGACAAACAAACACCTGCACTTAATAACTAGTCTAAAACCAATACTGAAAGCACACAAGATAAACCTTTGCAAACAAAATTTTGAGAGATCCCTCTCTGAGAACAGGAGGAATATATCCTGTAACTCTAAAGATTGGTTCTGATGTTGCCTTGTCTTTTTATTTTCCAAACTATCAAAACACAGGACACCAACATAATGGCGATGACAGTGGGAGCCTTCTGAGTTAGCGACAATCTAAGTACCCTTCAGGACTCTATAAATCCCTTATTTTCAAGAATATCCAGTGATTATTAGCCACCTCATCGCCACCAACATAATGGTGATCACGGTGGGACACTGAGTAAAATCTGTAAAACAAAACACTCACTGTCTAAGTATAACATAAGTAACCTTTTTCAAGCGCTACCAAGCAATGGTAATCATGATAGGATCTTTTGAATCAGTGACAAACTAAGTAACCCTTAGGATTCTTATAAAGCCTTATCAAACCTTGAAGGATTCAGTTACCAAGCCATAAGAGTGAACTCTGTACATTTTGACACCCTAGCTAAGTGTTAAGACAGATTTAGGACACTCTCATAACCTATAAGACCAAAATAACTCAGAAAAACCCAAAAAACATTTCAATTTGGCTTCATAATAAACATGGTGGTGGACCATAAAACCTTTACCTCCAAAAGAGCTAAAATTTCCACCTGGCGACTCCACGATCCTAAAAAATAGACCTTAAGACTCCACTGGGAAGACCCCAAGTCTTAACAGCATCACACAAACTCATCTAGAAGGCTTTAAGATTAAAATTTTCCTTCTTCTGAAAAGATCAGTTAGCTTCTTAAAGATTGTCATATTTGGTTAAACTCTTCTTTTAGCTAGGTCTGAAAAACATAGCATAGTGGCTCCTAGAAAGATTCATACTAGAGCCTACCCTGACCCAAACCCACCGGAAGTAGTTGACAACCCTGAAAGTATACTTAAGGAGTCTCCTAAGATTAAATTTTCAACTATTTTCAGATCACCCTTGAGAGCTAATTCAGTCCCTGAAAACCGTGCAGCTCTACAAGAAACATATGGTGGTGGAACCATAAAACATTTTACCTCCTTACGAGCTAAAAATTTTCCACCTGGCGACTCCACACTCTGAAACTCCCAGAAGACCAAATGACTCCACTGGTAGAAGACTCTAAACTTAGGAGACTTGAAGTGTTTTTATTGCTACTAAGGAAACTTATTTTATTGGCCTTCCCACCCACTTATTCACCTACCTAGTGATGAAAACACTATAATATTCCATTTAGCTTGAAGGCTAAATTTTTGGAATATTAAAAATTACCCCATGAATTAGAAATAAAAAACTACTTAATTGAAGAATATATTAAGATACCTGAAGCAAAAATTGAAGAGGCTCTTCACTAAAGAGGTCATGGTTGTCCTTCATCATATATTCATTTATCAGTAATGTTATTGTTAGAAACAGGAATTCAGAAAAGCATGTAAAAGCATGAAAAGATGAATTCTAATTGAAGATCTTGATTAGATAGAAAGAATGTTTAACTTAAACATTTGTTTTTCCTTTTCATATGCAAGTTAAGAATTATCATTAGATTCATCAATACTCAGAAATAATCAGCATAAAAAAATTAAGCATAAGCAAACTAATTCAGAAATTGCAACTACAAATAAACTAAGAAGTGCACTTAGCTTAGTATGGGGGCCCTCCACCCTTTCCTCACACACTGAAGGTGTTTTCAGCTACTTAAAACTTCAATCAATCAACAAGTATATAACAGCAGCAAATATGATAGAACATATCTTTAATTATGTCTCCAAGTCTAAAAAATAATAATGTTAAGTCATAAAAATTCTACATATCAATGCCTTCAAAGTTTGAGGCTTAAATAGATAAAGTATCTAACAAATTCAATCTAAAATAGCTCCTATATTCATGACTATCCTTATCTTATCCAATCAAGTCGAATTCATCCATCAGATCCATCAAAATCTAGAAAATCCCACAAAATAAGAATTTTGACCTAGTTTATAGGGATCCTCCATAAAGACAGGTCTTGTTTGACCACCTTTGACCAGGCCTATTAAAGCTCGGTTTGAGTGTACCAACCACTGTACACTTATTCTTAGTTCCCAAGCCTTCTAGAAATGTATCTAGCTTGAGCCCAAGTGTCATGCAAATATGCAAACTATGAGCCCATTACGGGAATTTCTGATGCTGTCTAAAAATGCACTTAAATTTCAATTTAAAATAAAACATCTAATAATTGAAAAACATAATTTAAATACTTGTATATGCATATTTTGGTCAAAATAAGGTGGATATGATGGTGAATATATGGATAGTATGGAAAATAATATGTATTTCATAAATAAAGAGAGATAAAAAAATGAGGGCCAACATATACATTCAGGAGGAAATGGAATTCCTTGAAATCTCCTCGCTTGGTACGGCATACTGGTTTGCCGCCAAGATTGAGAAAAAATTCAAACAGATCAAGCGATACTTTGGATCTGTGAATCAAAATAAAGGGAAAGGTCACCGCAAACCGCAGAATAAAGGACAAAGACAAGGCATGGTAGCCCAAGATAACCTACCAAAGCTATAAGCAAAGAACAACACCATGAGGCCAAAAAAGGACATAAGAAAGTGGTGTCAGTTCCATAAGAGCTCCACTCACAACACAAGTTAGTGTCGGGCCAAGTGGTCACTGGTGGTCGAGATGAGGGCTTTTGAATCAAATGCATGCTACGACTCTGAATCAGAACCCGGCAAGGGGAACGACAATGGGAAGCATATTATTGATGTGGATCCCAACGCCACATTGGCCACTGCAAAGATCCAAAAGGAGGAACCAAAAGATCCAGAGGACGAGGAGCATCTCTTCCACTCTCACATGTGGGTAAAGGTTTCCCCGCTACAGTTCATTTTCAACAGTGGGAGGCAAAATAAACTCATTTCAGTAGAGGTCGTGAAGCGTTTGGGCTTGTTGACTATAGCACAACCACAACCGCACACCATTCAGTGGCTTCACCAAGGACGGTATCTCCGCTTCAACCAGCACTGTCGCCTTCCGTACAACATCAAGCCCTTCACAGATGAGATATTATGTGACATTGCTCCTCTTGATGTTTGTGATGTATTATTAGGCCAACCATAGTTGTGGAAGCAACAGGTTGTGTATGAGTCCTGACCTCGTATTGTTATTGTTACTTTGGGCAATAAGTTGTACAGGATACCAGAGGTATCACTGCTCGCAGCTATCTCTTTGGTTACTGCAAAACAATGTAGTCAGCTCATTTCCAAAACCGAGAAATTTGTTTTCCTAATGATCTGCCCCCAAGGCAAGAATAATAATGTGGCCACAACCTCTAGACAGGGCTACTCCGACTGACAACAACAAATTGATAAGGTCGTAGAGGAGTACGGGGACATCTTCACCTCACCCACAGGGATGGCTATGCATTGTCACGTCAAGCACCCCTTCGATGTGACCCCTGGTGCGCTGCTGCCCATTGGACTGATCTATTAGCACTCTATTCTGGAGACTGATAAAATCAAGCGGTAGATTCAAGATCTACTGCAGAAAGGTCACATTCGGTCGAGTTTATCACTCTGTGGGAGCCCGATCGTGTTAGTGCAGAAGAAGGATGGGACTTGGAGACTCAGTATTGACTATTGGGCGTTGAACAAGATCACTGTATGGATAGGTACCTGATCCCACGTATTGATGATGTTCTAGATCAACTCAAAGGGCGGGAATATTTCAACAAGATCGACTCGAAGTCTGGGTATCACCGGGTACCAATCGAACCCTCTGATATGTGGAAGACTGCATTTGAAGCCAAGGAGGACCTTTTCGAATGGTTGGTCATGAATTTCGGGTTGACAAATGATCCTGCAACCTTCATGACACTGATGGACGACAAATTGCAACCATTCACAAACTAATTTGTAGTAGTGCACTTGGATGACATCCTGATCTTCAGCCAGACATGGGAAGAGCACCTCCACCACATCCGATAGATCCTCCAAACACTGCGGAAACACAAGTTGTGCGCCAATTTGGAGAAGTGCACTTTTGGCATGACCCTAGCTCATTATCTAGGATATATTATTGATGAACAAGGGGTACATGTGGATCCAACCAAGATCCAAGTAATTCAGGATTGGTCGGCCCCAACCACTCTAATGGAGCTTCGCAACTTTCTGTGCCTTGCTAATTTCTACCGCATGTTCGTGTTGGGATTCTCTCATATAACTTGGCCCTTGAGTGAAGTCACCAATGTAGGAGCGAAAGAAAAATTATTTTGGTTGTAATCTCAACAGAAGGCATTCGTAGAATTGAAACATCGCCTCTGCTCTGCGTTAGTGCTCCCATTACCAGACTTGCAACAACCACTTGAGATCGATACAGATGCCTCTGACTATTCTATTGGGGCAGTTCTTACTCAACAAGGGCATCCAGTGGCATATCACAGTGATACACTATCTGACACAGTACGCAAGTATCACATTAATGACAAAGAAATGTATTCCATTGTGCAAGTGTGCCGCCAATCGAACCATTACATTTTGGGGAAAGAAATGGTCATCCACATAGACCACCGATCCCTATAGTTCATACAAACAGAGGGGAAGCTGCAGAACGATCGCCACCAGAAGTGGTCCACATATTCGCAACAATTTCATTTCAACGTCAAGTATAAGAAGGGCAGCGCCATTAATGTTGCATATTGCCTCAGCTGACCACCGATCGTGGCGCTAACCACAATTCTCAACTCTTATGGCCACGAGACTTCTTATTGGCCGCTTCTCTACAAGAGCGATCTGGAATTCAGCCACACATAAGACATTTTTGGAGGGTACGCAAGTTCCAAATTTTCACCTCTAGGATGCATTGTTATGTCACCTAGGACACCTTTGTGTTCCTCCAAGCGATCGTGCCAAGATGATTTGGGAAGCACACTATAGTCAAGTCGCTGGGAATTTCGAGGTCGAGAAAATAGTGGCAGTACTACAGAAGTATTTCTATTGGCTGAACCTTACACAAGATGTTGGGAAGTACATCAGATCCTGCACTGCTTGCTCCATTGCCAAACCGACCATCAAGAAGTAAGGCCTCTATACTCTGCAACCTACCCCTACTCAACCTTGGGAATAAATCTCCATGGATTACATGTCGAGCCTTCTTTCTACTAAGCATGGGAATGAGTGTGTTTTCGTGGTCGTCGATAAATTCTCAAAAATAGCCATTAAGTCGGCCTACAAGAAGAATATCGCAGTATAAGCCACTGCTAAAATCTTCTTTGAAAGGATGTGGGTGCACTTTGGGATCCCATAGTTTATCATCTCATATCAGGACAACAGGTTACTCAGCACATTTTGGTCCAACCTATAGTAAATTCTGGACACCAAGCTCACCAAGTCCACAACTTTCCATCCCCAAACTAATGGCCAGACAAAGGTCGTCAGCAAGATGATTGTACACATTCTACGCCTGTACAATTCAAAGCATCCATTCAAATGGGATAAGATCCTTCCCTATGTACAACACAATTATAACCGAGCTCTCCACAACTCAACGAGCCACAACCCCTTTCAGGTGGGCCTGGGGTTCTAGCCACTATGTCCCACTGACGTAGCCATGTCATTTCTGGCTACTCAGGCCGATTAAGATCATGTCCAGTCTGAAGTTGATAATAAATTCATTGAGCACATTTAACACATCCACCAACAGGTTCATGACATATTGGATAGATTCAATGCTAAGTACAAGCAATGACATGATCAACATCGGGTGCCACATCACTTCTAGGTGGGCGACAAAGTGTGTCCACATTTGTAGAAGGAGTGCCTCACTGGACCCCATCGCAAGCTTCGCCCACTACGATATGGGCCATAGACCATCACCAAGGCTGGAGGGAACAATGCCTTCGAGCTTAGTATTCCACCATTCCTTGGTCTGCACCGGGTATTCAATGTGGACCACCTTCGACCCTATTTCCCACCTCTACTAGACACCTTTGACATTGCAGAACAACTCACACCAACAAAGTTGAACCCAAACTGCATGGAACAGGTCACCACAAATTGTATCATGGACACGCAAATCAAGAAGACTCACCAGTATAATATCCAACTGTTTCAAGTTGTCAAAGCTGGCCAACTCCTGCACCAAGGCAAGTGGTTCACCAAGGATCAAGCTCAGTGTAAGTTTCCTCATCTCAGGGAGGAACTCAACACAATGTGGAACATTGCTTCCTAAGGGAGGAGGAATGATTATGGTGGATATTGGTGGCCACCCGCCTATTCCACTTGGGGCCACACCATTTTTGCTTTCAGTTTTTCAGTTTTCTTAATTATAGGACAATTTATTATTTTTAGCAGTTTTTCGAGCCCTGAACTTCGGAGCCGTTTTGAGGCCCTAAACGACGTTTTTTGGGCATCTTCGGTGAATATGTTGCTTTCGTACTTGATACTCACTATTAGAAGTTGTATTCCTTGGATAGATCTCTATAACAATGTATCATATGCGTTAAACAGAGATAGTATGCCAAAGTTACAACCCCAGGAAATTGATGTACCAATTTACCCTGACAAGGCTCATATTCTAGCATTTCATCTCCTAGGGTTAGGTTTTTGGATGTTTACGGTTTTCCATTGTTTCTCAATAATATATAGGCCTTCGAGCCTCATTGTAACATAGAGTTCAGAGGCCTGTAGCCACCACATCTCTTCTTAGAGATAAGATACCAGCGCCCTAGCTAGTTTATTTCCATTATGTCTATAAACAAATTTCAGTTCTTTGATATTAATGAAATGAAGTGTTATTTCCACTGAATTTTTATATTTATGGTTATATGTGTATTCTGTTGTGTTCCTGCTTAAATCCGGATCAGTAAATGGCATCCTCAAGACCATTATTCTTTGGTTAGTCGGAAATCATAAAACCACATGGCATCGAAAAATATACTCCATGTTATGGGCATACCAAACGTCAGTGAATACTGCTATAGACTTCATTCCATTCTAGTTAGCATACGGTGTGAAAGCAGTTTTTCCAATCGAGTGTGAGATTCCATCACTTAAATTGGTCGTTGAACTCCTACCCGGCACTACTGTCTAAGAAGAGTGCTTTCTCTCACATAATCAGTTGGATGAAACTCGTTGAGATGCCACAATGTCCCTCGAAGCCCACAAGCATTGAGTTAAATCTAAATACGACAAATCCGTCAAGCCTCATTCTTTCAAAGACGGTGATCTCCTCCTCTACAATTAGAAACATGACCTCTTGGGCGCAGGAACACTTCAACCATTTTGGCTCGGTCCATATATTGTCGCGAAGGTCCTTTCTAAATGGGCCTATGAACTTCAGGACTGTAATGGAATCCCGCTTGTTGAACCCCATAACGAGCTCTATCTGAAGAAGTATTTTCCCTAGTATCTTAGTGGGCATTTGCTTTGTAATTTTATGTATATAAGTTTTGAAGTTTTTGGTGTCTCGAATATTTTGGGTTTTTTAGTATTTTTTCTCATACATACTCTCTTCTTTTACAGTAATGTCTTTTTCATCCTTACCATATGTTGGATATGTGTATGGTGCCAGTCCTCAGACATGTCACATTGCATTAGCTGCTTGGGTCCACTATACACCTAAGTCAGAACTAATTTGTTTCGGGGCAATCTTCCTTAGTGATGCCACCAACAATATTGTTGATTATATGTCGGTTATCCAACACCTCATTGAAGCTGCATCTCGAGACATCTCCAATCCGGTCTTCTGGTTAGATTCCCAGTTAGTCATTGCGCATTTGAGAAATTATTATTGTGTCCGACATCCTATCTTATTACATTATTAATTAAGGGTACGGCTTCTCAAACGTCAATTTCAATTAATTTATTTGGAACACAATCCTAGAGAATATAATGCATTAGATTCATTATCAAATTATGTAATGGATTAGCATATGTCACATTTACTACAGTAAAATTCATGCATGAGTGTACATTTTTCATCATAACAATTACATAGAAATTAAAAAAATACAAGATCAAAATCACCAAACTATATATATATATATATATATATATATATATATATACGTCATGTCTCGTTGGTTTCGTTAGAAAACTATTCAAAAATTAGGTGTTTTATACAAAATTGGTTGTTCTACGTCTCGCTTTGACATCTACACATCTATATTTACTCCTGTTGAGCCTGTTGCTCATGATAGAAGATAACTGCTCTAGCTAACCTCCTCAGAGGCACCAAGAATCTCTTTGGCACACCCACTGCGTGTCACTGCAAATGAACTAGGATCTCCCTCATGGGAAGAGACGAGACATCCATGCTCAATCCCTCGAGGTTCCTAGCAACCTCGTGCAAACTCTATGTGTCATCTCCCTCTTCGGTGGTTGTCGCAGACTCTACTGATGCTCCAGCCCCAGTTATATGCATTCCTCCCCGTGCATACTGAGGGGCTCCAGCAGTATGTATAGGTGCCACAAATGTGTCAAGAAAAGAGCTTCATGTCAAAACTCTTTTTCACCCATTAAACAAAAAAAAATTGCATAAACATTCAAAAGACACAAAAATACTTGTGCCGCTAATTTCTCATCTTACCTATTGTCCCCCACTGAGTTCCTAGTGGCAATATCAACTTTGGATCTCTTGTGACGTTTATCATGGCATTGCAATAATCGTGAATCATCAAGATTTGGTCGTGAAACCACTCAAAGAATGCATCACCAAAGAAATGTCAGGGTGGACCCTCTCCAGTCTCAGAAATCAAGGCAGACCATCGACCTTGTCTAGGCTCGCTTGGTCCAAAAACATCCATGACCATTCAAGGCCTCATAGAGGGCACTCTCTCTATTGTAAACGAGACAGTCAATGTGCCACACGCAAACTCTCTTTGGGACCGGGTCTTGCAGGTTGTCAACTCTTCTCGAATACGATGGACAACACCTTCACACCAATCAAATATCTATGGCAGTAAACAATCCAGTGCTAGAAGTAATTGGGCCTTGGTGGCCACATGGTGACTCTTAGGTGCTGCCAAGCGTATGATCATCCACAAAAATGACCTCACTGATCTAGAGGCTATCCATACTTTAGGTATCCGATTACTCACTAGCGCAGTGTTGTTAATACAATGAGCTTGGATTAGTCCCATGGTGGTTCGAGGATCAACTCTAGATCTTGTCAGATTTGGATATGGCCCTCTACATGATAGGAAGTCAAAAAGTATACATCTTCCTTTTCTATCGAGAGCTCATGACCCCCGATGTGAAAAGATGATGTTTTTTATCCCACCGTTGGAAAATCTAGCTCAGAAGGTCCTCCTACCTTTTCATCATCTCAATTCCAGCATATTTTATCAATATGCACCTCCGAAGAATTAATAAACATGTCAGATCAGTAACCATTTCCCATTCCTTTCTCTCGTGCTCTCGTTCGCACCAGATGCTCATGGTAATATCTTGATACTTGCACAAATCAAGTTTTTCATGGATTAGTTATTGGCCAATTCACTGCAAACTGAGGCAAGCAAAGTTTTAAAATTGTTTGGGCTAGCTAACGCAGGCCTCTATGCTAATCAGAGCCTGCTAATGCACTATCCCTTAACGGGGAGTGTGTTTAACACAGCCTTACCACTAGACACCCGCATTACCCACCCAAAATTTCTAGGGCTTGCCCAAAACTCATTTTTTCACTAGTAAAAACATTGAAAACACTAATGAAATGCTATATGAAGGCCTAAGATCTTACCTAGAATAGATAAAATAAAAAACGGTTACCTATATAGTCCACAATCAGCAGGAGAAATTTCACCCATTTTCACATTCCATAGCTCTTTCACCGAACACAAACAATGAAAATGAAGGTCTCTATCCTTCTTATAGACATTGTGGAGGTACGAATCACTAAACTAGTCATTGAAATTGGTAAATTTCCGTTATTTTTTTATGCAACTATTTTTTATCGATGTTACCGATGCTCTGATGAATTGTTAGTATTTCTATGTATATTTTACCACGCTCGACTTGGAACGAGCCTTCCTTTTAGGGACTTTTTCTAGCTCGTAAAACTATAAAAAACCTGAGTTTCCTTCTTCAGGGTCATTAAACTACCACGATGAATACTATGAGCCATTATTTTCCATATTTTTCTAGCTCTTTACAAACCGAAAAAGACACTGAGTTTTTCTTCGTTGGACTTGTTAAAATTTCACGAAGAGAATTGAGTTTTTCTTTGTCTTACTCATTAAAGCTTCACGAAGAATATTGAGTTTACTTCGTCTCCTCATACTCATAACAAAATGAAGTAGACGTCCATTGAACATAGGTTTATCACTTTATCCTGACTCAATGGACTAACTTACAGAAAAAAAACTGTGTCGGGCATACTATTATCTCTTTGTCACACCCGGTCATCAACCATGATAAAGGTACCCTCTTGGAGTTGTCTTTTACGATGTTTTTCAGACTCCCTAAATATGAAAAAATCCCCGAGTTGACCCTTCTTGACCATCAAACCTAATCATATGGGGAAAACTTTGGACAAAGTAAGACTCATTATTTTATACTTTGAAAGACGATTTGGCAACAACACCTTGAACATGGCACTCCTCAAAAACTCTCTCACATTTAGTCAAACCCTGCCATTCTATGATTTTAGCCTTCGTATGTCGATGTTCCTACATTGTTACCCTATGTATATTCGATGTTCGATGTGAGTCTAAGTTATATGGTACCCTATTTGTTGTGCCTTTTGTTGTTCTAGAGATCACACTATCTACTCCTTCATGTATAAACCAAGCCATCATATGTAAAAATTTATTTGCCAGTCGTCCGTTTGTACCATTTCTTGTGACTATACTCAAAACAAAACCATCTTTTTCCTATTTCGTGTCAACTGATGTAGGACCCCTCATTACCTGCCTTTTGACAAACATCTTCCTATAGACATCAAAATCTTGGAAGTTAATCCAGAAACATATCAGTACCCTGGGACTTGAAGATCTCAATGGCAGGTTACCTTGTGTTGATTGGGTGTTTTCATCATTGGCTCCTTGTCAAATGATTCTATGAGTGGTCGACATCAACACCATGTATTCACACTCGCTAGACTGTATAGTGCATCTTGGAGACCATCATCCTTATTGGTGGCCATCCTCGCGTATGTCAACAATTTTCATCATTAACTAGTAATTAGACGATTTCTCACATGTTTGACTACAACTCCTTTATTCAAATGTGCAAAATATGCAGTTTTGAGAAGTGGTGACCAAGACCTTGGGTTGAGGCTTACATCATTCAACTTTGTTTCCTCTCCCAAACTGCATATATTGTTTTTGGAGACAGCTTATCAGATTGATCTTTTCATGACACAAGCTTCCACATTGTGCTTATTGATGGAAATATTGGTCATATTTCTTCCAAGACAAATCATTTTGATACAACCACTGAGCATGGGAATGCCCGACTCAGGAGATATATTTATATTTTTGACATATGTTGTTTGTTTTATTTTTTCCCTAGTCTTCCAACTCCTCTCGCTCTAATACACATTTATAAAGTATTTTGGCCATCGTCTTCGTCTCTGACCTCGCACTTTAGGGGGTATCTAATACACTACAAATGACCTCCTCATCAGCTTAGAGGAGAAGGACACATAGAAGGAATAAATTGACCTAGACAGAGACCTATTTTTCCAAGGTAACGCACCCCAGAGACTAATAGGTCAAGTTATAATGCTTCCCCGCCTCTTGAATGTGGCATTAGGGCCTAGGTTAATGAACTGTATTTCCTAAAGAGCAATGTTACCTTTATTAAATGAAGAAAAAGGGAGAAATTCAAAATAAACTGATTGACATTTCTGGCTTTTTCTCAAGGAGTCAATCTAAAAAGTGGGCAACCTGCGATGCAGGCCTATGATTGGACATTTCTAAACCTAACTAAGAATACAAAGAGAGAAAAAGCTAGAAAAGAATGGAAACATCATGGATTTTTCCCTATTCGAACTAATGGAGAAGAATGGCAAGGTTGATCCTCTCAAACTCTTATAAATTGGAGGTTAGGGCTCATTGTCAATGGTCGAAAGGTTGATTGTGTGAAGAGTGAAATTTTGTTGTTAATGTGAGGTTTCATGGTTGGCTTGGTTCATTGAGAGCTATCGGCCAAAGCATTGTCACACTTGGATATTGAGGAGAGAGCGCCTGGAGTCTGAGGACAGATGGAAGCTTGACCAAACTTATGGTTGTAATATTCCTTCTTTGAATAATAGAACTACCTCTATTTTGTCCACTTGGTGTCTTGTTGATGCATATATTTATTTATTTGTTTAAGAAACATGTTATAAGTGGCTTAGATTTACATTATTTATTGCTTTATTATACACTTGTTTGATTTATTGTTATGATAATACTGTGAAGATTATGCTAGTTTGTTTTTTGTTTACAGGATTCAGACTTGGAGCTGGTGAGGTAGAATTATACAACACTGCATTGCGCTCTCCAATAGATCTGCCTTATACATCGACGTAATCCTTCAATACTTCAAATTGTCAATCAAGCTGTTATGCGGAATTATGGATTACGAATAAAACATTCTTCCCTAGATCTAGTGCTCATCTAGAACAACAAGTTAAGGACTTTGCAACTACTTTTCCTAACAGTAAATAGACACACAGAATAGATCAAAGAACTTACTTGGAGTCCAAGCGCTTCCTATTCTCCTTCTGTCGCTCTTGTTGCAGCTTCAAATCTGAGCTAGATCGCCAAAGTATTTCCTGCAAAGATGAACACTAAATATAAAAAGATAGCAATAATACAGATGTCTATTCAAGTTATTCAGTTAAATCAATAAAACATGAACCATATATATCAAATAAGAATTCATAATATGAAACACAAAATATTATACAGATACATATGTAGGAAGTAAGCAACAATCTTTATTAATGGATAGAAGCGGAGGTTGCAACCCAATGATTGATTTAGTGTCACCATCTCCAGCAGCAACCCAGCCTCATCACAATTCACATCTCTCCAGCAGCATGTCACTCAAATCAATTCCTCAATTGAAATTCCACCATCATTTCTCTACTCAAATTCTTCCCTATCAAACACTAAGATCTGTGCTCAATTTATAGAGGAGCTGAAGGTAGTTTTACAATCAATGAATTTTAATAATAGGCAATACATGTTCCCAGTCTCAGCTGGTATCAAATGGATACATGGATTCGAAGTTTCAGACATGTGAACTATTTTAGAAGGCACTAGCCAAGTGGAGATTCCAGAACAATGAGAATTTCTCTACCAATGTGACCAACGCACCCATGAGTGTTAGGAAGTGCTTTTTAAAGCACCTTTGAATGGGGTTACCCACATATGCAACGCATTTAGTCCCTTTAGAGGCAGTGTTATAGCCTAAATCCACCTTAGGCTGAAGGAAGGCGGGATTCAGGGTAACACCAAACCACGCTCAGTCTGGTAGCTAGCCCTACCAGAACAAGAGAGGGCTCTCTCCGGGCCAATATCAGTAAAAATGTATCAATAGGCCTTGAAATGACTGAAATGAATGCTAATTTTAGGCTAGGTATATTAATCAAGCAGTTTGGAACGATTTTTAGGGGTTTTTGTTGGAAAAAGGGAAAGGCAGTTTTGGGCTTGGGGATGAGGCCAAATTCTTGCAGAGTTCAAGTTGGGGCAGGGAAGGCAATGGCTTTGATGTTTTAGATTCAATGAATGGATAGAAAAGACTGCCGAGGAGCTGAACAGGGCAAGAAGGTGCAAGGATCCTCTTCAAACGGAAGAAAACATATAAAATTAAACAAAAGTTTAAGGCAGAGCACCGGCAAACTAATGAATTCTACCTTAGTTACTCATTTGTTTAATTTAGAAGCAAAGAGAAGGGAAATGGCATACATATAACATTAATGAAACTTACAGATACATGGAGAAAAACATCATCAAAACTCAATGCCACAAGGATCCCAACAAGTGCTGCAAAACTCTGGTCTTTCCTTTGCCAAAAAAGCTGAAATGAATATACAATGAGGTGCCAAACTTTTCCCAAGAGTCCAACCCTGAAAATGTCTCAGAAAATACATGATATAGACCATCCTAACCCCTTCCCATGCCTCTAGGGGTCGAGCTCATCCTTCTAGGAGTTGTTTCAACCAATTCTAAACAAGGAACTGAAATCTAGGCAATCAAACAACTTGCCTCTATATGGAAGGAAACTGATTCATTCATTTAATTTTCATTTTTTATTGCATGAATCCTCTAGAACAAGTAAATATGTGCCAAATTTACATCATAATCACCAAATTACATCAAGATAGATCAATAGTTACATCAAAAAGTAAAACTAGCCAAAACTGGGCGAATTTTTGAGCTGAAGAGTGAAAATGGGACCAAATTTCTCTATGTGCCGCGCCAGAAAACACAATGCATCGCGCCACTTTCAGCCTGTTTTTGAGGCACTTCCCAAGTCGCAATTGAGCTCAAGATAGCTCGTTGGAAAGCCCTGTCTGTCTGCTATCCAACCCAAGTGGAATATTTCAGTTTGGAGTTCATTTTCCCCTCCAAAACTGCAATCTCCCAAGACTGGTTCCTGTTGATGCAAAAAGTGACAGAAAGGCCTTTTTTGGAGTATTTGTGACCCTTTAAACCATCCAGAACTTGATGAAATCTCTCAGCCATTCCTGAGCATGCATAATTCATCATAAAAAACCCAAAAATATCAAGTTTTCCTCCAGAAGATGTCCCAATCATAAGCGTGTGCCAAGTGGCGCGACGGGTCGGGGGAGAAAACCTGTTTTGCGACCAAAATTTCAAAAATGACAAAATTTACTCCAAATTTGCTGAAATTTGGAGCAAAGGTCCCCCATCATGTGCCATGCTCATCCAAAGAAGCTTCGGCCAAGATTTGGAGTGGATCAGGCCTTTTCCAGCGTTTCAGTGCTCTCCTCAGCCTCGCTTTTACGATCTTCATCTTCGCTTTGCAAACATGTGTGCGGGCCCAATAGTGGTTCTTCATATGTATGAGCATGTCCTTGTCCTCTTTGGCCTTCGCCAAAAGCTTTTAAAGATGAATGTTGGCTCTCGTAAGGCAAATCTCCCGCTCAAACGGTGTCATGTCACCTGGTCTCTTTCGGGCCAATTCCCGGTCTTCGCGGATTCTCTGCAGCTCTATGAGTGTGTACTGATCCTCCAATTGTTTATATCGCTGCTCCAAGTAATTTATAACCCACTGAGATCTCTACAATTTCTTGGTCAGTGTGTCGATCTCAGCTTTCTGTTCCTGAATGATTTCTTTCAGCGTTGAGCTGGGAGAGCTCGAATCAACATCGATCAATATAAAATCAGTATCTTGGCCTCCTGAGGGGCCTTCATCCTGCATAGGCCTCTTTCCTCTGTCCTGAACCTGTACCTGTGCTGATGTCGAAGGCAAGACCCCTTCCACGCCAAGTGGAGATAGTACTCGCGTTGCTAATGAAGATAACGAGACCCCTTCCACCCCTGGTGGAGATAGTACTCGTCGTGCTGCTGCTGCAAATAAGGCTCTAGTACCTCTATGATATGTAACACATACTGGAGCACTGATAGGCTATGTCTTGGGAACCTCAAACTGATGTGAAGGCTCTCCTACATCATGAACAATCTTGGGAGGAGGCTGAGGGGATGTAAAGAAGTCGCGGGAAATGAACTCCTCCCATGCAATTCCCTGCAATCCAAGCTGATGTACCACAATGATCTTGATGAGCACATAATGATAAATGCTATTATGTTGCTGCTCTTGAGTCTTCTTCTGCACAACGGTAGTCATCCGCTCTATGTTTCGACACATCAAATATGGAATACTCATCAGTCTCACTCTCGTGAAATGCATCAAAATTCTGATGTGGTATGCATAAAGGCGTGAGAACTGGCCCTCACAGCTGAAGTATCTGATCATGAGATTCATCAATGGCGCATACGACTCTTTCAGAAACCGAAATGGGAATACCCTGTTGAGCTGCCTCAAATAGCTAGGTCTGATGTAAGGTTCATAATATGCTCTATCCAACTGCTGCCTCTTGTTCCACTCTTCACCTATGTTCGGCATCCCGATCGCCTAAGAAACGATTTCTGGGGTCAAGGTGAAGTTCACTCCAGCAAGGTTTACACGACTATCACACAAATGTAGGACAAATAAGCGAACTAACTCCTGATGATGTTGAATATGAGCAATCATCTCACAATACTGAAAGCATGACTGTTGCTGAAAGCATGCCATTGCAAGCGGGCAGGCCTGCAATTGAGTCAAGGAAGTGGGCTCTTCTCTGACGTGCCTGCCACTTTTATGAGGCCTGCTCGGTACATTAAGCTAGGTGGTTGAGTCACTGTATTGCTCATATTCTTGCTCATATGATGAATTTGTCTCTGACATGGTGCTTTGCAATGTGTATAAAAAGTATATGCTGATATATATATGGTGAAAATAAGAGTTTGGTTTGTTTGAAAATGATAAATTGGTGTTTGTCTTTCAATACCAAATATGCCGAATATGTATCTAGTAGGAAATGAGGGATTGTGGTAATTATGAACAGTGGGAAAAGTTGGGGTTGGTCAAGTGAAATTAATGCAATAACAGTCACTTAACTGTTGGGAATTGGCGATTTTATAAGTGATATGAAAGGGGGAGGGCCAGTAGGGTTTAGTGATAGGAAAAATGGGTACAAGGGATATGATTGGTTTTGGGACAGAGGGAATAGGAGAGGGGGTTATGATAACAGTGTGACAGTGATAAGAAATATGCTTTGAAGTTCTTGGCACAAAAATCACACCCTTTAAATTTCAAATACAAACCCTAAGAGCATCTTTACATTTTGAGAGGGTTTATCATTTTGGCATTTAAATTCTTATGTTTCGCTTTCAAACTACACCAAACACCAATTACTATCCATAACCAAAGCTCACAAACTTACTTGGATCATTAGAAAACCGAGTTGATTTGAAATTTTGGTGAAGCGGTGATGAAATTAAGCCTGTCAGCTCTGTGCGCCACGCGCACACCCAGTGTGCCACATCGGTGCTATGCGCCGCGCTTGAGCAAATTAACACAGTCAGACTTGGCCCAATGCGCCGCGTCTTGTGGATGCGCCGCGCCTTTCTCCAATGCGCTGTGCGCACACCCAAGCACAAAGTCTTAGCTCCAAAATTCAGTTTCGCCCTTCCACAGCTTGAGTCGACTTCAATTGATCTATTGGGTGCAAATGGCATTGATAAACATAGAAATATCTATATAAAGTCATGGCTTTGATTTTTGTTTTGTAAAGACCCATTTTTGTAATGTTTCACAATTGGCATTTCTTCACTTTTAATACAACTCTGCTTTTCAAATTTCCTCTTTGATTTTTTGGCTAAAATGATGGCTTCTTGGTTGATTTTTTGCAGGGATGGTGGCATTGGATTTCAGCAAAGGATTACCAGGGCTGCATTTGAAATACTTCATGGCGGAAAACTTTAAAAATACATATTTATTATAAACAATTAATTTGACGATTTCTTCCTCAAAATAGAGTTTTGAAGAAGAAACATCCTTGAGCTTTATTGATGATGAAAATCTTGAAATGAAAACTTTTTGAAGATATCCTCATGGCCTGCGGGCATTATTTGACATTCTGAAAACCAAACCCTAGACCTAATGACTGAAATGACTCTTTTTTGACCAACATACCACCTATGACTGTAAATGACTAAAATCAACTTTGATGAATTTCGATAAATTTTGACAAACCCAGCTGGTACAATCATGACGGAAATGAGTAAAGAGAACCTTCCGTCAGATAATGGCATGCCCCTAACGGAATTCAGATGAATGAGCTGAATGAGACACCTAAAAATTAAATTCACTAAAAGAAATGATCTCTGACGGAGGGATGTAAAGACTGACTCTAACATTGGCTCCAAAGGGGATGGTAGCTCCTGGGAGGTGCCAAGAACGGCAGATCTCTGGGAGAGTAGGCAGTGCCTTCATCCATTGGGCTATGGAGTCCATTATTTTGACAAATCAACAAAATATTGATGACTCAATTTATTGACTGAAACTTTGACTCAACTGACTCAACTTCTAAAACTGAAATGACTGAACCAAATCGACTAGAAAAACTCAGACCAAAACTGAAATCCTTCTTCAGAATTATAGCCTTCACTTCGGGCCCCAAATCGAAGAAAAGATCACAGTGCACTCTTGCGATGAAACTGAAATAAATGATATGTACAATGACAATGTGAGCAGCAGAAAACATCTTAGAAATGGTACCGCTTGAGTAGCCGACCATTGACCGACCCTCCTGGATAGTCTTCATTGTTCATTTCCTTCTAAAGAAATGCATTCTGACCACGATATGCAGCAATCTTAAAGGGACCGTTCCAGATATTTTCAAACTTACCGTGTTTACCTTTGTCCTCATTTCTAGCATCCCACTTCAGCACTACTTCCTCCAATTGAAATATATCTGCCTTCGCTTTCCTGTCATAGATTTTCTTGATTCTCTCCTGCAACTTAAATGTGTTTTGGAAAACCTCTTCTCTCGTTTGCTACAAGTGAATCATCTGATTTATTCTTCTCTGCATATGACTTTCTTCACTGCCAGCCTCTTGAAGAAGTTTGACCACCGGAACAGCAAGGGAGGTAGGAAACACTGTGTCTACTCCATATACCAACTCAAAGGGAGACATACCAATGGATTTCTTCTGACTTACCCGATCAGCCCAAAGTGCATTTAATAACTTCTTATGCCAACTTTTCTTATTGATTTCCAGCAACTTTTTAATGATGTTAACCAAAGATTTGTTGGATGATTCCGCCAATCCGTTGCCTTGCGAATGATAGGCGGTTGAATGGCCCAAAGTGATATTATACTTGTTACAAAATTCAATCATCTTTCTTGATTTGAAAGCTGCTGCATTATTAGTGATCAATTTATTCAGGCAGCCAAAGCGAGACAAAATGTTATTCTCAAGGAAAGAAATGATTACCGCGTCCGTAGCTTTCCTGGTGGGAACTGCTTCGATCCATTTCATGAAATAATCAGTCACTGTTAGGATCCATCTATGATGTCCTGAATAGGCGGGATGAATTTCGCCAATGAAATCCAAACCCCACTGCTGAAAAGGGGCGCTTACCTCAATATGCTTAAGTGGAAAAGGTTGTAATTTGTCTTCCTTCGAAAATCTGGCACTCATGGCAGCCTTTGACAGTCTTATACACATCAGCAAACAATTTCGGCCAATAGTATCCCGCTCTCAAAATCTTATTGGTTGTTTTTTTCCAAAAAAGGTGACCCCCACAGTCTCCTTTATAAAAATCCTCCATTACTTTCTTCGCTTCTTCTTCCACCCAAAAATTCAACAGAACACCACCTGGATCTTTCCAATAAAGTGCAGAATTCAAAATACAAAATTTTGCAGCCTTTAGTTTCAGAGTTATACCCTTGTTTCTAGTCATGCCGGGCGGTGGTGACAAATTTTGAAGAACATACACGATATCTGAATACCACGGAAAAGCAACAAAAATTTCCGATACCTGAAGTGGCGAATTCTCCTCATCCTCATCAGACATAGCAGCAATCAGATTTATGTCTAATGCATGCAAATTCGATTCAGTCATAAGCTTCACCAGCCCCTGTCCCTTGATAAGCTTCGTGGGCCTTATCTCCACGTCATACTCCAGCAAAGCTGCAATCCACTTGCCTCGTCTTCCTTCTGGATCAATTTGTACTAAAACATCTTTCACAGCAGCGTTAGGAACATAAGCCAAAATATGAGAATGTAGAATGTGACCCAAAAATCTTTTAATGCTTATACCAGTGCCAGAGCTTGCTTCTCAATGATGTTGTACTTCAAGGTTGTGTCTCTTATAGTTCAACTGAAAAAAGCTATTGGCTTCTCATGCCCATCTCTTTTCTGCATTAACACAACTGCCATGGTATGCTCCGAAGCAAATGAAAACAAAATAAAATCTTGGGTGTAATCCGGGCTGATTAACACCGGAGCTGAAGATAGTGCCAACTTCACCAAATTAAAGGAATTTACAGCCTCTTCAGTCCACTTCACTTGGCTGTCCTTTTTCAGCATATTTGTTATCTCTCTTAGATGTTCAGCAAGGTTAGGGACAAAACGGCGTAAAAGTTCATCTTACCATTAAAAGACTGAATCTCCTTCTTGTTCCTGGGAGGATGAATTTGCTGAATTGCTTCAACACGTGTTGGATCAATACGAATGCCTTCTTTTGAAATAATGTGACCAAGTAATTTGCCCTTATCCATGGCAAACAAGCTCTTTTTCGGATTAAGCGAGACACCATATTTTCTGCACTTTTGAAAGACCACTTTCAAGTGATACATATGCTCTTCATCTGAATTGGAAAAGACCGTCAAATCATCAAGGTATATAACAAGAAAAACATCCTTCTCATTCGCAAAAGCCATGTCCATCGCCCGCTGAAAAGTCGCACCAACATTTTTCAAACCGAACGGCATCTTGGCGTAGTCGAATGTTCCCCACGGAGTGGTGAACGCTGTTTTGTCTCGGTCATCCTCATGGACCAAAATTTGGTTATATCCAGAATAACCATCAAGTAGTGACATACGAGATGCTCCAACTACTCGCTCAAGTATATGATCCATTTTCGGCAATGGATAATTGTCCTTCAATGACACCTTGTTCAGATTTCAGAAATCAATGCACAACCGAATCTCACCTGTCATTTTCCGCACTAGCACCAAATTGGAAACCCAATCAGAAAATCTGATGGGAACAATGATTCCTACTTTGTACAACCTATTTACCTCCTTCTCAATCGATGGCAGCAACTTCAGGTTGATTCTTCTTAGCTTCTGTCTGAAAGGCTTATGATTAGGCTTGATTGGGATAGTGTGTTGAATTATATTGGTATCATACGTCTTTAAATCTGAATAGTCCCAAGCGAAAGCATCAGCAAAACAAGACAACAAACTCACATATTTTTCTTTTACCTCCGGTGGGAATGATTTGGATAACTTCACCATCTTTGGGTCTTCAGCTGTTCCAATATTTACATCTTCAACTCCTTTTTCAGTCGGCCGTAAGGTTGGTTTCTTAGCCACATCATCCTGATCAACGAGCTTTTCTAAAGGTATCAAACCTTTAGGAATAACGTTATCTTTCAGCTGCAACAATTCCATTTGATTTACTTGCACATCAGCTTCACCATCATCATATTCTACATCAATTGAGGTATCTTTGAACTTACCTTTATTTTGCAAAAAATCATTAATCTCATCATCATCTTGGAAAACTTGCCAACATCTTTGATTATCCGGGACGGTAGGACGGTGCTTCACATGGATTTCGAATTATTACTTGAATTCATTGGGATCTTCAAATTACTTGCTGCCTTAGCAAGTGCATCTGCAATTCCATCTTGAATGCAAGGAATACAAGTCAAAGTATAATCTGAAAATTGCTTCAAAATATCAAGAACAGCATTCCGGTAATCCCGCATTCGGGGATGCTTCGTTTGGTATTCACCATTTACTTGCTTAATCACCAATTCGAAGTCGCCATAAACTGCAATTCTCTTAGCATTCAGCTTTCTAAGAATTTTTAGGCCAGCAATCAGAGCTTCGTACTCAGCCTCGTTGTTTGAACAATCGAATGCTAACTTGTAAGAACATACCCGTACGTTTCTTGGTACCTTGTTTGGAGCGGAAAAAGGACTGCGTACCCAAATACCAATTCCACCACCATCATTTCCCACTGCACCATCGAAATCCATGGTCCATAGACCCTCTTCATCATCTTCTAAGTGCTGAAATTGTGCTAGCTCTGTTTTTTCTGCTTGCTGTCCACTATCTTTAGCTGATTGCTCAACTGTGCTTTCTGGTTTTTGCCTTTATTTCTGCAAAACTTCTCTAAAATTCTCGGTAATCTCTGGAATATCTTCTGCTTGAACTAACTGACTTTCTACATCATTGAAACTATCAGCAAACAAAACAAAAGACTCTAAATCTGTATGTACGTAATTAATCGGATGATTAACCAGTTTCTCCTTGGTTGTAATCATATACTTTTTTTTTTTTTCCTGGTACAACTTTCTCATTCGGCCAAACACGGGAATCGTTGCATAGGAGAAATCTAATTGTAATGTCCCTTTCAATTTTTCTCCCCAAGATCTGGAAAGCAGCATACCAAACCTGGGAAGAATGTCTGCCACAACTATGTCAATCAAAACATTCTTTGTGGGAATCTGATCCAAACTAACAACTAAGTCTTTAATGAGCCCAATACATCTCACTCTACTAGAATCAAATGACTAAAGATCATGGTACTTCCTGGTGATGTCTAAACCCAACTTCTCCATGATTGCTTTGCGCATAAGATTATGGGAAGCACCAGAATCAAACATGGCATTATGCAATACAAACTCATGCAATCGAAGACTGATAAAAAAAAGGAGGCACTTCGCTATCTGGACACTACCATCTAAAGTTGGTCCAAATATCAATTCAGGTTGATCGTCTTCAATATTCACCATATCAGACATAGGATCAAAATTCAAAATTTTAGAAACTTGACCCTTATAACTACTCTTCTTCACTAGTTCAGTCAAAGGAATGGATACCTTTAATTTAGAAATCTCATTCTCCAAACTAAAGGCTGAAGACTTTTCAATCTCTTTGGCTGGAACATCTTTCTTTTCAGCCTTCTCCCTCGATGTAATTGGCTGATTTGATTTTTCTGCTGATGATGACTTGGTGGCAGTGGGATCAACTATCTCTTTTGTTTTCTTTTGTGCAAGAGGTGAATCGTTTTTAGGTGCTGAAACTTCCTTTCTCTTTTGGATTGGGTTGACAGGCACATCTCTGTTTCTAAGAGAATATTGCTTCTGCTGGGCTGACAAGGCATTCATATAACCTCTCTGATACTCGTCCGACTCTTCCTCAAGAGCTGCATCATTGGCCAAGATAAAATCCTCATCTCTTTGTACCGCTGAACTTTCTGCATACTCCTCATCTTTGGTGATATAAATGGGAAAATCATCAGGAGTAAAGAAGTGATTTTCCTCCCCTACTACATCATCTTCATCATCTGAATCCTGACCAATAAAATTCTACTGAAGAGGTGTCTTTACTTACTGTTGAACTGTTGGTTCTTGTGCTCGTTGTTTAATCCTTAATTAGGGCTGTTGCTGAACACGGAAGTTGGGATTTCGAATCTGCGGTTCGCGCTTATCAAGTGTGAGCTTTTCGATCATTATTTCCACCTTACGGAGTAGCTGATCTGATGAATATGTAGAAACTTCTTCCTTTATTACAACTTTCTTCTCAGCTCTCAATCTAGCTCTCTTGTCATTCAAATTAGCTTCAACTCTAACGGCAATTTTCTGCATATCTTCCAGAGTGGGTGGATCTCTGTCTCGTAATGAATAGGCCATCTTCGGATCAAAACCATCCAGAAACTTAAGCAAAGTTGATTTCTTATATGGCCTTAAATCATCAGGAATTGCATTATAAACCACATTAAATCTGATAATATAGTCTTGGACGGACTCACCAGCATTGCGCTTGATCTTAGTATACTTAGAAGTAATTTGAAGTGGATATTTCTTTATTTCCCACTGATATAGAAACTGTCTCGGAAGCTCGTCTAAGGCCTATTGATATATTTTTATTGAGATTGACCCGGAGAGAGCCCTCTCCTGTTCTGGTAGGGCTAGCTACCAGACTGAGCGTGGTTTGGTATTACCCTGAATCCCGCCTTCCTTCAGCCTAAGGTGGATTTAGGCTATAACATAGTGGCGACCATACTGGGGAACAAAATGGTTTGCTTGTTGGTGTTATTTGTTTCATAAGTTACAGACGGAGCCTGAAGTTACCCCAGGTAGCCTTCGAAACGCTTTTTCTTTGCATTAGTGGAAGTAGATAAACGCTGCTTCAGTCAATCTCCAGTCTAGCTTGTGGACGTGACACTTGACTTGTGAATTACCCCAGTATATCACATCGTTCTGGACTTTTGGGTGATTGAGTCTAGAATTTGATAGGCTGAAATAAATCGGTCGTGTCCCTTTGATTTTTGAATAGATCAACACACTGGCTTTCAGAAGACATACTAGAGTGAATCACGATCCTGATCCGCCTCCAGTGTATGAGAATCCCAACCTGATTTCAAGAATCCTCCGTCGAGAAAGTCCCGTGATCCCTTTCTTTAAATCTCAGTCATGCCCTACTGTATTTGAATTCCTTGAAGATATTGAGTTTGATGATCAATTCGAGTTGTCATTGTTTGAAACTAAGTCTGAAAGTGCTACTGGTTCTACTGTCATAAATCCCGAGTTTATCAAGTATCTTGAGATTGAACAAGATAATAGATCCATTGATAGTTACATCTTGAACATTAAAAACTCTATTGTGGCAACGAATATTCCCGAGTTTATCGAATCTGCTTCTGAAACTCTTGGTCCATCAGCAGTTACTTCTGATTCACAAGTTCACGCTGAGCCTTCTTTCATTCCTACCATTCCTGTGCAACCATCTCTATCTGATCAGCAATCAGCAGTAGTCTCTCCTCCATCCCCACCACATACACCTCGTACATCTACTGCTCCTACTCCACCCGTTTCTCCAAGACAGATCATAAATCCACCAAGAGCGATGGCTGCTAGATTCGCACCTCTTGTCTTGCCCCAGAACTTGGATCCCATGCCCGCCGATTATCAGAGTAAGATCCCTTTGTTTGATGGAACTCCTCAGAGTGTTCCTGCTCAGCAACATATTGATAGAATGACAGACTTTTTTGATCTCCATGAAATTGATGAAGAGAATGTCACTATGAGATTGTTTTTTCAATTTTTTGGAGGTGAGGTACGCAAGTGGTTCAGAGCTTTGCAGCCCAGAAGTATTAATACATTAGATGAGCTTCAGAGACAGTTTCTAGATCAATGGGAAATGAAGAAAGATCCACTTCAAATTACTTCTGAGTATACTAAGATCAAGCGCAATGTTGGTGAGTCCGTCCAAGACTATATTATCAGATTTAATGCGATTTATAATGCAATTCCTGATGATTTAAGGCCATCTAAGAAATCAGCTTTGCTTAAGTTTCCGGATGGTTTTGATCCGGAGATGGCCTATTCATTATGAGACAGAGATCCGCCCACTCTGGAAGATATGCAGAAAATTGTCGTTAGTGTTGAAGCTAATTTGAATGACAACAGAGCTAGATTGAGAGCTGAGAAGAAAGTTGTAATAAAGGAAGAAACTTCTACATCTACATCAGATCAGCTACTCCGTAAGGTGGAAAGAATGATTTAAAAGCTCACACTTGATAAGCCCAAACCGCAGATTCGAAATCCCAACTTCCGTGGTCAGCAGCAGCCCCAATTCAGGATTAAACAACGAGAACAATGAGCACAAGAACCAGCAGTTCAGCAGTAAGTAAAGACACCTCTTCAGCAGAATTTTGTTGCTCAGGATTCAGATAATGAAGATGATGTAGTAGGGGAGGAAAATAACTTCTTTACTCCTAATGATTTGCCCATTTATATCACCGAAGATGAGGAGTATGCAGAAATTTCAGCGGTACAAAGAGATGAGGATTTTATCTTGGCCAATGATGCAGCTCTTGAGGAAGAGTCGGACGAGTATTAGAGAGGTTATATGAATGCCTTGCCAGCCCAGCAGAAGCAATATTCTCTTAGAAACAGAGATGTGCCTGTCAACCCAATCCAAAAGAGAAAGGAAGTTTTAGCACCTAAAAACGATTCACCTGTTGCACAAAAGAAAGCAAAAGAGATAGTTGATCCCACTGCCACCAAGTCATCTTCAGCAGAAAAATCAAATCAGCGAATTACATCGAGGGAGAAGGCTGAAAAGAAAGATGTTCCAGCCAAAAAGATTCAAAAGACTTCATCCTTTAGTTTGGAGAATGAGATTTCTAAATTAAAGGTATCCATTCCTTTGACTGAACTAATGAAGAACAGTGGTTATAAGGGTCAAGTTTCTAAAATTTTGAATTTCGATCCTATGTCTGATATGGTGAATATTGAAGACAATCAACCTAAACTGATATTTGGACCAGCTTTAGATGGTGAGTCTCCAGATAGTGAAGTGCCTCCTTTTTATATCAGTCTCCGATTCCATGAGTTTGTATTGCATAATGCCATGTTTGATTCTAGTGCTTCCCATAATCTTATGCCGAAAGAAATCATGGAGAAGTTGGGTTTAGACATCACCAGGAAGTACCATGATATTTATTCATTTGATTCTAGCAGAGTGAGATGTATTGGGCTCATTAAAAACTTAGTTGTTAGTTTGGATCATATTCCCATAAAGAATGTTTTGATGGCCGTAGTTGTGGCAGACATTCTTCCCAGGTTTGGTATGTTGCTTTCCAGATCTTGGGGAGCAAAATTGAAAGGGACATTACAATTAGATTTCTCCTATGCAACGATTCCCGTGTTTGGCCAAATGAGAAAGTTGTACCGGGAACAAAAAATGAAGTATATGATTACAACCAAGGAGAAACCGGTTAATCATCCGATTAATTATGTACATACAGATCTAGAGTCTTTTGTTTTGTTTGCCGATAGTTTCAATGATGTAGATAGTCAGTTAGTTCAAGCAGAAGATATTCCAGAGATTACCGAGAATTTCAGAGAAGTGTTGCAGAAAGAAAGGCAAAAGTTGGAAAGCACAGTTGAGCAATCAGCTAAAGATAGTGGACAACAAGCAGGAAAAACAGAGCTAGCACAATTTCAGCACTTAGAGGATGATGAAGAGGGTCTATGGACCATGGATTTTGATGGTGCCGTGGGCAATGATGGTGATGGGATTGGTATTTGGGTACGCAGTCCTTTTTCCGCTCCAAATAAGGTACCGAGCAATGTATAGGTATGTTCTTACAAATTAGCATTTGATTGTTCAAACAATGAGGCTGAGTATGAAGCTCTGATTGCTGGCCTAAAGATTCTTAGAAAGTTGAATGCTAAGAGAATTGCAGTCTATGGTGACTCCGAATTGGTGATTAAGCAGGTAAAGGGTGAATATCAAACGAAACATCCCCGAATGCGAGCTTACCAGAATGCTGTCCTTGATATTTTGAAGAAATTTTCAGATTATACCTTGACTTGTATTCCTCGCATTCAAAATGGAATTGCAGATGCACTTGCTAAGGCAGCAAGTAACTTGAGGATCCCAATGAATTCAAGCAATAAGTTCGAAATCCATGTGAAGCACCGTCCTACCGTCCCAGATAATCAGAGATGTTGGCAAGTTTTCCAAGATGATGATGAGATTAATGATTTTCTGCAAAGTAAAGGTAAGTTCAAAGATACCTCAATCGATGTAGAATATGATAATGGTGATGATGTTCAAGTAAATCAAATGGAAGTGTTACAGCTGAAAGATAACATTATTCCTAAAGGTTTGATACCTTTAGAAGAGCTCTTCGATCAGGATGATGTGGCCAAGAAGCCAACTTTACGACCGACTGAAAAAGGAGTTGAGGATGTAAATATTAGGACAGCTAAAGACCCCAAAATGGTGAATTGATCCAAATCATTGCCGCCGGAGGTAAAAGCCAAATATGTGAGTTTTTTGTCTTCATTTGCTGATGCTTTCGCTTGGGATTACTCAGATTTAAAGACGTATGACACCAATATCATCCAGCATACTATCCCTATTAAGCCTAATCAGAAGCCTTTCAGACAAAAGTTAAGAAGAATCAATCCTAAGTTGCTGCCATGGATTTAGAAGGAGGTAAACAGGTTGTACAAAGCAGGAATCATTGTTCCCATCAGATTTTCTGATTGGATTTCCAATTTAGTGCCAGTGCGGAAAAAGACAGGTGAGATTCGGTTGTGTATTGATTTCAGAAATTTGAACAAGGTGTCATTGAAGGAAAATTATCCATTGCCCAAAATGGATCATATACTGTAGTGAGTAGTTGGAGCATCTCGCATGTCACTACTCGATGGTTATTCTGGATATAACCAAATTTTGGTCCATGAGGACGACTGTGACAAAACTGCGTTCAGCACTCCGTGGGGAACTTTCCACTATGCCAAGATGCCATTCGATTTGAAGAATGCTGGTGCAACTTTTTAGCGGGTGATGGACATGGATTTTGCGAAAGAAAAAGATGTTTTCCTTGTTATATACCTTGATGATTTGACGGTCTTTTCCAATTCAGATGATGAGCATATGTATCACTTGAAAGTTGTTTTTCAAAAGTGCAAAAAATATGGTGTCTCGCTTAATCCTAAAAAGAGCTTGTTTGCCATGGATGAGGGAAAATTACTTGGTCACATTATTTCAAAAGATGGCATTCGTATTGATCCAGCACGTGTTGAAGCAAGTCAGCAAATTGACCCTCCTAGGAACAAGAAGGAGATTCAGTCTTTTAATGGTAAGATGAAATTTTTACGCCGCTTTGTCCCTAACCTTGTTGAACATCTAAGAGAAATAAAAAATATGCTGAAAAAGGATAGCCAAGTGAAGTGGACTGAAGAGGTGGTAAAGTCCTTTAATTTAGTGAAGTTGGCAATGTCTTCAGCTCCGGTGTTAATCAACCCGGATTACACCCAAGATTTTATTTTGTTTTCCTTTGCTTCGGAGCATACCATGGCAGCTGTGTTAATGCAGAAAAGAGATGGGCATGAGAAGCCAATAGCTTTTTTCAGTCGAACTATTAGAGATGTAGCCTTGAAGTACAACATCATTGAGAAGCAAACTCTGGCACTGGTAAAAGATTAAAGGATTCCCGGGTATACATTTTGCATTCCCATATTTTGGCTTATGTTCCTAACGCTGTCGTGAAAGATTTTTTAGTACAAACTGATCCGAAAGGAAGACGAGGCAAGCAGATTGCAGCTTTGCTAGAGTATGATGCGGAGATAAGGCCCACGAAGCTTATCAAGGGACAGGGGCTAGCGAAGCTTATGGCTGAATCAAATTTTCATGCACTAGACATAAATCTGATTGCTGCTATGTCTGATGAGGATGAGGAGAATTCACAACTTCAGGTATCGAAAATGTTTGTTTCTTCCCCATGGTATTCAGATATCGTGTATGTTCTTCAAAATTTGTCATCACCGCCCGGCATGACTAGAAACAAAGGTAGAACTTTGAAATTGAAGGCTGCAAAATTTTGTATTTTAAATTCTTCACTTTATTGGAAAGATCCGGGTGGTGTTTTGTTAAATTGTTTGGTGGAGGAAGAAGCGAAGAAGGTAATGGAGGATTTCCATAAAGGAGACTGCGGGGGTCACCATTTTTGGAAAACAACAGCCAATAATATTTTGAGAGCGGGGTACTATTGGCTGACATTGTTTGCTGATGTGTATAAAACATTCAAAGGCTGCCATGAGTGCCAGATTTTTGAAGGAAGACAGAAATTACAGCCTTTGCGGCTTAAACCTATTGAGGTAAGTGCCCCTTTTCAGCAGTGGGGTTTGGATTTCATTAGGGAGATCCATCCTCCTTCTTCAGGACAACATAGATGGATCCTAACAATGACTGATTACTTCACGAAATGGATCGAAGTAGTTCCCACCAGACAAGCTACCGATTCGGTAATAATTTCTTTCCTTGAGAACAACATTTTGTCTCGTTTTGGTTGCCCGAGTAAATTGATCACTGATAATGCAACAACTTTTAAATCAAGAAAGATGATTGAGTTTTGTGCCAAGTATAAAATAATTTTGGGGCATTCAACTGCCTATCATCCGCAAGGCAACGGATTGGCAGAATCTTCCAATAACTCTTTAGTCAACATCATTAAAAAGTTGTTGGACATAAATAAGAAGAGTTGGCATAAGAAGCTGGTCAATGCGCTATGGGCTGATCGGGTGAGTCAAAAGAAGTCCATTGGTATGTCCCCCTTTGAGTTAGTTTATGGAGTGGATACAGTGTTTCCTACCTCTCTTGCTGTTCCGGTGGTCAAGCTTCTTCAGGAAGCTGGCAGTGAAGAAAGCCATATGCAGAGAAGGATAAATCAGATGATTCATTTGCAGAAAACAAGAGAAGAGGTCTTCCAGAACACATTCAAGTTGTAGGAGAGAATCAAGAAGATCTATGACAGGAAAGCGAAGGCGGATAAGTTCCAATTGGAGGAAGTGGTGCTGAAGTGGGATGCTAGGAATGAGGACAAAGGTAAACATGGTAAGTTTGAAAATCTCTGGAAAGGTCCATTTAATATTGCAGCATATCGAGGTCAGAACGCTTTTCTTTTGAAGGAGATGAATGATGAAGACTATCCAGGAGGGTCCGTAAATGGTCGGCTGCTCAAGCGGTACCATTTCTAAGATGTTTTATGATGATCACATTGTCATTATACATATCATTTATTTCAATTTCATTGAAAGTGTGCACTGTGGTATTTTCTTCAGTTTGGGGCCCGAAGTGAAGGCTATAATTCTGAAGAAGGATTTCAGTTTTGGTTTGAGTCTGTCTAGTCGGTTTGGTTCAGTCATTTCAGTTTTAAAAGTTGAGTCAGTCTGAGTCAAAGTTTCAGTAGAATAAATTCAGTCAACATTCTTGAGTTGATTTGTCAAAATAATGGACTCCATAGCCCAATGGACGAAGGCACTCTCTATCTCTCCCAGAGATCTGCTGTTCTTGGCACCTCCAAGGAGCTACCATCCCCATTGGAGCCAATGTTAGAGTCAGTCTTTACATCCCTCTGTCAGATATCATTTCTCTTATTGCATTTCATTTTTAGGTGTCTCATTCCGCTCATTCATCTGCATTCCGTTAGGGGCATGCCATCATCTGACGGAAGGGTCTCTTCTCTAGTTTCCCTCATGTTTGTACCTGCTGGGTTGCTCAAAATTTATCAAAATTTCATTGAAGTTGATTTCAGTCATTTACAGTCATAGATGGTCTTGTGGTCAAAAAAGAGTATTTCAGTCATTAGGTCTAGGCTTTGGTCTTTAGAATGTCAAATAATGCTCGTAGGCCATGAGGATGTCTTCAATAAGTTTTCATTCCAAAATTTTCATCATCAATAATGCTCAAGGATGTTTCTTCTTCAAAACTCTGTTTTGAAGAAGAAATCGTCAAATTAATTGTTTGTAATAAATATGTATTTTTAAAGTCTTCCGTCATAGAGTAATTCAAATGCAGCCCTGGTCATCCTTTGCCGAAATCCAATGCCACCATCCCTGCAAAAAATCAACCAAGAAAGCCATCATTTCAAGCCAAAAAATCAAAAGGGAAACTTGAAGAACAGAGTTGTATTAAAAGTGAAGAAATGCCAATTTTGAAACATTACAAAGTGGGTCTCTACAAAGAGAAAATCAAAGCCATGACTGTATATAGATATTTCTATGTTTATCAATGCCATTTGCAAGAGATCACATTGAGTCGACTCAAGCCGTGGAAGAGTGGAAGGGAGAAACTGAATTTTTTGGAGCTAAGACTTTGTTCTTGGTAAAAGGGCAAATGTAAGATTGGAGGAAGGCGTTTGGAGATCCACAAGACGCTGCACTTGAACATCCCCCGACTATGTTAATTTTCTCGAAGCGCGCATATTCGCTTTCCGAACTCTTGGTCCATCGCCAGCTACTTCTTCGATTTACAAGTTCACGTCAGCCTTCTTCATTCTACCATTCTCTGCAACCATCTCTATCCTGATCAAAGAATCGCGCCAGCACTTCTCCTCCATCCCCACCACATACACCTCGTACATCTACTGCTCCTACTCCACCTGTTTCTCCAAGACAGATCATAAATCCACCAAGAACAATGGTCGCTAGATTTACACCTCTGTCTACCCTGCACCTGGATCCATGCCCGCCACATCGAGTAAGATCCCTTTGTTTGTGTGGAAATTTCTCAGAGTTCTCGTCACAACAGATTGATAGAATGACAGACTTCTTTGATCTCCATGAAATTGATGAAGAGAGTGTCACCATGAGATTTTTTGTGCAAACTTTTGGAGGTGAGGTACGCAAGTGGTTTAGAGCTTTGCAGCCTAGAAGTATTAATACATTAGAAGAGCTTCAGAGACAGTTTCTATATCGGTGGGAAATGAAGAAAGATCCACTTCAAATCACTTATGAATATACCAAGATCAAGCGCAATGCTGGTGAGTCCATCCAAGACTATATTATCAAATTTAATGCAGTTTATAATGCAATTCCTGATGATTTGAGGCCATCTAAGAAGTCAAATTTGTTAAAATTTTCGGATGGTTTTGATCCGGAGATGGCCTATTCATTATGAGATAGAGATCCGCCCACCTTAGAAGATATGCAGATTATTGCGGTGAGTGTTGAGGCAAATTTTAATGACAAGAGAGCTAGATTAAAAGCAGAGAAGAAAGTTGTAATAAAGGAAGAAGCTTCTACATCTACATCATATCAGCTACTTCGCAAGGTGGAAAGAATGATTGAAAAGCTCACACTTGATAAGCCTGAACCGCAGATTCGAAATCCCAATTTCTGTGGTCAGTAGCAGCCCCAATTCAGGATTAAACAACGAGAACAAAAAGCACAAGAACCAGTAGTCCAGTAGCAAGTAAAGACACCTATTCAGCAGAATTTTGTTGGTCAGGATTCAGATGATGAAGATGATGTAGTAGGGGAGGAAAATCATTTCTTTACTCCTGATGATTTGCCCATTTATATCACCAAAGATGAGGAGTATGCAGAAAGTTCAGCTGTACAAAGAGATGAGGATTTTATCTTGGCCAATGATGCAGCTCTTGAGGAAGAGTCAGATGAGTATCAGAGAGGTTATATGAATGCCTTGTTAGCCCAGTAGAAATAATATTATCTTAGAAACAGAGATGTGCCTGTCAATCCAATCCAAAAGAGAAAGGAAGTTTCAGCACCTAAAAATGATTCACCTATTGCGCAAAAGAAAGCAAAAGAGATAGTTGATCCCACTGCCACCAACTCATCATCAGCAGAAAAATCCAATCAGCTAATTACATCGAGGGATAAGGCTAAAAAGAAATATGTTCCAGCCAAAGAGATCGAAAAGACTTCAGCCTTTAGTTTGGAGAATGAGATTTCTAAGTTAAAGGTATCCATTCCCTTGACTGAACTAATAAAGAACAACAGTTACAGAGGTCAAGTTTCCAAAATTTTGAATTTCGATCCCATGTCTGATATGGTGAATATTGAAGATGATCAACCTGAACTGATATTTGGACCAGCTTTGGATGGTGAGTGTCCATATAGCGAAGTGCCTCCTTTTTATATCAGTCTTCGATTGCATGAGTTTGTATTGCATAATGCCATGTTCGATTCCGGTGCTTCCCATAATCTCATGCCGAAGGAAATCATGGAGAAGTTGGGTTTAGACATCACTAGGAGGCACCATGATATGTATTCATTTGATTCTAGAAGAGTGAGATGTATTGGGCTCATTAAAGACTTGGTTGTTAGTTTGGATTATATTCCCACAAAGAAAGTTTTGATGGACATAGTTGTGGCAGACATTCCTCCCAGGTTTGGCATGTTTCTTTCCAGATCTTGGGGAGAAAAATTGAAAAGGAAATTACAATTATATTTCTCCTATGCAATGATTCCCATGTTTGGTCAAATGAGAAAGTTGTACTGGGAACAAAAAATGAAGTATATGATTACAACCAAGGAGAAACCGGTCAATAATCCGATTAATTATGTACATACAGATTTAGAGTCTTTTGTTTTGTTTGTCGATAGTTTCAATGATGTAGATATTCAATTATTTCAAGCAGAAGATATTCTAGATATTACCGAGAATTTCAGAGAAGTTTTTCAGAAAGAAAGGCAAAAACCAGAAAGCACAGTTGAGCAATCAGCTAAAGATAGTGGATAGCAAGCAGAAAAAACAGAGCTACCAAAATTTCAGCACTTAGAAAATGATGAAGAGTGTCTATGGACCATGGATTTCGATGGTGCAATGGGAAATGATGGTGCTGGGATTGGTATTTGGGTACGCAGTCCTTTTTCTGCTCCAAATAAGGTACTGAGCAATGTACGGGTATGTTCTTACAAATTAGCATTCGATTGTTCGAACAATGAGGCTGAGTACGAATATCTGAATGCTGGCCTAAAAATTCTTAGAAAGTTGAATGCTAAGAGAATTGCAGTCTATGGCGACTCTGAATTGATGATTAAGCAAGTAAAGGGTGAATATCAAACGAAACATCCCCGAATGCGGGCTTACCGAAATTCTGTTCTGGATATTTTGAAGCAGTTTTCAGATTATACCTTGACTTGTATTCCTCGCATTCAAAATGGAATTGCAGATGCGCTTGCTAAGGCAGCAAGTAATTTGAAGATCCCCATGAATTCAAGTAATAAGTTCGAAATCCATGTGAAGCATCGTCCTACCGTCACGGATAATCAAAGATGTTGGCAAGTTTTCCAAGATGATGATGAAATTAATGATTTTCTGCAAAATAAAGGTAAGTTCAAAGATACCTCATATGATGTAGAATATGATGATGGTGAAGCTGACATGCAAGTAAATCAAATGGAAGTGTTGCAGCTGAAAGATAACGTTATTCCTAAAGGTTTGATACCTTTAGAAGAGCTCTTCGATCAGGATGTTGTGGCCAAGAAACCAACCTTACAGCCGACTGAAAAAGGAGTTGAAGATGTAAATATTGGAACAGCTGAAGACCCCAAGATGGTGAAGTTATCCAAATCATTGCCACCGGAGGTAAAAGCAAAATATGTGAGTTTTTTGTCTTCATTTGTTTATGCTTTTTCTTGGGATTTCTCAGATTTAAAGACGCATGATACGAATATAATTCAGCACACTATCCTAATCAAGCCTAGTCAGAAGCCTTTCAGACAGAAGCTAAGAATAATCAATTCGAAGTTGCTGCCATCAATTGAGAAGGAGGTAAACAGGTTGTACAAAGTAGGAATCATTGTTCCCATCAGATTTTTTGATTGGATTTCCAATTTAGTGCCAGTGCGGAAAAAGTCAGGTGAGATTTGGTTGTGTATTGATTTCAGAAATTTGAACAAGGTGTCATTGAAGGACAATTATCCATTGCCTAAGATGGATCATATACTGCAGCGAGTAGTTGGAGCGTCTCGCATGTCACTACTCGATGGTTATTCTGGATATAACCAAATTTTGGTCCATGAGGACGACCGAGAAAAAACAGCGTTCACCACTCCGTGGGGAACTTTCCACTATGCCAAGATGCCATTCGGTTTGAAAAATGCTGGTGCAAATTTTCAGCGAGCGATGGACATGGATTTTGCGAATGAGAAAGATGTTTTCCTTGTTATATACCTTGATGATTTGACAATCTTTTCCAATTCAGATGAAGAGAATATGTATCACTTGAAAGTTGTTTTTCAAAAGTGCAGAAAATATGGTGTCTCGCTTAATCCGAAAAAGAGCATGTTTGCCATGGATGAGGGAAAATTACTTGGTCACATTATTTCAAAATATGGCATTCGTATTGATCCAGCACGTGTTGAATAAATTCAACAAATTGACCCTCCCAGGAACAAGAATGAGATTCAGTCTTTTAATGGTAAGATGAACTTTTTACGCCGTTTTGTCCCTAACCTTGCTGAAGTTGGCACTATCTTCAACTCCGGTGTTAATCAGCCTGGATTACACCCAAGATTTCATTTTGTTTTCATTTGCTTTGGAGCATACCACGGCAGTTGTGTTAATGCAGAAAAGAGATGGGCATGAGAAGTTGTTGTGGTAAAAACACAACCCCCCATTATTGATTTCTTCATTTCAAATAATGGGGAACCTTTCTATAAAATTTTTTGGCTAAACGCCTTTTCGATTTTTTATTTATTTGCTTATCCTACGCTTTTGTTAATTTTTTATTTTCTTTAGATTCTTGTTTTGATTGCTTTGTTAGAATCAATTTTTTTATAAGCTTCCCATTGACGCTTGTTTCGCCTTATTTGGTCAACTGGTTTGAAAATGGTACTCCTTTAAAGTCCCATCATTTTAAGTCTGGGTTAAAAATGCTATTTTTATTCTTTTTATTTTATTTTCGGAGTGGTTGTAGTTTAGAAAATTTCATAACTAAACTAAACATCATTAAAATAAAACCAAAATAAAAAACTGATATTTAACATTAAATTTTGAGATTAATTAAATTAATTATTATAATAAAATATAATTAAAATTAAAACTTAATATTAAATATATATATATATATATATATATATATATATATAAAATTAAAAAATAAAAAAAATAAAAAATAAATAAATTGTTTTTACATCATCGGATCCATCGCAGATCACATATCGCAAATTCGAATCCATCGCATATCGCAAATTTGAATCCATCGCAGATCGCAAATTCAGATCCATCGCAGATCGCATGTTGCAAATTCGGATCCATCGCATATCGCATATCGCAATATCGAATCCATCGCAATTTTTATAACATGCACATTTGAAAAACCCCGATCCAAGGTTCTTGCGATATGCGATATCTCGCAAATTTACTTCTTGCAAAGTCTTATCGCAAATTCTTAAAAAACCTTAACATTTGACAACTTAAAAATGCGATATGCGATAAGGCCAAATGCGATGTGTTAAAAGATTTTAATACAAAGTTTTTTCACCACTTGTGCCTCCCGTATCTCCACCTCACTCACCCTCACATCACACTCACCTCACACTCCACTCACCATATCCCTCCATAATCTCACGTGGATGAATTAATGGGTTTAGATTGATTTCAATGGTTTGTTTATGGATTTTGGTTTTGGATTGATTCCAATGGTTTGTAAATTAATTTTGATATTTTTTATATTATAATAATTATATTATAATTTTAATATTTATTATAATTTTAATAAAATTTGAATTATAATATTAATCATATTTAAATTAACTTTTTCAAATCATTTGTATATTAATTTAATTTTGTAACTTAGTCAATTTCTAAATTAGATGATAATTAATTAGAATTAATTGTATATATTATTTAGTTAATAATTAATTTAGAATTAATTATTAGATAATTAGAATATAATTTAGGATTAAATTTCTAATTAAAAATTCTGATTTTTAGCCTAGCAACAGAATTTCCAGAATTATGCCAGTTTTGACTCATCAACTTTGGAGGCTCATAGATTGAGTTATACTTGACCAAATGAGGCCCAGGACGATTCATTGGAAAGATAAAATTGAGGAGAACATTTCTGAGGAGGTTCCACTAATAGATTTGGTCATTAATTGGGTCAAAAATCATGCAGAAGATCAAGCTCCGAATTTCTAAAACAAAATCAATTCTCTGAGTTATTTTCTGCATTTTCGTTTGTCCTAAGTCTCTTCTAATTGCATATTCGCTCATCAATAATATCTTTGGCCAATTAAAAAATCCCAGGCATCAATAGAGAGTTTATATTTTATTTTCAATTATTTATTTAAATAAGAATTTGATTGGATTTGTTTTAATGCCAGAAATGGTATTTTGATTTTATTGTTGCATCTTAATTTATTTTGATTTATTTTTGCAGGAAAATAGTAGAAGAGATATGAAGAAAAGATCTTAATCAATGAGAATGCTTGAGCAATTAAAATATTGGAATTTTTGAGCAAATAAAAGTGATTGGGCAGAGTTTCTTCAACAAACTTTCATCTCAAGAATTCCTTTGCAAATATTATAAATAGCAGATTGCAGAATGGAATAAGGGTTGCTCTCCTCTGCAATTCTGGAATTCTATAAGCACTTTTGTAATAGGGGTTTAGAGTTGTAGGTGGGAGGAGTGGAATCTTAGATCTGGGGATTATTGAGGTTTTTCTTTTACATCCTGAGTTATGTATAATGAACAGAGTTTGCACTATTGTAGCTCTTCTTTTGAAAGCAGAAGCTTAGGAATTGTAAAGGACTATTAGAGACCGGAGCTGGAGAAATGGATTCAATAAATTGGTATTTCGAATACTATTATTTTAAATGATGGTTTTATTTTATGATAACAGGAATGATGTCAATTTACTTACATATTTGTGCACTTTTGTCGGTATGGGTAATTTGCTTCTATTTTATGTTGTTATTTATCTCTTCTCTTATGGGCTGCATTCTTATTTCTGAGTAACTATTTACTCATAAATCTGTCTTTTAATATTGGATGAATAAATGGTGATATGTTGTGAACTTCTTCCACATATTATTGTTTGATAATTCAAGTTACTGATTTAATGATCAATACCATTTTGTGAACTATTTCCTGAGTGTTGTTGATTGATTATTTCAGTTAAAAGGTCTCAATAGGATGTGTTTTGCTATCCATAATGTTAGTTAATTGAACTATTTCATTAACTTGATATTCATTATAAAAAAAACATATTTCAATCTCAATATTATAAATACCTGCTCTTGGTTGAGTTAGATCTATATCTTCCTAATTAATATAGGATTAAGATAGTTTCTTTTCCTTGCATCTTAGAATAAGTTTGCATTTAGATTAATTTCTGCATTCTTTTAAGTCCTCTTCCCAAAGAGGAAAACTTTAGTAGTGGATTGGATGAGCCGTAAATCAGCTTAAGGATCACTTTCTTTCCTGATCAGCAAGAAGGTTGATCTGATGTCTCTTTTTCATTGGTGAATGAAAGTCATATTTTAAAGCCATTGGAGATTGAGAGAAGGTAACTGGACCTAGTTGAACCAGTCGGAACCACCATTCCAAACGGAAAAGGAGCTGCTTTAAGGTCCGGACCGGGTGGTCATCCCCCATGTTGTTGCAGCGATTTTCGAGGTTTCAACAGAAGCCAATAGGTTTTTTCAAATAACTATAAGGAGACGCAAATTTTGAAGTACACAACATCATCAGAAGCAAGCTTCTGCACCTGTAAAAGTTATTAAAAGGATTTCCGTGGTATGAGCGGAGTTGGGGTATATTTTTGGCTTATGTTCCTAATGCTGCTGTGAAAGATGTTTTAGTACAAACTGATCCGGAAGGAAGACGAGGCAAGTGGATTGCAGCTTTGCTGGAGTATGATGTGGATATAAGGCCCACGAAGCTTATCAAGGGACAGGGGCTAGTGAAGCTTATGGCTGAATCGAATTTGCATGCATTAGACATAAATATGATTGTTGCTATGTCTGACGAGGATGAGGAGAATTCTCCACTTCAGGTATCGGAAATTTTTGTTGCTTCTCCGTGGTATTCAGATATCGTGTATGTTCTTCAAAATTTCTCACCACCGCCCGGCATGACTAGAAACAAAGGTAGAACTCTGAAACTGAAGGCATCAAAATTTTGTATTTTGAATTCTGCACTTTATTGGAAAGATCCGGGTGGTGTTCTGTTGAATTTTTTGGTGGAAGAAGAAGCGAAGAAAGTAATGGAGGATTTCCATAAAGGAGACTGCGGGGGTCACCTTTTTTGGAAAACAACAGCCAATAAGATTTTGAGAGCAGGATACTATTGGCCGACATTGTTTGCTGATGTGTATAAGACTATCAAAGGCTGCCATGAGTGCCAGATTTTTGAAGGAAGACAGAAATTACAGCCTTTGCCACTTAAGCCTATTGAGGTAAGCACCCCTTTTCAGTAGTGGGGTTTGGATTTCATTCGCGAAATACATCCCGCTTCTTCAGGACAACATAGATGGATCCTAACAACGACTGATTATTTCATGAAATGGATCGAAGCAGTTCCCACCAGGCAAGCTACGGACACGGTAATCATTTATTTCCTTGAGAATAACATTTTGTCTCGCTTTGGTTGCCCAAATAAATTGATCACTGATAATGCAGCAGCTTTTAAATCATGAAATATGATTGAATTTTGTAACAAGTATAATATCACTTTGGGACATTCAACTGCCTATCATCCGCAAGGCAACGGATTGGCGGAATCATCCAACAAATCTTTGGTTAACATCATTAAAAAGTTGTTGGAAATCAATAAGAAAAGTTGGCATAAGAAGTTAGTAAATGCACTTTGGGCTGATCGGGTAAGTCAGAAGAAATCCATTGGTATGTCTCCCTTTGAGTTGGTATATGGAATAGACACAGTGTTTCCTACCTCCCTTGCAGTTCCGGTGGTCAAACTTCTTGAAGAGGCTGGCAGTGAAGAAAGTCATATGCAGAGAAGAATAAATCAGATGATTCACTTGCAACAAACGAGAGAAGAGGTTTTCCAAAACACATTTAAGTTGCAGGAGAGAATCAAGAAAATCTATGACAGGAAAGCGAAGGCGGATAAATTTCAATTGGAGGAAGTAGTGCTTAAGTGGAATGCTAGAAATGAGGACAAAGGTAAACATGGTAAGTTTGAAAATATCTGGAAAGGTCCCTTTAATATTGCTGCATATCGTGGTCAGAATGCATTTCTTCTGAAGGAAATGAACGATGAAGACTATCCAGGAGGACTGGTCAATGGTCCGTTGCTCAAGCGGTACCACTGTGTCTTGGGCACAAATTTTGTAAAAACGTGTAACTATCTATCTATTTGATTTCATTGTTTTCCTATGTTTATTGTGCAATCCTATTCAATGATGTGAATGTTTTCTTTACATATGTTGTAAATGTCTATCTAATACTTGATTAGCTTAAGAATCAGTCAATGTATTCAAATTTATGGAAATCTGTTGATATTGAATAAAATCAAAATGTCTTTCCAAAAGTCGAACTCTTAGGAACAATCTCTGTAGTGTTGGATTTATAACATGTATAAACACTAGTAAGTTGTAATACCACAAGTTCTGAGTCTAACCTTATGATGATGCGATTAATACCAAATGAAATGGAATCAGAGATAATTTCGATCAACACGCTATACTCAGCGATATTGTTCGTCGATCTACCGATAAAAATCCCTTGAAAACTCACTAACTCACCATTTGGAGCGAAAATGGCCCACACTGCAGAGGATAGATTCTGCATACTATGACTAGCACCATCAACATATCCAAAAAATGGTTCTAAAGATTCAGACATCTACGATGAAATGTAAAGTGGATTACTAACGTCAAGAAAACTCTAAAAACAAACTAAGACAGTGAATGCAAATCAACAACATATATATACAATATAATACAAAAAATTACTATGCTCATGATTAAGCATAGTAACGTTTCAGATACAACCTATTTCTGGGCTGCGCCAACGGAATTACATCGTAATCAACTAACTCATAGGCACCCTTAGCAAGAACTCTTTTGACAATATAGGGGCCATGCCATAACGACTCTAATTTTCCTGTACATATTACATCAACTTCTTGATCATAAAGTAAGACCAAGTCGCCCTCTGAGAAAATGCGAGGTTGGACATTTTTCTCGTATCGCACCTTTATACATCTCTTATGTGCTTCGTTGGCCAATTGGGCTTCACGACGCATTTCATCAAGATGGATGAGGTTAAAAATATGCGCTTATTCTTCTGAGGTGTTAGGTAACAATTTGATTGCGAGTTTTATCGACGATATTTCACATTGTATTGGCAAGATAGCTTCCAGACCATATACGAATTGAAAGGGAGTAAATCCAGTTGCATTTCTCACTGAGGTTAGGTACGCCCACAAGGCCGAGTACAGGATCAAATGCCAGTTTCTTTTACAAACTCCTATCATTCATTGAAGCATATGTTTAAGAATCTTGTTGATAGCCTCAACTTGTCCATTTGATTGTGGATAATAAGGAGTAGAATTATCATGTGACAATCCTAACTTGGCAGTCAATTCAATCATCATGCAGTTGCGAAAATGATTCCCATGATCTGTAACTATAGCGTGTCGGACCCCAAACCGTGCAATAATGTGGTTCAAGAAAAACAATGCAGCTGTCTGTCCTGTGTTGTTGAATGTATGCATCGCTTCGGCCCATTTGGTAAAGTAGTCGACTAGGACAATAATATAACCATGCCTCCCGAACGAACGAGGGTTACAGGTCATGAAGTCAATACCCCATTTAGAAAATAGTCCCACAAAGACAACAGGATGAATTGGCGCTAGTGGTTTACAGATTTTACAATAAAAATATGGCGCGCATGACAACTTCTAATCGCGAAGATACAGTCGCGAAATATGGTAGGCCAAAACTAACCAGCGCAGAGTATCTTCTTTGTAGTAGTGTATCCAGATAAATTTCCACCGCAAGCCCCATCATGACAATCATTTAAAACCTTTTCAGACTCATCATGAATGAGGCACCTCCTTAAAAATGGCAGAAGGCTCACTATGATGAAAGCTGTACCGTCGAGATCGATAATACTCTGCTTGGTATCGAATATCGTCGTTATTCGTAGACGGGACGGCGTAGAAAAGTTTGAGTTTGGTGATAAATGGTGAATATCCTACAAGAGATTATGATCCGATCGTAAATAGAGACTCGTCAGAATTGATGGTTCCGAGGTAGTAGTAGTACTATCGTAGAGGGAAGGTCAAAGAGAAACTAGCTAGAATCCAAAGACTCTCTTTTGACTTGGATTTGATGAATTCTAAATCAAATTCTTGCAAAATGACAATCCATTTTGAATATTTTCCCCCCAGCAATTGACGTGATAAGATATAAGTCATGGGGTTGAAATTTGAAACGATAGTGGTCTTTCGGAGCAGGATATAATGGAGAAATCTTTGGACAGCTTGAATAGTTTCCAAGGCAAGCTTTTCTACGTATGAATACTTAACTTCCATATCATTGAGATTATGACTCAAATAATAGATCGGATGTTGAATTCCATCTTCTACTTGGACCAAAACCATAGCAGTGGTCGTTTCAGTAGCAGAGATATATAGGAAATAATAATTTTGATAATTAGGGGGATACATTATTGATGCTTGGACTATAGTATCCTTGACAGCATCAAAAGATGCTTGCGCAACTTGGACCCAATGGAAGGGAACCCCCTTTTTCAAGAGTCGAATAAATCCTTTAGCCATTTCGATGTAGTTTGGAATGAACCTTCTTAGGAAGTTAACCTTTCCTTGAATTTTTTGTATCTGAAGTAAATTCGATGGCACAGGAAAATCAAGAATGGCCTGAACCTTCAATGCGTCGATTTGAATTCCTTCTTTTGAGACTATGAATCCAAGAAAACGACCGAAACAAACACAAAACACTTCGTCCAAGCTTGGCTTCTTTGCCACATCATCCTGATCGAACAACTCCTCTAAAGGTATGAGACCTCTAGGAATTACATTATCTTTTAGCTGCAATATGTCCATCTGGTTTGTTTCCAATTCTTTATCATCAACCACATACTCACCTTCTATGGGAGTGTCCTTGAATTTTCCATCACCTTGCAAAAATGCATTGATCTCATTATCATCCCAAAATACTTCCCAATACCTTAAATTGTCCGGAACAGCTGGCCTATGTTTGACATGGATCTCAAACTTGTTGCTGGAGTTCATCATAATCTTTAGGTTACTTGCAGTAGTGGCAAGAGAATTAGCAATAAGATTCTGCATCCTGGGCATTGCTGTCAAAGTGTACTCTGGGAATGTCTTCAAAATGTCCAGAACTGCATTTCTGTATGCCCTCAGTCTTGGATGTTTATCTTGGTATTCTCCTTTCACCTTCTTGATTATTAACTCAGAGTCACCATACACAAAAATCCTTTTCTCCTTCAACTTCTTCAAGATTTTGAGGCCTGCAATCAAAGCTTCATACTCTGCTTCATTGTTGGAGCAGTCAAAAGCCAACTTATAAGCACATACTCTAACATTACTAGGGACTCTTTCAGGCTGGAAAACAGGGCTCCGAATCCATATTCCAATGCCTGCTCCATCCTTACCAACAGCTCCATCAAAGTCCATACCCCATAGGCCTTATTCTTCTTCTTGTAGATGCTGCAATTTAGTTTCTTCCTTCTCTTTACCTTGGTTGATTTCTGGTTGTTCTCTGTCTTTTAGCTGCTGGGGGACCGGAGGCTCAGAAGTACTTGCCACTTTGTCCTTTTCCTATTTGAGGACCTCTCTAAAATTTTCTGAAATCTCAGGTATCTCGTCCACTTGTACCAACTGAACATCCTCATCATTTAAACCACCATCTAAATATAAGACAAAAGACTCTAAATCTATGTGGACTGCATTGATGGGATGGTTTACTGGCTTGTCTTTGCTAGTAATCATATATTTCATTTTCTTTTCCCTATATAACTTTCTCAACTGCCCAAATACAGGGATTGTGGCATAAGAGAAGTCAAGTTGTATGGTTCCCTTAAGTTTTGCACCCCAAGACCTAGATAGAAGCATTCCAAACCGTGGTGGGACATCAGCAACAACTACATCCATCAAGAAATTTTTGGTTGGGATTTGATCTAAAGTCACTACCAAGTCTTTGATAAGACCAATACAATGGACCCTACTTGAGTCAAAAGAATACAAATCATGGTATTTTCTAGTAACATCAAGGCCTAACTTCTCCATGACAACTTTGGGCATCAAATTATGCGAGGCCCCGGAATCCAACATGGCGTTATGCAAGATAAACTCATGCAACCTAAGACTTAGGTAAAAGGGGGGAACTTCATTTTCTTCAGATTCTTCTGTAGCTGGACCAAAAATAAGTTCAGGGTAGTAATCTTCCACATTAACCATATCAGAAAGAGCGTCAATTTGCAAGACTTTAGACACCTGACTTTTATATACACTATTCTTCACCAACTCAGTTAGGGGCATAGACACTTTGAGTTTAGAAATTTCATTTTCTAAATTAAAGGAAGGAGTTTTTTCTACCTCTTTAATGGGAGTGTCTTTCCTCTCTGTTTGCTCCTTCGCTATGCTCTGCTAGCTTTTTTCATTTGTTGTGTTAGTAGCTGTGGGTGCTTTGCTGGATGAAGGATTGGCCGACTCTTTTCTTCTCTTCTGTGTCTCGTCCTTCATTTGGAGTTATTTTCTCTTTTGAATGGGACTGATTGTGACGTTTATGTTCCTCAGAGAATACTGCCTTTGCTGGGCCGATAGAGCGCTCATATACCCTCTTTGGTAGTCATCAGATTCTTCCTCTAACACCACGTCGTTGGCCAAAATGAAATTTTCGTCCCCTTGAATGTCTGGAGTCACCACTGTGTATTCTTCGTCTTCTGTGAGGAAAATGGGTGCACCATTAGCTGTGAAAAAATGACTGGTTTCAAACAGGGGACCATCGTCATCTGAGTCAATCCCTTGCACGTAGTTATGTTGTAATGGCATTTTAATCCGTTGTTGTGGTGCCACTTGGTCCTGCGCCCTCTGTTCTCTTTGTCTAATTCTGAATTGTGGCTGCTGTTGTCCTCTAAAATTCGGATTTCTTATTTGGGGTTCAGGTCTGTCCGAAATCGTTAATCGATCAGCCATCCTTTCCATTGTACAAATCAGTGTGTCCATTTTGCTGTCTGAAGGGGAGGCTTCCTCTTTCACCGCGACTTTCTTTTCAGCTCTGGCTCGAGCTCTTCTAGCCAGCAGATTAGCTTCAACGCTTACTGCTATCCTCTGCATGTCTTCAACTGACAGCGGATCTCTTTCACGTAGTTGATATGCCATATCGGCATCAAAACCATCCGGAAACTTTAGCATAGTTGAATCCACAGGAGGTTTGAGGTTAGCCGGAATAGCATTGTATACATCATTGAATCTTAAACAATAGTCTTGCACAGTTTCACCCACATTTCTTTTAATATTCTCATATTCAGATAGAATTTGGTGTGGATTCCTTTTCACCTCCCACCGGTCTAAGAACTGTGTGTGTAACTCCTGTAAAGTACGAATTGAGCCAGCTGGTAAAGCTCTAAACCACTTCCTAACTTCACCTCCGAAGTTTTGAACAAACAACCTGGTAGCTACATTCTCTTCTTCTACTTCATGCAAGTCAAAAAAGTCATTCATCTTATCAACATGCTGCTGGGCTGTAATGCCCTGAGTGGCATCAAAGATTGGAATTTTACTCTGATAATCAGCAAGCATATCATTGAGGACCTCGGGCAAAACCAGGGGTGCATACCAGGCAGCCATGATTCTGGGAGGATTTACCACAGCGTTTGCAGTACTGGAATTTGAGGGAGGTGTTGATGGAGGAGATGAAAACTGGGAATTAACTGATGGGAATGCTGATGAATCAGGAGGATGGAATGCTGGCCCTGATGATTCTGAAATCTCGGGAATGTTAGTTACAGTGATGGACTAAGGAGAATTCAAAATGTAGTCATCAATGGATGAATTTTCTCTCTGAACTTCAATATCCACAAGGAACTCCGGATCTATAACCACGTCTTCAAGTGTAGTTTCAGACTTGTTTCTAAATGAAGAAAGCTCAAAACTCTCATCAAAATAAATCTCTTCTGCAAAAAACCATTCACTGGGCCAAGTATGGGACCTGAAAATAGGTGTAGGACTTAGCAATCCCTCTTGTCTTCTTACTATTCTTGGGATAAGATTTGGATTTTCAAACACAGGGGAAGGATTTGGATCGGGATTAGCCCTTGTATATCTTCTTGAAGCCAGTGTGGTCAACTTACTACTATAAAATATTTATATCAGCCTAGAAAACTCTGAAATATCATCATCGAGACTTTACAAGAAAAATATTACTGGGGTGATGAATCTTCTATGCAAAAAGTTTGTAGTTTTCCCCAGTACGGTCGCCAGTGATGTTAGCACCCAATCTGAACCTCAGGCTAAAAAAGGCAAATCAGAGTAACAACTAAACCACGCTCAGCCTTGTAGCTAGCCCTAAAAGGATAGGAGAGGGCTCTCTCCGTAGAATAGATATCCAATAACACAATAATGAACTGATTTTAAGCTAGGTATATAAATGTGAAAGAGGTTTTGATAAATGACTGAATTTTCAGGGATGTATGGGACAAAGGACAATATGGAACGATGAATTAAATCAAAGACAGAGATTATTTCATGGGGCAAGATAGGCAGGAGGTTTAGCAATCAAGTTTGAAATAAGATGGAGTGGAAAGACTGTTGAAAAGCTGAAAATGGCATAATAAATGAATCATTTCCAAACAGAAGAAAAGACACAGAGTACGAATGATTTCCTAAGGCAGAGCAAATAAAATGGATTCTACCTTTCTAACTTGAAAACATTCAACTGGAAATGTTTATGAATGAATGGTGAAACATAGCAATGTACATATGAAACACAAAGGAGAGATATATGCTAAAAATCATACCACATGAATCCCATAAATCAGAGCTGCATCAATTTATTAATTCCCTGCAAAACTGTACAACAGAGCGCAGAGCTCACTGCCACACTTTTCCCCTACTTCTAATTTTTCAGACCTTAGACTATCAGCCCCTTTACAAATGATTAGCATTTACAATAAATAGCCAGATTTTGTGGGAATATAGATCGATGGAAACAGGAGAAATCATAACTGAAGATGGAAAACCAAGAGCCAATAATCTCTTTGTAAAGGAATAGTTGCGTTACATCTGGTCAGTGAGAAGGCGAAACATTGTAACGTAGATCTCTTTACCACGTGACTGCAGATGTGTCTGTTATGAATTTGGGTCTCGGCCTCTGACTTTTCGCTTTCCATTTTTCGTTTGAAGAAAACTGACTTTTTATAATTTGTCTGTTTCAAACAGAAATGAAATGAAATTGCGCCTTTCGTGAATAGAAAAATGTATTTTAAATGGGAAAAGAGAAGGGGGAGGCAGTGGGGTCTGCATCGCAATCGGGATCAGGGGAGGGGCGAAGCAAAGTGCTGTGGTAGAAATAAATAATGCGATGCGATTGAAATAATTTGAAAAATCGATCTCCTGTATTAACAAAGGAGAAAACCCATTTAATTTGAAAAAGGTGGGAGGAACTGTGGTGTGGCCGACCAATCGCAATCGCATCGGAGGTGGGGGGCGGTTTAAAACGCTTAATATAAAAATTGCGATGCGATCGGGATATCAGAGAAGCGGCTTGCGATCAATCGCATCGGAGGAAGATGCAATTGAGGAAGATGCGATTGGGGGAAATCTTTATATAAATGAATTTAAAACTAAAATTCGATTTTAAACTAAGGGAAAGGCCCTTTATTATATGCCGGTGGAAGTACTGTATGGTGGGCCAAGGGGGTCAATCGCAATCGCAATATCGGAGTGGAATGGGGATAATCGCATCGGAAGAAAGGGATTTGCGATGCAATCGGAAAAGGGGGTGCGATGAATCGCATCGGAGTAATCGGAAAGGGACTTGCGATGATGCGATCAGGTAATCGGAAGAGGGGCACGATCGGAAGATCGGAGGAAGTGATGCGATCGGGAGATTGGAGGAGGACTTGCGATTAATCGCATCGGAGGAAGTGATGCAATCGGGAGATTGAAGGAGGACTTGCGATTAATCGCATCGGAGGAAGATGCGATTAATGGATCGGAAATTGTTGCAATTGGCGGATCTTTGCGATTGCAATGAAAGGCGGGATATATATAATATAAAGTTTTGGACTTTTGATATAAGTTTTGAAAGCATGAAGGGGAAGTGGTTGGGAACGACGGGGAGGAGTATATATATATATATATATGGACTTTTAAAATGTTTACCACAAGGTTTTTTCAACGGGAATGGAGGGGAAGTGGTTTGGGATTAGATTTAATATAATAATGCGATTTATAATCGGAAAGGGGGGAAAGGGATTTTATTAAAGAAATATAAAACTTTAATAAAACAAAGTTTAAGGAAAAAATGGAAATAGGGGGTATATGAGAGTATAAGGACTTTTACTTCACTTAAGCATAAATTTCAATCCTGAAGTTATTTTTGAGAGTGTAGTATACCATTGGAAAGATCTTTCTGGGCTCTTTCTGCTAGATCTGCTTGGAAAATGATTTGACGCTGAACATGCTGTGAAAAAATTCTCTGAAAGGCAGGGTGATGATCTTGTTGGAGATGACAGCTTTTGAATTGTGACTGAAAGGCAAAGTATTATGTTTTCACCTCAAAACATTGTTTTGAGGTGAAACTTGCATCAAACTGAATAAATGATATCTCTGATCTTCTTGGTGCTATGATTTTGTGTTTATTGACTACCTCATGACCTTGCTGATCTTTATTTGACACTTGACTCGTTAATTTCGATCATGGTGAGGACCTAGAAACTAATGAGACCCGTCCTATGACCTACTAACATGATTTGACGGTGAAAGAAACTTATGACCAAATACCATACAAAGGAGAATCAGCAAGTGCCTCATGAGAGAAGACTGATGAAAACTCACTACCATCAATGAATCCATGACCTAGCAGAACGGTGAAATTTATTCGGTATGAGACTCCTAATATGAAAATGCAAAAGAGCAATTTTGATCACTGATGGCAGTATGACTAAACTGACACTAACACCTTACAGTTTTTAAAATTACAAATTTACAAACTAATCTACAAATATGAGGCCCTCATGGCCATATTGGAATCCATTTAGCACAATTTTTTTAAAGATTTTAAAATTTAGCGAGAGGCACAAATCCTAGAAAACCCTGCAAAACCACCAATTTCGTAATATAGACTTGAAATTTAACAAATAATGAGATTTTCATATTTATTCCATTTGAGAGTCGACTGGTCCAACCGAAGACTTCCCTGGACACTCAAAATCTTAAAAAAAAATATTTCCCTGCACACTTAGATCTGAACTTCAGATTGATAGAGATTTAAGAAAATAACATGAGATCCTTCGGAAAAATCAAAATGTCATTTGATGAATCCAAAAAACTGCACAAGATACATGTATGCAGATTAATCCATGAAGGCCATCAACCATAAAATACAAAAAAAAGGTAGCAGAGTTTAGAGACAATTCACCACATAGATCCGAGAAGGAACATCAAAATTTGTAACACCAAAGTCTTTATGCTTTATTCCTCAAAAAAATTACAAGAGATTCTAAGACAAGTGCATGATCCTCAGATCGGATGATGCAAGACTGACAAATACCTCTAAATTTATAGGACAAAATCTCCAACGACTAGTTTGGATGATCCTTGTCAAAATAATCTCAACCATCCCAAATATTTAATCATCTTTTAATCAAGAGCATTGAAATTAAAATTTTGGGGAAAAAACGAATTTATTATTTAATTCAATTTTAATTAACTCAAAAATATTATTTTTGAGTTAATTACCCCAAAATTTTGACTTTGACTTAACCACCAAGGCCCTAAGGTCCAAAATTTCTTAAAATTCTCAATATTCTCTTGGCTTTGGGCCTTCAAAATCATTTTCCAAGGACCCAAAAATTTTTCCTTTAAAGATTTAATCCTAACTTAGGACCTTAAATTAATTAAATTTCTAGTTGAAGAAATTTTTAAATTAATTGACCAGAAAATTTAATTAATTGACTGAGAGAGGATTTTAATTATTTTTCCAACCCTCTTTACATGAGATAATATATTTACATACATGAAGGGCGAATACCCATTTGTATAGACCCTCAAATAAATACCCAATTCTGCGACTCAAAACATGATCAAATAGCTCAAACTACTTTTACAAGAACTCGATAGAAAACACTATGACTCACTTAGCATGCTGATGACAAAATCCACCCTAGCTTTGGGGTGAGGTTTGAGGGAAAAACTCTGCCGATCACTTACATGAATCAGTGAGACAAAAAACCTCCTAGGATAGAAATCATCACCAACATACTAGGCTTACCTAGGTTGTTACATACATTGACGGTCTTACTTAGATCATTTACATTATAACAAGCAGAATGGGTTTACATCATTTATAAAAACTGTCGTCTATCGATGAAATCTGGATGACGTAAAACTTGAACATGATAAGTCCCATTTGAAAAAATGGGAGTGTACTGCTATGGGGTCGTTGACTAAGTGTGGTCAACACGCTGGTAAATTGTTGAGATAAGGTTGAACAATGTGCTTGATGTCATTAAAAGCATAATCCATTGCTCTCTGAAAAGTTCCCCAACGTTCTTTAAACCAAACGGTAGTTTCCTATAAGCGAATGTGCCCCAGGGATAGATGAATGTTGTCTTTTGTTGATCCTCTCGGCGGATATTGATTTGATTGTAGCCGAAAAATCCATCCATGAACGAAAAGATTTCACATCCAGCACAATCGTCAATAATATGGTCGAGAAAGGGAGTAGGAAATTTGTCTTTTGGAGAAGCAATGTTGACATCCCGGTAATCGATGTACACTCTGATTGTTCCTTCTTTTTTCATGACATGAACGATACTGGAAACCCACTCAGTTAGCGGAACAGGGTAAATGAAGCCAGCACGCAAAAAAAATTCAATTTTTGCTTTGATGGCAGCGACTTTCTTTGGTTGAACAGGACAAAGCTGTTGACGCACCAGTTTGACATCAGGATACATATTAATACTGTGTTCAATGATACTAGTATCTATGCCTGGAATTTTCTCGTAAGACCAAGAAAACACATCACAAAATTCATGAAATAAAGAGCGATATGTTTCGAATTCTAATGGAGAACAAGAGACGCCGATATGAATATTTTCTACAACGCCAGGTTTGGTCGAAATATCGATAGAAATGGTTTCTTCAATATTTGACAGATTTCGCTCGGAATCGATTGCATTAATAGGTAAAGAATTCGAAAAGAAATTTTTGGCTGATGGGTGATATAGTTCACTAAGATAATTTTCTTCATAATTAGAAAGATGGGAATAATGATGATAATTTTCCCATGGTTGTCCTTCTGACGTCATGGCTTCCAAAATATTCTCATCTGTCAAGAAATTTGAGGAAAGAAGATCAGAATGAGTACCAAAATCTAAGGAACGATCAACCCAAACAACCAGTGACGCTAATTTCAGATTCACTGCCCAAGCCATGTAGTTTGATTGCTATGTTAGCTCAGTAGGGTTGGCGGCAGAAACTCATCCAACATAACAATGTCATAATCACCCGTACTCTTCCTTAAACCAGATGGAGCGGAAGAGATCATGTAGCACATCTCTATACTTGCAATTTTTTCGGACATCGCAGCCAACGGTATTGCAAAGGTTCCCATGAGAGTGAAATCCTTTAAGAGTCCTACACCAATGTTCTGAAGTTCTAGTTGTGGTGCGTGAAGGAATGAAACACTTCCTTTTACTTGTGAAGCGGAGGCAAAGAAGGATAGTTGATTGATGACTATTATTATCACTCAGTAATTTCTCAAAGTTAAAGAAAGAACTCACTGAGGTAACCACAAACCTCCTTTTAAGCTTTAGGATCTAGCCTTCCTAATGCTCAGAGAGGGCTCTCTCTATAATATTTAACTTTTTTTTTATATCTCATTTTATGCTAGTTATATAAGGTACATTGGTTTTGGGATTTTGATTTGGTTTGGTGGGGAAATCACTTAATGAGATGGATATCTATATATCTATAACCCATTGGCCAGATGGAGTCAATGTGTCAAGCAGATAGATCAAGATCAAGGTCTAAAGGAAAATATTCACAAGGCATGATAGCAGAGTCACTTCAGATCTTCAAACGTTGATGGTGAAATGGTTTTAATCGGAATAAATATCAATTAATGGCTCTTTAATCCGAATAAGGAGTGAAAAGGTAGAACTCAATCGAAATCAGGGAGAAATTAAGGGTTCCTTGGTCTGAATATCAGTAGAGAACATTTAAATGAAAATTAGTCAATAACAGAGTGCTTTTAACAAATTTTGAAATAACAATTCCTGATTTCACATTAAAATTTAGAACAGTTTCATGAATGTATGCAGAGTATAAGAAGATTGACAAATAACATGAGAAAATACTTCACTTCAGCGGCCCAACACATGAATCATGTAACATGGTGCTTTATTTCCTTTGATCCAGTATATTGACTTGAACTTGATATAAAAAACCCTTCAGGTTCAGAAAATATGACTACAGAAATGCTCAGTAATTAATCCACCCTCAATACTTCAAATGATGAAGTATTTATACAAATTCTAAACTACAATATCTTGAAAAAACATCAAGATTGGTTTACAAATATCTCAAATTGTATTACATAAACAGAACTTAAATAAAGGACACTCAAAATTAATAAATCTATTTGGAACTATATTTATGGATTTATTGTGACCAAGAAGAGAATTTGAATTTGTTGGCAACTCTTAGTTTATGATGAGGCTTCCAAGTCACTAACTATTTCAATCCTTTGTGCATTTTACTCCAGAAATTCTGCAACATTAGGGTCTAGTGATACCTTTGTATATCTCAATCCGAGATAGATATGTAAAATGTAAAAGAGGTTATTGTAGATATATATATTATTGAGATAAACTGCTCTCAATTTCCTAAAATTCCACACCATTTGTTCACAATAAGCTCTGCAAAACGACTTTTAAAACAGAACTTTGCACAATCTAAAAAATTGGCTGTGAAGATGTGCATGTCTCTCTCATTCTATAATACCTGTGTAAAAAGTGAGGCAATTTTTTGAATATTGGCCACTTGGGAACACAAACCTCCTCCAGTTTTTCACAATTCCTCTTGGATTAGCCACAATAGTTTCTGAAAAACTATGACTTAAATAGGAAATTTCTGGAAAATGTCTCTTCTTGCTTTGTTTTCATCTTTTAACCTTACTGTTCATTTAACTGTTTTGACTTTTAATTCAGATAAAATTCATTGTTGCTGGTAAACGTGTTTTCATCTTATTTTAACCATTATTTCCTCCATGTTTACTTTTACTGTTTTACCTTGACTGCGCTATTACTGTTGGACGGATAAGTCGTTCTTGCTGACAAGACAGACCTCCAAAGTGTCTTGCGGACACCTAGTTGTTACACTGAAATTTGTCACCATGACATTTTAGTACTCCCTTAGAAGTCTACAATATCAAAGTTCCTAAATTCAAGCCTTGAAATTAAGAGAGAACTCATAAAAGTCTTAAAAACACTTGTACAACACTTTCTCTTAGTATTTCCTGCGGTGCTGCACCTTTCGGCTATAAATCACGCGGAGCCAAACACACTTTTTATTCATTAAGGGTGCGGACCCCTGTAAAAGGTAAAGCAAAGGCAGAAAGTAACATTTAGAAACCCAACAAATCAAATCTGGAAGCTTCTATAAACAGTTATCCGGTCGAAGATTCGCTCCTATCATGTATGTTCATTCCTCCATTATGGAAGCCTGCCCCTTAATTTATGAATCCCGATCCCTTCAAAAGAGAATTCTATCCCTTCTTATGTGGAACCATAACCTCTTCTATTTTCCTATAAATTGAAGCCATACTGCAACTTCAAAGGTTACAATTGATGAGTTAGAGAGATAGACAATTGATGAGTTAGACTTGGAGAATATTTGAGGAGAAATGTTGTAGAAACTCATACTCTCATAGCCAATCATTATATGGGAATGATTACACACCCATGTTCTTTTATTAGCTGAGAGAGTGAAAGGCTTGTCAGAGTAAAGGAAACGCATGTTCCGGACCCCAGGAATGCTTGTATGACATCAAGGCGGACACAGTTGTAATTCTTTATTTAAGTTAATACGAATGAATATTGTTTTCTCAATGGGTTATTTAATTAATTATCTCATTTCTTGAATTCCTTGATCATCTTGATAGATGTTGATTCATGAATTGATTTATTATACAGGTGCTTTTGATCTTTGTTGTGTTTGTGATTGCAGATCCTTGACGACGACTTTCATTAAGCCACTGGAAAGAAGATCAACACTGGACTACAAGTAGGTTTCTAAAACCCTGTTATAATTAATTCCATGTCAAACAATTTCTAGAGAAAATAGTTTTTATTTGTTCGTTTGTTGCTAGCTGTCCGTAGGACACTTGGGAGGTCTGTCTTGTCCGCAAGAATGACTTATCTGTCCAACAAAATGGCGACTCCACTGGGGAATGGATCTTGAACTTTGATTTCTTTTATTTTTGACTTGTGAATTTAATTTTTCTGATTTTGATTGATTTATACTAGCTTGGGTAGTTTATCCCTGTAGAATCCCTGAGAAATGATTTAGAGCTTTTTAATTTTTCTTTAGTTTTCTTGTGTCCACTCTTTTCTTTTATAGACAGTGCGAGCAACTCCGCATTTTTCTTGAACTCATAGTGTGGGACCGCACTAGTTTGCACTGAATCCTGCAGACCTTGTGAAAATTTTTGGAAAATCGTAAAATCCTCTTTTCTAGATTAGTTTATTAAATTCTCAATAAATACTCAGACTTTTATCTTTTGTCAGGAAGCTTTGGTTAAGAGTTTATTTCAGCATTTTTAGTTTTGAATGATTTTCTGAAAGATCTACATGTTATAATGATTTTTGTTTTGTCTTTATCCCGCTCAAATATTAGAAACCTTGGTATACCTTTAGATCATTAGTATTTCTTTGCTTTCTTGCTAAGTCTGACATCATAGCAGAAATTGTTTTATGAGATTTAGATCACATTTTTCTCATTTGCAAATCTTTAAAAAAAAATTGTTGGTAAATTTGGAATTTCACTTGAAAACCAAAATTGGATGTTTTTTGAGTTCTTGCCGATCCAAGCAAAGAATTTCTTAGTTAGATTACAAGCTAAGCAAGACATCCTCAAAATATTTAAAGTTTTAATTCAGATTTAGTCTTTATAATTTTTAGATCTCAAAATTAGTGTTTTTAGCTTTGAGTGTTATGTCTAGAAATTGTAGTGTTCTTTTGAAGAAAAACTTTGCTTGTAATTTCGATCTTGAATGATAAAGGGATTTATTATTGAGATCATTCTGAGTTCTCATTAAAATTAGATTTCTTTTCATTTATTCTTGTTTGAAGGAAAGATTTGTTTTTAAAAGATTGCATTTCTCAACTCTTATTTTGGATAGAATTCATTGAAAGAAAAGAATTGTTCCTCATAATAGATGCATTTTTAGTGTGTTTTGAGTTGGGTCACTATATATCATCAGTTTCATTTTCGCACCTATTGTCCTAAAAAACAGTTGTTTAAAATCAAAGCTTAAATTAAAATCAATCTAGTAATTTTTATATTTCTAGGGCTCTTTTCACCAATATAGCTTAGGGTAGTGTTTTGGAGTAGGGAGTAATTAACTCTCCAAAACAATTAAAACAAACAAGTAGTTGATCTGACGGTAGGAAAAAATCCAATAGTCGTTTGTATGCTCCGGGATGCTCCTCTTAAAGAAGTCAAGCACGAGGTCATATCTGAACCAGTGGGATAATCAATTCTATCTCATTGGAAACGATATCAGATGTGCGCGTATTAACAATGGTAAACATCAGATAGACCATCGTTGAGGAGCCTGGGGTATACTTTGGATTATTTCAAGGAGCCTTCAAGGGGATTAAGCTTTGTTACTATGCCCTTGCGCGTATGTCGGATCATAGACTATTCCCCCTGGTATATTAGTTCATGTTGATAACGATAGTGACCATAATATTTACGGTTTTTTCCTAAGGTGACAGTGGAGGAGAGATCCCACTGTACCTAGAGCAAACGTCGACTAGACTCACTTGGACTCTCCGAAGGGTTATCTTCACTTGAGATGGTTTAAGTGGAGAAACTTGCACCGGTCTGTTTCATTAAGCAGGTTGGCGAGGTAACTGTTCCAACCGTCCGTTCAACATTAAAATACTACAATGTTGGATTTCATCACCAACTAGTGTTTTTAGTGTGGGAAGTTACTGTTTGTATGTGGTTTGATCTCCTAGATTTTTAGGCATGTGATTCATTTGTTTGTTTCCTTAGCGACTTTAGGAATTTTCATTGAAATTTTCTTTGATTGCGTGTGATTAATAATTTTTAATTGTGGCTGAATTACCAAGAAAATCACGTCAACTCCAGGGGAAGCCCCCTGAGTATACACCAAGCCAACTTGAAGAGCTGCGAGCTCTAGTATCGCCTAGTGACAGTAGAATTAGATCAACAGAAACAGGAGAATCATCTATAGTTATTCATCCTGATTATCAATCACAAACAACAGAGCATATTCAAGAGCCAATTTCAATTTCTGAAGTTACAGGTAGTATTTCTCCTTCCAGTGAATTAGCTGAAGAACCTGAAATTTCTGAGCTTGACACTGAAACTGTTGTATTGGAACCATCTTCAGGATTTGTTACTCCGACTTCTAGTGATCGTGGTTCACCTAGGGTAGGACATTGCATTACTGAAAATCTTCCTTTTGATCTCATATCTATTGAAGAACTTGTTGGTCCAAACAAAGACATAACTCTTCCCAAAACCCAACAAACTTTGAATCTTAGAGAGCGTGAATCAATATTCTACAGTCCCTTTAGAACTGACACTTGGTATTTATAATTGACATATTTTTTAGAAAACCTGGGTCTTAGTTATTCACCACCCCGAATTCCTTTTCATTCTACACCAAGAGGTTATTATCCTTCATAAACTATGTCAAGTGAGTCATCTATGTTTTCCCAATCTCTGAAAACATTTTTATACGGTGGTCCTTCTGTTGCTTCGGGGTACCAGTCACTCTCTGGTAATTTCTTAGGAGCAACTCCTCAACCAACTAAACAAGTGTTATCATCTGGTACAATTGGAACTAAAACTGAAACGTTGAACGCAGAACAATTATTTATGATGTATGATAATATTCCAAATTCGCAACCTCAAGGTAGTCAGTTACTACCTGGGGGCAACCTCAAGGTAGTCAATTACTGCCTGGGGGGCAACCTCAAGGTAGTCAGTTACCCCCTGGAGGGAAACCTCAAGGTAATTTTTTACTAGGACAAACTATAGGACAATATTATTTACTTGGAGAACAACCTCAAGGACAGTACATACCTCAAGTTTATCAACCTCAAGGACAGTACATACCCCAAGGTCAACCCCAGACTCAGTATATTCCTCAAGGTCCTTATCAACCCCAGATTCAGTACATGTCTCAAGGTTATCAACCTCAAGGTCAGTACCCAACTCAAAGTTTCCAACCTTCTTCCGGTCAACCATTATAACAAGGAGTTGGAAATTTACCAGTTAATTATCAACCCTACGTTCAAACAGGCTATGGTCCTTCATATGAACAACCTTCTACGGGTCAATACCCCGGAATGAACATGGTGTGGAATTCATCCCAAATTCAACATACTATGCAACCTAATGTGCAATTACCTAATTAACCTGGACAACCTATAGTTTCTAGTCCAACCCAACAACCTGTCCATCCTATTGTTCAAGTCCCTGCACTTGGTTCTATTCAGCAGCCTGGGCCTAGTACACCTCAAACTCCGCCTCAGACTGTTGCAGCTACTGAAACTTTTGTTCAACCTACAACACCTGTTTCTGGAGTATATGTAGCTCCAGTTTCTTCTATCCCTGCATCAGTACAAATTCCTCAAGCTTCTGTGCCATAGTCAGGACCAACAATTCAGACTACGGTCCAGATTCCTACAGGACAAGATGGTACTAGTACGATTGTCTCTAGTCAACCACAGTGTACTTATCAACCATACTAGAGACAGTATCAATTTGGATAGACTACACAAAATCCAGTATATCAGTATCAACCATACCCTAGGTATACTTATCAAGTACCTCAAAAACCCTAGTATGGTCCAGTTAATCCTGGTTACCCAGGAGGTTTCACGATTCCAAATGCACATCCAATTCTAGGGTATCCTGGATATCCTCCTCCTGAAACTGGTTTGATCACACAAGGTTATCAGGACCCTAACCATTGGTTACCATTCATAGCAACTGTAGATTTACTGGATCTATCACGCCTTACGAATGATCCCATTTTTTATCTTCCATATTGGTCGTTGATGCCTAACAAGTTGCCCAGTGATATTTCGAAGTTTGAAGGTAAGTCGAGAGAGGACCCATCTAATCACGTTATGACTTATCACCTCTGGTGCGCATCCAATTCACTAATCGATGATTCGATTTGATTGCGTCTTTTTCAAGTAACTCTCATTGGTCTAGCTGCCAAATGGTACATTGAGTTACCATGCGGCTCTTTTAATAATTTTAATGCACTAGCTATTGCTTTATTAACCCATTTTCAGTTTCCTTTCAGATACGACAACGGCACATAATTGCTAACTTCATTAAAACAGTCTACGTCTACATACATATCTGATCACATTCATGAATGGAGACGTAGAAGACATTTAGTGAAATTCTTTATTCCGGAACAAATTTTGGCTGAATGGTTTATTAAATCGTTATTTCCCAAAATTACTGAAGATGTGGCCAAAGGAGGCGTTGTTACAGAAGAGCAAGTTATTGCTCAGGGCCAATACCTTGACCTTGTATATACTCAGTCAGGTACTCTCTATGATCAAATCCCCAATATACCAAGACCTGGTCAATTAACTACAACTTCTTTTGGTTCTGATGCTGCTGATGGTGTAATTGGTTCTATTATCACTAGTAAAAGTAAGAAGAAGTCTTCCAAGACCACTTCTCCTATTATCACTTTACCCGATTCACCCAAAGGAGATTTTTCCCAAGAATATTCTGACAATATTCATGTTTTAGAGTCATCTACAACCAAATTTAACACTGGTGGTAAGAAAAAATGTAAGAATAAAAATAAAAAAATTTCAAAAAATAAAAACGATACAACTGGACCAACTGACGAAAAACATAAACCTCGATATCCTTGTCTAATCTGTGATGAGAATCATTTTACAAAAGAGTGCCCGCATAGATCCGAGGTATCAAAATTCATTAAGGGTTCGCCTATACCTACTGTCTTGAAGGATCCCTTTCCTGCTCAAGATAGTAACATGGTTGGATATTCCTCCAATACGCTTGAGAATATCTTGATGGTTGCAATGCGATCGCAAGATTATGGTAGTAAAAATACTGGTAAAGAAGCAGAAACATCCAATTCTGCATCAACTACATCTCCCTCAGTTTCTGATCCATTACAAATCGAGAAACAAAATCCTGACCTAGTGATTAAACCGCCTGCAAAAGGTGTACTTCGTAAATCAGCTTTCAATCCACATGCGAGAGCTGCTCAGAATTACAATATTGTTGAAGATTTGGCAATTTCCCCTTCAGCAATGTCGGCGTTGGAAATATTGCAATCATGCCCAGCCCAAAGAAGATTACTTTTGTCAGCCTTAGGAGCCGTAGATCTCTAGGATTCAAACCTCATGATCTTCGATTTAAAAAAATTTACACGCCGCCTACCCCATCAAATGGCTTTTCAGATTCCAGTAATAGTAAAAAACAAACGTATCTTTCGTATTGTTGTTGATGAAAGGGCTTCTACATGTATTATGTCGTTAAAATGTTGGAAATCACTTGGTTCTCCAACCATTAACCAATCACCAACTATTCTAGATGTGGAGGTGGTTGATGCCACTCTAGATTACAACCTTCTCCTGGGTCGCAGTTGGTATTATGCCATGAGTGTTGTTCTATCATCGATCTTTCTTCTCATTATGTTTCCTCATAAAGTAAATATCGTTAAAATAGATCAGCACTCATATTATTCATCCGACCCAGCCTCTACTGATAGCATCCAACATATCGAAAAATAAAATATCCCTTATAAGGATGTCAGAGTAGGTTTGATTAAAGATTTTGATTTACTGAGAACTTTTTCCCTGCCTGCTCCCAACATACAACCTCTGATTGATAATATCAATATGATTTAATCAAGTACTATTTCCTTTTATGATCCTTGGATAGTACCTTTAGAATCAGAATTGGACTCTTTTGATGGTCCAATGCCTTTGAGTCCTTTTGAGTTAGCATATCAGAATGTACAGTATTTTTCTGATCCTCATTCAACTAAGTCGGATCCAGTGAATGTGATCAATCAGGAGTCATTTTCAATATCGAGCTCAACTTCGACACCAATTCCGGATCCTTCTCAACAAGTATTCAATATTGATGAACATATTCGTGAATTCTTGTCGGTAGATGAGTTACCATGGGAAGATCTTCACCATAGGTCTTCGTTTTTACCTGATCTCGATCATTTTGAGAATGATTTTCCTCCATTTTTACCACTGATTATGTTAAAGACCCTCAAAATCCTCTTTCACATTTCAATTCTGAATTGAATTTAGAAAATATTTCTACAACGGTTCCTCTTGACATTTCAGTAAAACCTGGAATTGTTGAAAACATTCATATAGGTGCTTCTTGTACGACTGATGAAATCCAAGCATATAAAGCCCTATTTCATGAATTTCGTGACATTTTCGCCTGGTTATATGAAGAAATGACAGGAATCGATCTGTCGATTGTTGTTCATGAAATTAAGACATATCCGGATGCTAAACCCGTTAAACAGAGATTACATCAGATACATCTGCGAAAAGCTACCGCAATCAAAGCAGAAGTTGAAAAATTACTTCGTGCAGGTTTTATTTATCCAATTACATTCACGGACTGAGTATCTAATATTGTTTCAGTCAATAAAAAATAAAAAACAATACGAGTATGTATCGATTATAGGGATAAAAATCGAGCTTGTCCAAAAGACAATTATCAAATCCCTTACATCGATCAAATTATTGACGATTGTGCTGAAAGTAAAATGTTCTCGTTCATGAATGGATTTTCCGGCTACAATCAAATCAACATACTCCCTGCATATCAATCTAAAAAAGCTTTCATTTGTCCATGGGGAACTTTTTTTTATCGCAAACTACCTTTTCGCCTTAACAATGCTGGCACCACTTTTCAAAGGGCCATGTCTTATGCATTTCACGACATTAAGCACATTGTGCAACGCTACCTCGATGATTTTCCTGCTCACTCTTCGCGCAGAGCAGATCATATTACTCATTTACGAGCCATATTTATATGATGTAGGCATTATAAGATTCGTCTGAATCTTCACAAATGTGTTTTCTGCATACCATTCAGACGATTATTGAGATTTATTGTCTCAAAGGTAGGAATTCGTGTCGACCCGTCGAAGGTTGAGACAATCATCAATTTACCTCCTCCTCCTACTCTTCGCAAACTCCAAAGTTTGCAAGGGAAAGAAAACTTTTTACGTCGATTCATTCCTAACTACGCCGAGTTAACGAAAGGTTTCACTAGGTTCTTGAAACATATTATTCCTTTCTTTTGGGACGAGGTCGCCAATAAATCTTTTGATGCTTTAAAACACGCGTTGACCCATGCACCGTTACTACATCCTCCCAACTACAACCAAGATTAATTTTTGTACCTCGCCGCTTCCGATTCCACGATAGGGATTGTTTTAATTCAGGAAGATGAATTTCATGGTGAATATGTGATTTACTATCTTAGTCGAAATTTGCATCCGACTGAAATAAAATATTCACATGTGGAAAAATTGGCCTTGGCAGCTGTTCAAGTTGTCCAAAGTTTTCGTCATTATATAATTTTACGCAAAACAACAATGATCTCTGATTGTAACCCTATGATGTACATTTTGACCAAACAATTGCTAGGGGGAAAATACTCCAATTTGATTGTTATCGTGCAGGTGTTTGATTTGGAATTTGAAAAGTCCAAATCAAAGAAATCATTGACATTTGCTGAACTCATGTGCGATTTCCTACGTACTAATACAGAAACTATAGTGGAACAACCAATCGTGGATGAATCCTTGTTTCTTATTAGTACCATTGATCCTTGGTATGGAGATAATATTTTTGATCTTCAGACCCAATCTTTTCGGCCTGAGCTTTCATAGTCGCAATGACGAAAAATACGTTTCTAGTCTCAACAATATCATATTGTTGGCGACACACTTTACCGTCGTAGTGCGGACTCAGTGTTTCGACGTTGTCTAACCCATGAAGAAGCCGAAAAGATTTTAAATGACTGTCACTCTGGAGCATGTGGCGGTCATAGGTCTGGGTACACCACAGCGCAAAAGATATTGCGCGCAGGTTATTTATGGTCGTCCTTATTTAAAGATTGTATTTATGCGATCCAAAAATGTCATAATTGTCAAATATTCGATTGAAAAATGTGTGCACCACCTACTTCTCTTCACCCTATAATTTTTGTCGGTCATTTTTCAAAATGGGACATTGACTTCATTACATGTAATCCTCACTCGGCCGGGAGGCATAGGTATATTATTGTAGCAGTAGATTATTTTACCAAATGGGCTGAGGCGATGCCTACATTTGTGGCAGATGGCGAAACTGCAGCTACTTTCATGTTCAATCATGTGATTGCTCGTTTTGGTGTACCCCAAGCGATAATCACTAATCACGAGAGCCATTTTCGAAATATCATGATGACCGAACTAACATACCAACTTGGCCTACACCATGATAGTTCTACACCATATTATTCGCAGGCTAATGATTTAGTTGAAGCAATTAATAAAGTCTTAGTCACCATGACTAAACGAATCATTGGAATTCATAAGTCGAATTGGCATACCATGCTCTTTCCAGCACTTTGAGCATATCGATCTTCAGCAAAAACATCAACAGGCTTTATCCCTTTTCAACTAGTTTATGGTTTAGAAGCGGTATTACCCATTGAATGCGAGATATTGTTACTCCAACTAGCCATAGAGTTAATACCAGCCACTTCTGAAGAGGAGAAACATTTTTTATACTTGGCTCAATTAGATGAGAATCGATGCACCGCTGCATTAGCTACCAAGACTCATGCGAAAAGAATGAAAGCTCAGTATGATAAAAGTGTTACCCCTCGTAATTTTTCAGAAGGAGACCTAGTTTTGATTTATGATCAAGCCAACGATAAACTAGGGGCTGGGAAATTCGAACCCATGTGGCATGGTCCTTATATTGTTAAGCGACAGCTTGCAAAAGGGGCCTATAAATTGATTTATTTTGACGGGGTCTCTTTAAGTAAACCCAGAAATTGACTTTATCATAAGAGATATTACGCTTGATTTTTGTGTGGAGATCTTCTCTGTATATTAGCTACTTTCTAGCTGGTGTGCTATAGATTATAAACGTGTCTAGCTTAAGTGTGCTTTTACTACTATTCCTGCTTATCTGGATTACTCTTGATATCGCAGATGTCGACGTCCTTTCAAACACATATTGGTTTTGCTGATGTCGTTTGTTGTAGTACACGGAACATCTCTTCCGCAGCTTGGGTTATTTATTCACCCACTAACAAGTTAGTATCCATGCATGGAGTAAGCCTCGGTCAAACAACGAACAATATTGTTGAATATAGTGCAGTTATTGAATTATTGTCGGAATCCATTTCATTTGGAATTCGAAGTTTGATCGTTAGGTTAGATTTTGAACTCGTTGTATTATGGTTAAACTGAATATATGCCATTAGAAACCCAGTATTATTAAGATTATTTTTAAGGGTTCGTCTCTTGGAACGAGAGTTCGATTATATTGAGTATCAACACATTCCAAGAAATTTAAACACATTAGTAGATGCAATAGCTTCTAGTGTTATAAACATACATTTGCAATAATAAAGTGGTAAATCAATATTCGATAACATGATTTAACAGGTAACTGGAAATAATAGTATATCATAGTATAGATGTAGTGTTCAAAAAATAGTACATCGTCTTCGATCATAGGTTCAAAACGCCTTATAATCGAAAAAAGTGATACAAAAAATGAGTCTATACAGTCGATCATCCACTATCTTTGGTAATGATTATGATAATACACTACTACTCGTGCCACCCTACTCAAAAATCTCCTGAATGGTCTAGGAACACCAATGACGTATCTCTGTAAACAGAGTGGAATGTCATCTATGGTAGTCTCAGGAATATCCATAGTTAGCCCCTCCAAATGGTGTTCCAAATCAGTCAGGATCTCTGTTGTCTGATCCCGTGGTGGTGGTGCTGCTACAACTGCATCCCTTTGCCTCCGATCAAAAGGGCGAAGAGTGGCTGGTCGACATGGACCCACATCTACATTTGACATTTTTGTTATCAGTTTTGGATGATTTAAAAACAAAACAAAAATTAGAAATTAGAACATGTCAAAGAGATTTTTTACATGACTCATCCCACTGAGCTCCTGGAGGAAGTGGCATATTTCGGTCACCGCAAAAATCTATGCTCGCATAAGCAAAATCCTCTATCACAAAAATTTTGCATTCTAACCAACGAAAATAAGTCAAGGGAAATCAAACAATCTCCCCACCCTTGCTATGATGGGCCATCAAAGCAACCCATCGAACCATCCGAGGCTCTTGAGGTCTACCAACATCAACAGAAATATTTTGCGGGGCTAACAAATGAATCATCTCTAAAGCAAAGGTAACCACGATAAATCCATATCCGAAGTTATTTAACTTCTCGTTCTTTGCTCTGGTAAGTTTTCCTTTGATATTAGCTAACACTGCCTCGCACCAGTTGAATATGGTGCCTCGAAAACAATCTACTGCAATCTGAATCTGATATCCAGTAGCTACATGCAAAGCTGCACTTCCACATAACTTGGTAACAGTGAATGCAATCACTTTTAACTCGGGTTGGATGATAGTTTTAATATCAATCCGTTTGTCTCTAGGATTGGCTTTATCATTACAAAACTCTAATTGCAGGCTAGCAGCAGACTGGCCACCTGGCTTAGCACCAAATAGAGAAAGCGGTTCGCCTCTCTTAGACAAATCAGTCAAACAATATGTCTTCCAGCTCAATTTCGAGCCAGTGGCCTCCAATCACGAAACACTAGTCCTAAACGTCCCACTTGTTTACCAACCAAGTGAGAAGATCTACTTGAGCTCTCATACTACTGATAGCCCAAAATTTGAATAGCCTGCATGCTCTTAAAACTTACAAAGTAGGTTGATGAATCATTGCTGCTTCATCTACCTCCTCATGTTTCTGTTCTCGCCAAATGAGCATTGTAAATATCCTACAATGAGTAAAATGAAGAATTAGAATCATTTAAAAAAAAAATATTTGGATAATTTGAGAGGAAATTGTGTTTTTAAATTCGTTATGACGCCCCCGCACTTTACGCTCAAAGACAGTGCGTAGCTCCGTACGGGCTCTGTGTTAAAAGTGCGGTGCCCCGACATTTTCCTTTGGGAGAAAATGTCGGGGTTCACAGGTACCTAGTCTCCTACCTATGAACCCCTAAGGACGGATTTTTGAACCAATTTTCCTCCCAAAAATAAAATTTAGACTCTAATTTAAGAAAATGAATGGATGAAAAGCAAGGCAAAGAAGATGTGGATTAACTTGATCAGACGGTTTTCGAATTCAACTATTGGTTTGTCCAGAATCTTTTCCAAAGCGTTTTTTGCCAAAAGCTTTAAAATTTTCACTCCAAACTCAAATGATAAAAATGAACTTGAAAAACTCCATTTTATAAGTTTTTTCGAATAAATGAAATTTAAATTTGTTTATTTTTCACTTTAAAAAGATGGTTTTTCAAAATATTTTTATTATTGAAACATGTATGTTTAATTTTTTGAGTTTGTTTTGCAGAATAACGGATTTTTCAAGCAAAATGATCATTTTTTAAAAAGACTATACTTTTATCACATTTTCGGGCTCTTCAAAATTTACGAAAAAGCGAAACCATGGAGTCCTCTTTTAAGCCATTTTCAGACTCTAAAAATGAAAATATTGCCGAGTACTTGACTATTCGAACTCGTTAAAGGAAATGAATGGTTGTCCCTTCAATATAAGTTTACCCATTTTCCAGACTGAAATGGACTATTTACGCAAAAGGTATGCGTTGACTAATCTTGGTCAATAGAGTTCTCTCTTGTATTATTTTATCCTTTTTCAGGCCTGAGAGACTAAATTTACGAAAACATACACCCATGGAGTTTTATTAAGTTTTTTCTTCTAACTCCCTAAAAATGAAAAACACAGAGTTTCTCCTATACTGAACTCGTTAAAATTTAACAGTAAAGGACCTGTCGATTACAAACATGAACAAACCACTCCTTCTTAGGGTTCGATTTTAGACTAAGTTGGACTCATCTGAAGGATGAGCTTATAAACAAACAAATTTTATCCTCCTCAAGCTTGTCAAAAAATAAAGAGGTATTTACCAGAAATGGTCGGGGAAAAGAGAGAAAACAGATTCATTTGTTACACTTTAATTTGTAAAATCATTACACCACTCTTGAACACGACACTTTTTGTCACACTTCTACCTAGGTTAAGAAATCATTTGCATATTAGTTAATCAAATCATATTGAAGATCTTCAGCCGGTTTCTGAGTATTAGCTTAGGGCAATTGTCACCAATCCATCTACAATGTCGTTGTGTTTTCAAGAGGACAGAAAAACAAACCATTCATCTGCAAACATTTGTCTACATTCGCGTTGACCATCCCTGAGTCATTCCTTGCAAAAACAAAATTTAAAACTTGATCTATGGTTTCGTGTCGTGAGCTTGCTTATGACGAATCACTTTCTATCAACGACAGCTCATTATCTAGGAAGTTGATCTAGAATCTGTCAATACCTTGGAATCTGCATGCCTTGATGACAGGTTGCTCGCCTATGATGACAGGTTGCATCATTGACCTTCAATTGAACGATTCCGCGAAATGTTCGACTTCAAATTACTTATTCACATTCCATGGATTGTACTGAGTACTTTGAGATCCATTGTCAGTATTGGCGATTTCTCTCACACTTGTTAATAGTTCACATCATTGACTGGTAATCAAGTGGTTTCTACCATGTTCGACTTCAACTCATTTAATCGCATGGATAGAATCGTACTAGTTTGAGAAGCATAAATAAAGACCCTGGATCTAGTTTCCACCATCCAGGCTGTGAGGAGTTTTATTATTCATTATGCAGTAGACTATTCATTACAGATGGTTGCGTCCATGCTCGGTCTAAACTATTGATGTAATATTAAAATCATTTCTGTATCAGAACAAGTTTAGTTAGTTTTGATTTGAGTATGGGAATGCCTACCTCAGTGATGATATATATGATTTGCATTGAATGTTTTTACAGAGTTCCGACTGGGGTGTCCACAGGCTGATCCTTGAAATGATAAAGCACATCACTCTTCCAATGCTCTCAGATTTCGCACTTTAGGGGGAAATTTGTCACCATGACATTTTAATACTCCCTTAGAAGTCTACAACATCAAAGTTCCTAAAGTCAAGCCTTGAAATTAAGAAAAAATCTCATAAAACTCTTGAAAACATTTGTACCGCACTTTCTCTTAGTATTTCCTGCGGTGCCACACCTTTTGGCTCTAAATCATGCGGAGTCAAACGCACTTTTTATTCATTAAGGGTGCGGACCCCTGTAAAAGGTAAAGCAAAGGCAGAAAGTAACATTTAGAAACCCAACAAATCAAATCTGGAAGCTTCTAGAAGAAATTATCCGGTCGAAAGTTCGATCCTATCATGTATGTTCATTCCTCCATTATGGGAGCCTACCCCTTGATTTATGAAGCCCAATCTCTTCAAAAGAGCATTCTATCCCTTCTTATGTGGAACTATAACCTCCTCTCTTTTCCTATAAATTGAAGCCATAATGCAGCGTCAAAGGTTAAAATTGATGAGTTAGAGATATAAACAATTGATGAGTTAGACATGGAGAATATTTGAGGAGAAATGTTGTAGAAACTCATACTCTCATAGCCAATCATTATATGGGAATGATTACACACACATGTGCTTTTAGCTGAGAGAGTGCAAGACTTGTCAGAGTAAAGGAAACGCATGTTCTGGACCCCAGAAAGGCCTGTATGGCAGTAAGGCGGATACGATTGTAAGGCTCTCCTTTATTTAAGTTAATATCAATGAATATTGTTTTCTCAATGGATTATTTAATTAATTATCTCATTTCTTGAATTCCTTGATCATCTTGAGAGATGTTGATTCATGAATTGAATTATTATATAGGTGCTTTTGATCTTTTCTTGTGTTTGTGATTGCAGATCCTTGATGACGACTTTCTTCAAGCCACTGGGAAGAAGATCAGCGCTGGACTACAAGTAGGTTTCTAAAACCCTGTTATAATTAATTCCATGTCAAACAATATCTAGAGAAAATAGTTTTTATTTGTCCGTTTGTTCCTAGTTGTCCGTAGGACACTTGGGAGGTCTGTCTTGTCCGCAAGAACGACTTATCTGTCCAACAAAATGGCAACTCTATTGGGCATTCCCATACTCAGATCAAAACTAACTAAACTTGCTCTCATACAGAAATGATTTTAATATTACATCAATAGTGTAGACATAGTATGAGCGCAACCATTTGTAATGAATAGTCTACTGTATAATGAATGATAAAATTCCTTTCAGCTTGGATGGTACAAACTAGATCCAAGGTCTTGATTTATGCTTCCCTAACTAGTATGATTCTATCAATGTGATTAAATGTGTTGAAGTCGAACATGGTAGAACCCACTTGATTACCAGTCAATGATGTGAATTGTTAACAAGTGTGAGAGAAACCACAAATAATGATAATGGCCCTCAAAGTAGTCAGCACAATCCATAAAATGGGAATAAGTGATCTGAAGTCGAAGATTTCACAGAATTGTTCGATCGAAGGTCAATGATGCAACTTGTCGTCGAAGGCGAGAAACCTGCCATTAAGGCATGTAGATTCCAAGGTATTGACGGATTCTATATCAACTTCCTAGATGATGAGTTGTCATCGATATAAAGTGATCCATCATAAACAAGCTCACAACATGAAACCATAGATCAAGTTTTGAAGAAATTTTTTTGCAAGGAATGACTCAGAGATGATCAATGCGAATGGAGAGAAATATTTGCAGATGAATGGTTTGTTTCACTGTCCTCTTAAACACATAATGACACTACAGATGGTTTGGTGACAGTTGCCCTAAGCTAATACCCAGAAACCCACTGAAGACCTTCAATGTGGTTTGATTAACTAATAGGAAAATAATTTTCCCAATCCAGGTAGAAGTGTGGCAAAAAGTGTCGTGTTCAAGAGTGGGATACTGCTTTTATAAAGCAAAGTGTAACAAATGAATTCGTTTTCTCTCTTTTCCCCCACCATTTCTGGCAAGTACCTCTTTATTTTTTGACAAGATTGAGAAAGATAACATTTGTTTGTTTATAAGTTCATCCTTCAGATGAGTCCAGCTTAGTTTAAAATCGAACCCTAAGTAGTGGTCTGCTCCTGTTTGTAATCGACAGGTCCTTTACTGTTAAATTTTAACGAGTCCAGTATAAAAGAAAATCAGTGTTTTTAATTTTTAAGGAGTTAGAAGAAAAACTTAAGAAAACTCCATGGGTGTACTTTTTCGTAATTTTAGTCTCTTAGGCCCGAAAAAAGATAAAATAATACGGGAGAGAACTCTGTTGACCCTGATTAGTCAATGTATACATTTTTCGTAAATAGTCCATTTCAGTCAAGAAAAAGAGTAAACTTACACTAAAGAGACAACTGTTTATTTCCTTTAACGAGTTTGAATAGTTAAGTACTTGGCAATCTTTTCATATTCAGAGAGATTGAAAAGGGCTTAAAAGAGAACTCCATGATTTCTCATTTTCGTAAATTTTAAAGAGCCTGAAAAAGTGATAAAAGTATACTCTTCGTAAAAAATGACCATTTCACCTGAAAAATCCGGTATTCTGCGCAAAAACTCAAAAAATTAAACGTACCTGCTTCAATAATAAAAATATTTTGAAAAACCATCTTTTTAAAGTGAAAAATAAACAAATTTAAATTTCATTTATTCGAAAAAACTTATAAAAAAGAGTTTTCCAAATTTATTTTTACCGTTTGAGTTTGGAGTGAAAATTTTAGAGCTTTTGACAAAAAATGCTCCAAAGAAGATTCCAGACAAACCGACCGTTGAAATCGAAAACTCTCTAGTAGAGGTAATCCACATTTTCTTTTCCTTTCTTTTCATTCGTTCATTTCCTTAATTTAGGGTTTAAAAATTATTTTTGGAGAGGAAATAGGTACAAAATTTCGCCCTCGGGGGTCCGCAGGTAAAACAAACGGTACATGCGGACCTGGACATTTTCTTACAAAGAAAAATGTCATGGCCCTGCACTTTTAGCACAGAGCCCGTGCAAAGCTACGCAGGGTCTCTGAACGTAAAATGCGAGGGCACCGTGAAGAATTTAAAAACATAATTTCTTCCCAAACTACTCAAAATTTTTGTTTTAAAATGATTCTAATATTTCATTTTGCTCATTGTAGGATATTTACAATGCTTATCTGACGGGAACATGAACATGAGGAGGTAGATGAAGATATAATGATTTGTCAACCTACATTACAAGTTTTGAGAGCATGTAGGTTATTCAAATTCTGGGCTATCAGTGGCATGAGAGCTCAAGAAAACTCTCTCACTTGGTTGGTAAACAAGTAGGATGTACAGGACCAGTGTTTTATAATTGGAGGCAACCGGCTCAAAATTGAGCTGGAGGACATATTTTTTGACAGGTTTGTATAAAGAGGCGAGCCACTTTCTCTATTTGGGGCTAGGCTAGGTGGTCAGTATATCGCTAGCCTGCAATTAGAGTTTTGCAATGATGAAACCAATCCTAAAAAAAAACAGATTGATATCAAAACTATCATCCGTCCTGAATTAAAAGTGATTGAATTTACCATAACCAGATTATGTGGAAGTGCAGCTTTGCACGTTGTTACTGGATCTTAAATGCAGATTGCAATAGATTGTTTCTTTGGTACCATATTCAACTGGTGCGAGGCAGTTTTGGCTAACATCAAAGACCAACTAAATAGAACAAAGAACTGGAAGTTAAATAACTTCAGATATAGATCAATCGTACTTACTTTTGCTCTGGATAAGATTTCCCTACTGGCCCTGCAACATAATCCAGTTGATGATGGTAGAGCTCGAGAGCCTCAGATGCTTCGATGGGTTGCTTTGATGGGCCATCACAGCAAGGGTATAGAGATTTTTTGATTTCCCCCGGCATACTTTCGTTGGCTAGAGCACCAACATTTTGTGATAGACAATCTTCCTTATGCGGGTATATATTTCCGTGACGACCGAGATATGCCACTTCCTCTAGGAGCTCAGTAGGATGAGTCTGGTAAAAATCTTTTTGACATGCTCTAATTTCTAATTTTTATTATGTTTTTTAAATCGTCCAAAACTGATAACAAAAATTTCAAATGCAGATGTGGGTCCACTCCGACCAATCACTCTCTGCCCCTTCGAGAGGAGGCAAAGGGATGCAGCCGCACCACCACCACCATCACAGGATCAGACAACAAAGATCCTTACTGATTTGGAACACCATCTGGAGCAGCTAACTATGGACATCCCTGAGACTACCATAGACGACATTCCACTTCGTTTACAGAGATATGTCATTTGTGTTCCTGGACCATTCAGGAGATTCTTGAGTAGAGTGGCATGAGCTATAGTATATTATCATGATCATTACCACAAATAGTGGATGATCGACTGTAAAGACTCATATCAATTTTTGTATCACTTTTTTCCCAATAATAAGGCGTTTTGAACCTATGATCGAGGACGATGTACTATTTTTTAAAACACTACTCTATGCTATGATATATTATTATTCCCAGTTACCTTTTCAATCATATTATCAAATGTTGGTTTACTCCTTTATTATTGCAAATGTATGTTTATAACACTAGAAGCTATTGCATCTACTAATGTGTTTAAAACTCTTGGAATGTGTTGATACTCAATATAATCGAACTCTCGTTCCAAGAGATGAACTCTTAAAAATATTTAATAACATTGGGTTTCTAATGGCATATACTCGATTTAATTGTAATACAACGAGTTCAGAATCTAATTTAACGATTAAACTCCGAATTCCAAATGAAATGGATTCAGAAAATAACTCAATAACTGCGTTGTATTCTGCAATATTGTTCGTTGTTTGACCAAGGCTTACCCCATGCACAGATACTAACTCATCATTGGGTGAATAAATAACCCAGGCTGCAGAACAGATGTTCTGTGTACTACGACAAGCGCCATCAGCAAAACCAATGTATGTTTGAAAAGACGTCGACATATGCAATATCAAGAGTAATCCAGATAAACAGGAATAGTAGTAAAAGCACACTTAAGCTAGGCACACGTTTCTAATCTACAGCACACCAGCTAGAAAATAACTAATATACAGAAAAGATCTCTACACAAAAATCAAGCATAATATCTCTTTAGATAAAGCCCATTTCTGGGTTTGCCTAAAGAGACCCCGTCAAAATCAATCAATTCATAGGCCCCTTCTACAAGCTGTCGCTTAACAATATATAAGGACCATGACACATGGGTTCAGATTTCCCAGCCCCTAGTTTATCGTTAGCTTGATCATAAATCAAAACTAGGTCTCTTTCTGAAAAATTACAAGGTGTAACACTTCTATCATACTGAGCTTTCATTCATTTCGCATGAGTCTCGGTATCTAGTGCAGCGGTGCGCCGATTCTTAGCTAATTGAGCCAAGTACAAAAAATGTTTCTCCTCTTCAGAAGTGGCTGGTAGTAACTCTATGGCTAGTTGGAGTGACGGTATCTCGCATTCAATGGGTAACACCGCTTCTAAACCGTAAACTAGTTGAAAAGGGGTAAAACCTATCGATGTTTTTGCTGAAGTTCGATATGCCCAAAGTGTTGAAAAGAGCATGGTATGCCAATTCGACTTATGAATTCCAATGATTCGTTTGATCATGGTGACTAAAACTTTATTAATTGCTTCAACCAGACTATTAGCTTGCGGATAATATGGTGTAAAACTATCATGGCACAAGCCAAGTTGGTCAATTAGCTCGATCATCATGATATTTCAAAAATGGCTCCCATGATCAGTAATTATCGCTTGGAGTACACTGAAATGAGCAATCATATGATTGAACATGAAAGTAGCTGCAGTTTTTCCATCTACCACAAATGTAGGCATCGCCTCGGCCCATTTGCTAAAATAATCTACTGCTACAATAATATACCCATGCCCCCCGGTCGAGTGAGGGTCATATGTAATGAATTCAATGCCCCATTTTGCAAAAGGACTGACAACAATTATAGGGTGAATAAGAACAGGTGGTGCACGCATTTTTCGATCGAATATTTGACAATTATGACATTTTCAAACCGCATAAATACAATCTTTAAATAAGGACGACCAGAAATAACCTGAACGCAATATCTTTTGGGATGTGGCATACCCAGACATATGACCGCCACATGCTCTAGAGTGACAGTCATTTAAAACCTTTTTGACTTCTTCATGGGTGAGACAACGTCAAAAAATAGAGTCTGCACCACGACGTTATAGTGCTTCGCCAACAATATGATATTGTTGAGACTGGAAATGGATTTTACGTCATTGTGACCATGAAAGTTCGAGCCGAAAAGATTAGGTTTGATTATAAACAATGATATATCCATACCAAGGATGAATGGTACTAATAAGAAACAAAGATTCATCTAAGCAGCTCTCGCATGTGGATTGAAAGATGATTTACGAAGTACACCTTTAGAAAACAGTTTGATTACTAAGTTAGGATTTTGTTTCTCGATCTATAACGGATCAGAAACTGAGGGAGATGTAGTTGATGCTGAATTAGATGTTTCTGCTTCTTTACCAGGATTTTTACTACCGTAATATTGTGATCGCGTCGCAACCATCAAGATATTCTCTAGTGCATTTGAGGAAGATCCAACCATGTTACTATCTTGAGCAGGAAAGGGATCCTTCAAGACAGTAAGTATGGGTGAACCCTTAATGAATTTTGATACCTCAGCTCTAAGTGGGCACTCTTTTGTAAAACGATCCTCGTCACATATCAGACAAGGATATCGAGGTTTGCGTTTTTTGTTAGTTGGTTCAATTGTATCGTTTTTATATTTTGAAGATTTTATCTTTTTATTCTTACCTTTCTTCTTAGCACCAGTTTTAGGTTTGGTTGTAGATGATTCTACAATATAAATATCGGCGGAAGCTTCAACGGAAGAATCTTCTTTCGGTGAATCGGGTAAAGTGATAATAAGAGAAGTTGGCATGAAAGATTTCTTATTACTTCTACCAGTGCTAATAGAACCAATTACACCATCAGCAGCACGAGAGCCAAAAAGAGTTGTAGTTAATTAACCAGGTCTTGGTAAATCAGAGATTTTATCATACAGAGTACCTCACTGAATATATACAAGGTCAAGGTACTAAGCCTGAGAAATGACTTGCTCTTCTATAACAACGCCTCCTTTGGCCACATCTTCAGTATTTTTGGGAAATAATGATTTAATAAACCATTTAGCCAAAATTTGATCCGAAATAAAGACCTTCACTAAACACCTTCTACGTCTCCATTCATGAATGTGATCAGATATGTACATAGACATACACTGTTTTAATGAAGTCAACAATTCTATGTCTTCATATCTGACAGGCAACTGAAAATGGTTTAAGAAAGCAGTAGCTAGTGCATTAAAATTATTAAAAGAGCCGCGTGGTAACTCAATGTACCATTTGGCAGCGAGACCAATGAGATTTCTCTGAAAAAGACGCAATCGAATCGAATCATCGAATAGTGAATTAGATGCAAACTAGAGATGATAAGTCATAACATGATTAGATGGGTCTTCTCTTGACTTACCCTCGAACTTTGGAATATCACTGGGCAACTTGTTAAGCATCAACAGCCAATATGGAAGATAAAAAATAGAATCGTTCGTAAGATGTGATAGATCCGGTAAATCTAAAGTTGCTATAAATGGTAACCGATGGCTAGGGTCTTGATAACCTTGTGTGATCAAACCAGTTCCAGGAGGAGGATATCCAGGATACCCTGGAATTGGATGTGCATTGGGAATCGTAAAACCTCCTAGATAACTAGGATTAACAAGACCATACTGGGGTTGTTGAGGGATTTGATAATTATACCCAGGATACAGTTGATATTGATAAGCTATATTTTGTGTAGCCTGTCCAAATTGATATTGTCTTTAGTACAGTTGATAAGTATATTGTGGTTGACTAGCGACAACCGTACTAGTACCAACTTGTCCTGTAGGCATCTGGACCGTAGTCTAAATTGTAGGTCCTGACTGTGGCACGGATACTTAAGGAATTTGCACTGATGCAGGGATAGAAGAAATAACCTTGTGTGATCAAACCAGTTCCAGGAGGAGGATATCTAGGATACCCTGGGATTGGATGTGCATTGGGAATCGTAAAACCCCCTGAATAACTAGGATTAACAGGACCATACTGGGGTTGTTGAGGGATTTGATAATTATACCCAGGATACAGTTGATACTGATAAGCTAGATTTTGTGCAGCCTGCCCAAATTGATATTGTCCCTAGTACAGTTGATAAGTATATTGTGGTTGACTAGCGACAACCGTACTAGTACTAGCTTGTCCTGTAGGCATCTGGACCGTAGTCTAAATTGTAGGTCCTGACTGTGGCATGGATACTTCAGGAATTTGCACTGATGCAGGGACAGAAGAAACCGGAGCTGCAGATACTCCAGAAATGGGTGTGGTAGGTTAAACAGAAGTTGCAGCCGCAGAAGCGGTCTCAAGTGGAGTCTGAAGTGTACTAGGCCCAGGCTGCTGAACAGAACCAGGTGCAGGGACTTGAACGGTAGGTTAGACAGGTTGCTGGGTTGGACGAGAACCTATGGACTGTCCAGGTTGATTATCTAACTGCACATTGGGTTGCATAGTCTGTTGAATTTGAGATGGATCCCACACCATATTCATTCCAGGGTATTGACCCGTAGAAAGTAGTGCATATGAAGGACCATAACCTGGTTGAACGTAGGGTTGATAATTAACTGGCAAATTTCCAACTCTTTGTAATAATGGTTGACCGAAAGGAGGTTGGAAAACTTGAGTTGGGTACTGACCTTGAGGTTGATAACCTTGAGGTATGTACTGAATCTGGGGTTGATATTGACCCTGAGGAAGAAGATGACTCTGGGGTTGATATGGACCCTGAGGAATACACTGAGTTTGAGGTTGACCTTGGGGAATGTACTGTCCCTGAGGTTGATAACCTTGAGGTATGTACTGTCCTTGAGGTTGTTCTCTAGGTAAATAATATTTTCCTACAGTTTTTCATAGTAAAAAATTACCTTGAGGTTGCCCCCCAAGCAGGCACTGACTACCTTGAGGTTACCCCCTAGGTGGTAACTGACTACCTTGAGGTTGCCCCCCAGGCAGTAATTTACCACCTTGAGGTTGAGGATTTGGAATATTGCCAGACATCATAAAAATCTGCTTTGCGTTCGACATTTCATCTCTAGTTCCATTTGTACCAGATGATAAGACTTGTTCAATTGGTTGACGAGTTGCTCCCGAAAAGATACCAGAGAGTGACTGGTATCCCGAAGGAACAGACAGACCACCGTATAAAAATGTTTCCGGAGATTGGGAAAACATAGATGACTCACCCGACATAGCTAATGAAAGATGATAACCTCTAGGTGTAGGATGAAAAGGAATTCGGGGTGGTGAATAAGTAAGACCCGCGTTTTGTAAAAAAATTATCAATGATAAATACCAAGCGTCAGTTCTAAAAGGACTGTAGAACATTGATTCATGCTCCCTAATATTCAAAGTTTCTTGGGTTTTGGGAAAAGTTACGTCTTCGTCTGGACTAACAAGTTCTTAACCATATGAGGTCAGAAGGAAGATTTTCAGTAATGTGATGTCTTACCCTAGGTGAATCAGGATCACTAGAAGTCGGAGTAACAAATCCTGAAGATGGTTCCAATACAGCGGGTTAAATGTCAGGCTCAGAAATTTCAAACTCTTCAGCTAATTCGCTGGAAAGAAAAATACTACCAGTAACTTTGGAAATTGAAATTGGCTCCTGAATATATTCTGTTGTTTGTGATTGATGATCAGGATGAATAATTATAAATGATTCTCCTGGTTCTGTTGATCTAATTTTACTGACACTATGTGGTACTGGAACTCGCAGCCCTTCAAGTTGGCTTGGTGTATACTCAGGGGGTTTCCCCTGGAGTCTACGCGATTGTCTTGGTAATTTAGCCACGATTAAAAATTATTAATCACATGCAATCAAAGAAAATTTTAATGAAAATTCCTAAAGTTGCTCAAGAAACAAACAAATTAATCACACGCCTAAAAATCTAGGAGATCAAACCACACACAAACAGTAACTTCCCACACTAAAAACACTAGTTGGCGATGAAAGCCAACATCATAGTATTTTAATGTAGAAAAGGTGGTCGGAACAGCTAACCCGACAACTTGTTTAATGAAACAGACCTATGCAAGTTTCTCCACTTAAACCATCTCAAGTGAAGATAACCCTCCTAAGAGTCCAAGTGAGTCTAGTCGATGTCTGCCCCAGGTACAGTGGCATCTTTCGTCCACCGTCACCATAGGAAAAAACCGTAAAGATTATGGCCATTATGGTTACCAACAGAAACTAATATACCTGGGTGAACAGTCTACGATCCGACATACGCGCAAGGGCAGAGTAACAAAGTTCAATCCCCTTGAAGGCTCCTTGAAATAATCTAAGGTACACTGACAAGTGACCCAAGATCCTCGACAATGGTCTATCCGAGCTTTACCATTGTTAATATGCGCACATCTGCTATCGTTACCAATGAGATAGAATTGATTATTCCACTGGTTCAGATATGACCTCGTGCTTGACTCCTTTAAAAGGAGCTTCTCAGATCATACAAGCGACTATTGGATTTTTCCTACCGTAAGATCGACTACTTGTTTGTTTTAATTGTCTTGGAGAGTTAATTACTCCCTACTCCAAGACACTAGCCTAAGCTATATTGGTGAAAAGAACCCTAGAAATATAAAAAATTACTAAATTGATTTTAATTTAAGCATTGATTTCAATAGGATGTTCCTTAGGACAATAAGTGTGAAAGTGAAAATGATGATATGTAGTGACCCGACTCAAAACATACTAAAAATGCATCTATTATGAAAAACAATTTGTTTCCTTTCAATGAATTCTATCTAAAGGAAGAGTTGAGAAATGCAATCTTTTAAAACAATTATTTCCTTCAAATAAGAATAAATGAAAAGAAATCTAATTTCATGAAAACTCAAAATGATCAACTGCTCAATAAGAAATCCCTTTATCATTCAAAATTGAAACGACAAACAAAGTTTTTCTTCAAAAGAACACTACAATTTCTAGAAATAACACTCAAAACTAAAAAAAAAACTAATTTTGAGATCTAAAAATTCTAAAGACTAAATCTGAATTAAAACTTTAAATATTTTGAGGATGTATTGCTTAGCTTGTTATCTAACTAAGAAATTATTTGTTTGTATCGGCAAGAACTCAAAAAACATCTAATTTTGGTTTTTCAAGTGAAATTCCAAACTTATCAGCAAAAGTTTTTTAAAGATTTGAAAATGAATAAATGGGATCTAAATCTCATAAAACAATTTCTGCTATGATGTCAAACTCAGCAAGAAAGCAAGGAAATACCAGTTATCTAAAGGTATACCAAGGTTTCTAATCTTTGAGCGGGATAAAGACAAAGCAAAAATCACTATAACATGCAAATTTTTCAGAAAATCATTCAAAACTAAAAATGCTAAAATAAACTCTTAATCAAAGCTTTCTGACAGAAGATACAAGTCTGGGTATACACTGGGAATCTAACAAACTAATCTAGTAAAGAGGATTTTAAGATTTTCTAAAAAATTTCACAGGGTCCGCAGGATTCAGTGTAAATAGGTGCGGTTCCGCACTGTTTATACAAGAAAAGAGTAGAGATGCCCGCACTATTTCTAAAAGAAAAGTGTAGATACTAGGAAACTAAAACAAAAAATAAAAAACTCTAAAACATTTCTCAGGGATTCTACAGTTCTACTACACAAGCTAGTGTAAACTAGTCAAAATCAGAAAAATAAATTCACCAGTTAAAAGTAAAAGAGAACAAAGTTCAAAAACCATTCCCCAACAGAATCGCCATTTTGTTGGACGGATAAGTCGTTCCTGCTAACAAAACAGACCCCCCAAGTGTCCCACGGACAACTAGCAACAAACGGACAAATAAAAACTATTTTCTGTAGATACTGTTTGATTTGGAATTAACTATAATAGGGTTTTGCAAACCTACTTGTAGTCCAGTTTTGATCTTCTTTCCAGTGGCTTGAAGAAGTCGTCATCTAGGATCTACAATCACAAACATAAGAAAATATAAAAAGCACCTACATAATAAAAATTAATTCATGAATCAAAAATCTATCAAGATGATCAAGGAATTCAAGAAATAAAATTAATTAATTAAACAACCCATTGATAAAACATGATAAATGAGCTACTTAATTAAAGTGCTCATTGAGAAAATAGTATTCATTCGTATTATCTTTAATAAAGAAGAGTCTTACAACCGTTTCTGCCTTGATGTCGTACAGACCTTCTTGGGGTTCATAACAGGCGTTTCCTTTACTCTGACAAGCTTTGCACTCTCTCAGCTAAAATGCACATGGGTGTGTAATCATTTCCATATAATGGTCAATTAAGAGAATGAGTTTCTACAGCATTTCTCCTCAAAAATTCTCAAAGTCTAACCCCCTTTGAAACTGCACTATGGCTTCAATTTATAGGAAAAGAGAGGAGGTTATGGTTCCACATAAGAAGGGATAGAATGCTCTTTTGAAGGGATTGGGCTCCATAAATCAAGGAGTAGGCTCCCATAATGGTGGAATGAACATACATGATAGGAGCGAACCTTCGATCGGATAATTGCTTCTAGAATCTTCCAGATTTGACTGCTAAGCTTCTAAATGTTACTTTCCGCCTCCATTTTACCTTTTACAGGGGTCCACACCCTTAATGAAGAAAAAGTGCATTTAGCACCGCATGATTTATAACAAAAAGGTGCAGCACCGCAGGCAATGCTAAGAGAAAGTGCGGTACAAGTGTTTTTAAGACCTTTATGAGATTTTCTCTTAATTTCAAGGCTTGAGTTTAAGAACTTTGATGTTGTAGACTTCTAAGGGAGTACTAAAATGTCCTGGTGACAAATTTCAGTGTAACAGTTACCTTTTCACTTTTACTTTTTACAGTAAGAGTGAGTAAAATATGTCCTGGAGAGTTGCTGATGGACATGTTTTCATCCTTTGTTCTGACCACTTATGCAAATTTGTTTCTCTTTGAGTAAATAATTCATTTTTGTTTTGTTGCTTGGAATCATTCATTTAAGGAAAATCAATTGAATTCATTTCCTTGTGAGTTCTTTGGAATAAACAGTTTGAACTAGTATCCACTGTTTTTTCAAATTCTCCTTCTCCTAATAACTTGCAAAAATCAAACAATTCGTTAATGAAACAAAGGTTTGAAAAGAGGGATAATGGCTTTGATGATGGGAAAAGACTATGAAAAATGGTTTTGAATTGTAGCGAGGTTCCATTTTGCTGGTAATGGCTCTCAAAAATGGGTTTTTGAAACAATTTTTAGCCTTTCGCACAATTCTGGAGCTTTAACACAGCTTTTTTAGGGATTTTCGCATTGATTTAGTGCATAGCGCAGAGTGGAGAGGTAGTTGGATGGTTTTAACACAACGCAGAGTGGAGAGGTAGTTGGATGGTTTTAACACAGCGCATGGCGGAAATATGCCTTTAGGAGGATGACATAGTGAGAACAGGAGGTAAGTGGAGGAGGGAAGGTAATTTAAATAGAAGGTGGTTTTACTGCATAGGAGAAGAGTGGTTTTGGGTGCCTATCACAAGATCGACATGCAATAAATGGTATTTGTTGTATCGATGGGATTCAACAGAATTCTGGCACGTGGAGGAGAGAGAGGAGTTTAAAACCGCCCATATCGCAAATCTGAAATTGATTAATGATTGCACTTTTGAAATTGCGATATGAGTTTTGGGCTGTTGTATCTGTTGGGTGGATGTGAACAGTCACGATTTATCGACGAGTTAAGTGGTAATTGGCATGGGGCTCGGGAGTCTTTTATGTGGCGAGATTGGATTCATATGTTTAAAACATATTTTTAACATAAAGTCTTTAGTGTTTAACGGGATAGGCGGAATAGCGGGTTCAATACGTTTTACATAGTGAATATAATGAAAACATGTGTAAAGTCCATATTGGGGAAGGTTTTAGCGTTTTATATAGCGAATGGACTATATACAAGTGTAATGTAAAACATTAGGTGGATTTTAATGTAAAACATGTGATTTAAACCTATGGGGAGCGGGGTAATTTGTCACATGGATTAATTAAACCATAGGATAAAATAAAAATGTGGGTTTGGGATATTTAACATAAATGATTTAATTAATATAGGATGGAAAGGTATATAGTGGAGTTAATAAATAGGTTAAATGTTAATATGAAAATGAATATGAGCGGCCAAATACACAAATACACTAAGTAAAGTGTGTTTTAAGTGATTTTGGCACAATTTTCATAGTGGTGGCCCCAGACTTAATTTTTACACTTAATACTTAGGGTAATGGATGTTTGTGGGTTTTTTTTAATGAAATGGAAATTATTTAAGGGGTTTTTACTTTTCCTAAGCAAAATGTGTTCTAAACTTAGTAAAATGGGATTTTGCAAAGGAAAACGAATGATGTAAGGAGGAAAAGGGCTTTTTATGAAGGAGAAGGGTTTTTATGAGGAGAATTCTAATACCTTAGTGCCAATCAATCATTAATCTGTGGGTCCGGTCCCAACTAAAGTCAGAGAAATGCTTTGCGAATTTATGACTGAAGGATTTAGTATTAGAACACATTGCGGGGAGGAAAATTAGTAATATGCCAAATGATGTTTATCCATGACTTGTGAAATTTCTTTCTTCCTACCCATCATTTATTCTACCATTTTTTCTTTTATTTTCCTTGGGTGCATTTGAGCTGGCAAACCCTTATTCATTTTTCTTTTAAAACACAAACTAATTAATTCTATCATTATTTCTTCTAAGGGCTCAGATTAAGTTGTTGATCTCATTATTATTCTCTATTTAAACTATTGATCTACCAAAATTACACTGTTTGGCTAGATCTTTTTTCTCTTTCTATCGACTTGAAATTTAAAGCATGAATAATCAAGTTTGAGAAGTTTGATTATCATGGATTGTGGCATTGTAATAAGTTGCACGCAATCTGATTTTCAAAAAGTAAACTAAAGTAGTGGCATTTAAACTTGAAACACTTTCATGACCCATTTTAGAGGGGTTCATATTTAATATTCTTTCTTGATATTTGTTTTTTTTTGTCCTTTGATTGTTCTTTTAGGACTTTTACCCTCTTTTCATTTTTATTTTTCTAATATAGAAAAACAATTTTCAGAAAGCAAGGTATGTACATATTATAAGGTTTTAACATAGCCATTTCAAAATTATGAATCCAATTGTTATCGGACCCTAACAGTGGCTTCACATGGGATGGCGTATGCTTGTGAGATGTGAAGAACAATGTCGACTAGTAGCTTGATCCATTAGGCCAATCCCAAACATGCATATGCTGTGACTGAAAACTCTTGAACTGAATTTACACATTTTTCTACAAACTAAAATCTAATCTGATACTAAAAGGTGCTACAACCTTCAAACCAAACTACTAAATCATCTAATATCTTAGGGCCTTTTTCTTGGCTTCAAATCTTAATGAACTATTTCAAACTAGCTAAAAATTGAAAATTGAATTAACTTGAAATCCTACCTACTTACTCTAATCAGTTGTCCAACTACTAGTTAGGTAAAATGAAACAGTCAATGAAACCATTCAAGCATTATGTACTTTGATAGATTTTGTTGCATTTTCTTGTTGATTATCAAAATTGTAATTCGGCAACCTATTAGAAGCTTGTCAACAAATGAGAGGATAAGAAAATACTTGATTTCTTTTGTTGACTCTAGAAACTTTTCAAACGGATCTTCTAATATATATACACTAATGTTTAACTGATCTAAACAATTGTACAACTGTTCCAGATGGCATCCATGCCATGAAACTGAAATATTACTTTCATCTTTATCTCCCTACAAACTTTCAGGTAAACTTTGTGATGATATTTCTACTGATTGTAATGTTTGACTGTTGAAACCTTTATCATCTAGATTTTGAAACTCATCGTTAGTTAATGGAGGCATGCTTTGAATGCATCAATATCCAACATATCTGCTATTGGATCATCAAAAAATTGGGAAAATGTTTGTAACCTATGGCATATAGGATGCCATGGGATTTCATAAATTTCAAAAATTTTCTCATCATTTTCTTTAAATATGTTATACCACATTTCCTTTAAAAGATGAAATGATTCAAAACATAGTGGTATGGAACTTTCATGTGTCATCTAATCATATGTTTCAATAAAATTTGATAATTGTACTTGTGAAACTAAAAAATCTTGACCAAGAGTTTCATTATCTTCTTTTTTTTCAATCACAATACCTAAAAGTTGCTAATTATTGATGGCTTTAAAGTTGTTTCTAATAAACTAAAATGAAGCAAAACAAAGAGGTAGAGATCCATGATTTACTTCTCAATTTTCTACACTTTCTTCTTCACTCTCATGGCTGATCTGTATTGGCTAATCACTATATTCCGACTGTTGAAACTGAGTTTCCTCATCCCACAAACAAGCTTTTTATTGCTTTGTAAAGTTAGCTTTAGTTTAAAGAACATAATTATCATCATATTGATCATTGTCAGGCAAATCATTAAATGAAGGAATGTCATCAAACATGCACATTAGATTATGAGATTGCTTCTCCTCATATTGATCTATAAATCCATTTTCTGACTTATGATAATTGGAATTAGCTGGAATTTGTTTATGGCTATCAACCTCTTCTATTTCTTCATGGTGATTTTGAGAAAAAAATCATCTTTCATAGTGATCTTCTATATGATTTCATCTAGTTTTCTTAACAAAAGACTGAGTTTTACCTCTACAATGTTTTTCTTCTCTTCTTTAGTTTTCAACTTATATTTTCTGATTTGAAAATTAACTTCTACATCCACTGCAATGTTCTTCATCTGAACAAGTGTTTCTGAATCTCTTTCTCTTAACTGAAACTATATTTCTAGATCAAAGGCACTTGGGTAATGTAAAAGAGCTGAATTAGGAGATGGTCTTATATTTTCTGGCATTGAATAATAAACTTGATTAAATCTGGCAGAAAATTTCTGTATTGACTCATTTGGTTGTCTTTTCAATTGATTATAGTATTCTATGATTATGAAAATATTGACTTTGATTACCCATCTATCAAGAAAAATTTTTAAAAACTGCTGGAAATTTGAGATGCTTGCATTAGGCAGATTCTTGAACCAACTCTTTATTCTATTTTGCAGAGAAAGAGAAAAAATTCTGATTCTAACATCATCTTCATCAATCTCAAATAGGTCCAAATAATTATCAAAACCTTGAATATGTTTTTGGGCAATGATGTTATTATTTTCTCCATCAAACCTGAGAAGAAATTTGTAATAGTTATCAGGGAAATCATGGAGTATAGGAGGTAAAATGAGGGGCTTATATCTATTAGGAACTTTACAAGGTACAGGAATATGCACAGGAATTGTAAGATCAGTCTTGATTATCTGAGGCTTCTTAAATTGGAAAATGATCATCATAAGATTCAAGAAAGCCACTCGAAGGGATTAGGAGAATTAGTATTTACAATCTTTAAAGGAAAATAATAAAACACTAATCTAAGATCTTCTCTAAAATACAATATACGTTGAAAAACTTTCTTAATGATAAAAAACATGATTTCTTGGATTGTAATCCAAGTTAAAAGCCTCATCTTTCCATATTTTTCTTTCAAGTTAATTCCTCTAGTGGAGTCTTGATTGTGAAATTGATTTGGAGTGGTCGGGTGGATGATTTTAAATTTTATGTGTCTGATCAATGTCCACCATCATAGATCAGATCTGAACCTATAAAATATTTCTGAAGAAAATGTTAGTTCCCATAGTGGAGTCGTCAATATGTTATCACTTAGTAATTTCTAAAGGTTAAAGAAAGAACTCACTGAGGTAACCACAAACCTACTTTTAAGCTTTAAGATCTAGCCTTCCTAATGCTCAGAGAGGACTCTCTTTATAAGATTTAACTTTGTTTTCTATATCTGATTTTAGAGTAGATGTATAAGGCGCATTGGTTTTGGGATTTTGATTTGGTTTGGTGGGGAAATCACTTACAGATATGGATAGCCATAGATTTGGAACCCATTCGGCAGATGGAGTCAATTTGTTAAGCACACAAATTAGGATCAAGGTCTAAAGGAAAATATTCACAGGGAAAGATAGTAGAGTCACTTCAGATCTTCAAAGGTTGCTGGTGAAATGGTTTTAATCGAGATAAAGAGCAATTAGGTTATTTAATCTAGATAAGGAGTGAAAAGGTAGAGGTCAATTGAAATCAGGGAGCAATTCAGGGTTCCCTGGTTTGGATATCAGTAGAAAACATTTAAATGAAAATTAGTCAATAATAGAGTGATTTTAACAAATTATGAGATAAAAATTCCTGACTTCATATTAAAATTTAGAACACATTCATGAAATGGATAGATAAAATAAGAAAATTGACAAATAACACGAGAAAATATTGCACTTCAGTGGCCCAACACATGAGTCTTGTAACATGATGCTTTATTTCCTTTGATCCAGTCTGCTGACTTGAACTTGATACAAAAAACCCTTTAGGTTTAGAAAATATGACTACAAAAATGTTCAACAATTAATCCACCCTGAATACTTCAAATGATGAAGTATTTATACAAATTCTAAACTAGAATATCTTGAAAAAATATCAAGATTGGTTTACAATCTCTCAAATTATATTACATAAATAGAACTTAAATAAAGGACACTCAAAAATAATGAAACTATTTGGAAATATATTTATGGATTGATGGTGATAGAGAAGAGAATTTGAATTTGATAGCAACTCTTAGTTGATGATGAGGCTTCCAAATCACTAATTGTTTAATTCCTTTGTGCATTTTGCTCCAGAAATTTTGCAAAATTATGTTCCATTGATACCTTTGTATATATTAATCCGAGATAGATTATTAAACATTGAAAGAGGTTATTGTAGAGAAATATGTTATTGAGATAAACCTCTTTTAGTTTCCTAAAATTCTACTCCGGTTGTTCACAATAAGCTCTGCCAAATGATGTGTAAAACAAAACTTTGCACAGTTTGAAAAATAGGTTGTGAATATGTGCATGTATCTCTCATTTTGTAATACCTTTGCAAAACGTGAGATAGGATTTCGTATATTGGCCTCTTAGGAACATAAGCCTTCTCCAGTGTTTCAAAATTCCCCTTGGATTTTCAACAATAGTTTCTCCAAAACTATGACTTAAATAAAAAATTTCTGAAAAATGTCCCTTCTTGCTCTGTTTTCATCTTTTAGCCTTACTGTTATTTTAACTTTTTTGACTTTTACTTCGGATAAACTTCATTGTTGCTAGTAAAAGTGTTTTCATCTTAGTTTAACCATTACTGCCTCCATGTTTACTTTTACTGTTTTACCTTGACTACTCTGTTACCTTTTCACTTTTACTTTTTACAGTAAGAGTGAGTAAAATATGTCCTGGAGAGTTGCTGATGGAAATGTTTTCATCCTTTGTTCTGACCACTTGTGCAAATTTGTTTCTCTTTGAGTAAATAATTTCTATCTGTTTTGTTGCTTGGAATCATTCATTTAAGGAAAATCATTTGAATTCATTTCCTTGTAAGTTCTTTGGAATAAACAGTTTGAACTAGTATCAACTGTTTTTCCAATTTTCCTTCTGCTAATAACCTGCAAAAATCAAACAATTGGTTAATGAAACAGAGGTTTGCAAAGAGGGATAATGGCTTTGATGATGGGAAAATACTATGAAAAATGGTTTTGAATTGTAGTGGGGTTCCATTTTGCTGGTAATGGCTCTCAAAAATGGGTTTTTGAAACAATTTTTAGCCTTTCGCACAATTCTGGAACTTTAACACAATTTTTTTTAGGGATTTTCGCATTGATTTAGTGCATAGCGTAGAGTGGAGAGGTAGTTGGATGGTTTTAACACAGCGCATGGCAGAAATATGGCTTTAGGAGGATAACATCGTGAAAACAGGAGATAAGTGGAGGAGGGAAGGTAATTTAAATAGAGGGTGGTTTTACTGCATAGGAGAAGAGTGGTTTTGGGTGCCTATCACAAGATCGAAATGCGATAAGTGGTATTCGTTGTATCGATGCGATCCAACAGAATTCTGGCACGTGGAGGAGAGAGAGGAGTTTAAAATTGCCCATATCGCAAATCTGAAATTGATTAATGATTGCACTTTTGAAATTGCGATATGAGTTTTGGGTCGTTGGATCTGTTGGGTGGATGTGAACGGTCACGATTTATCGACGAGTTAAGTGGTAATGGGCATGGGGCTCGGGAGTCTTTTATGCGGCAAGATTGGATTCATATGTTTAAAACATAGTTTTAACATAAAGTCTTTAGTGTTTGACGAGATAGGCGAAATAGCGAGTTTAATATGTTTTACACAACAAATATAATGAAAACATGTGTAAAGTCCATATTTGGGCGGGTTTTAGTGTTTTATATAGCGAATGGACTATATTCAAGTGTAATGTAAAACATTAGGCAGACTTTAATGTAAAACATATGATTAAAACCTATGGGGAGGGGAGTAATTTGTCACATGGATTAATTAAACCATAGGATAAAATAAAAATGTGTGTTTGGGATATTTAACATAAATTATTTAATTAATACGGGATGAAAGGGTATATAGTGGAGTTAATAAATAGGTTAAATGTTAATATGAAAATGAATATGAGCGGATAAATACACAAATACACTAAGTGTTTTAAGTGTTTTTGGCGCAATTTTCATAGCGGTGGCCCCATACTTAACTTTTTACACTTAATACTTAAGATAATTCATATTTGCGGGTTTCTTTTGAATGAAATGGAAATTATTTAAGGGGATTTTACTTTTCCTAAGAAAAATGTGTTCTAAACTTAGGAAAAGGAGATTTTGCAAAAGAAAATGAATGATGTAAGGAGAAAAAGGGATTTTTATGAAGGACAAGGGTTTTTCCGAGGGGAATTCTAATACCTTAGTTCCAATCAATCATTAAGTCGTGGGTCCGATCCCAATTAAAGTATGAGAAATGCTCTGAGCCTTTATGAATGAAGGATTTAGTACTAGAACACATTGCGGGGAGGGAAATTAGTAATATGCCAAATGATGTTAATCCATGCCTTTTAAAACTGCCTTCTTCCTACCCATCATTTATTCTACCATTTTTTACTTTATTTTCCTTAAATGCATTTGAGCTTGCAAACCCTTATTCATTTTTCTTTTGAAACAACAAACTAACTAATTCTATCCTTATTTCCTCCAAGGGCTCAGATTAAGCTGTTGAGCTCATTATTATTTTCTATTTTAACTATTGATCTGCCAAAATTAAACTGTATGGCTACATATTTTTTCTCTATCTATCAACATGAAATTTAAAGCATGAATAATCAAGTTTGATGTTTGATTATAATGGATTGTGGCATTTTAACAAGCTGCACGGAATCTGATTTACAAAAAGTAAACTAAAGTAGTGGCATTGCAACACTTTCATGATCCATTTTAGTGGAGTTCATATTTAATTTCCTTTCTTGATCTTTGTTTCCTTTTGTCCTTTGATTGTTCTTTTAGGACTTTTACCCTCTTTTCATTTTGATTTTCTAATATGGGAAAACAATTTGCAGAAAGCAAAGTATGTACCTATTACAAGATTTTAACATAACCAATTCAGAATTATGAATCATATTGTTATAGGACCCTAATAGTAGCTTCACATGGGGATGGCATCTCCTTGTGAGATGTCAAGAACATTGTCCGACTAGTAGCTTGATCCTTTGGGCCAATCCCAAATATGCATATGTTGTGATTGAAAACTCTTGAACTGAATTTACACCTTTTTATGCAAACTAAAATTTGATCTGAGACTAAAAGGTACTGCAACCTTCAAACCAAACTACTAAATCATCAAATATCTAAGGGCATTTCTCTTGGCTTCAAATCTTAATGAATTATTTGAAACTAGCTAAAAACTAAAAACTGAAATAAGCTGAAATCCTACCTACTTACTCTAATCAATTGTCCAACTGTTGGTTAGGTAAAATGAAACAACCAATGAAACCATTCAAGCATTCTATACTTTGATAGATTTTGCTGCAGTTTCTTGTTGATTGTCAAAACTGTAATTCAACAACCTATTAGAAACTTGTCAACAAATGAAAGGATAAGGAAATATTTGATTTCCTTTGTTGACTCTAGAAACTTTTCAAAAGGATCTTCCAAGATATATACACTAATGTTTAACTGATCTAAGCAACTGCACATATGTTTCGGTGTTGTGAAACCAGCTCCAAAAATAGAAGAAAAGAGAGATCAACGCCTTAGAAATTAGCCACTTCGAGGGGGCAACATCCAATACATTACATAAAAGAACAATTCTTGGATAATACAAATGACAAAAACTCATTTCTATATATAGGAATCCATGGGGCCACAATGTAATCCTAGTGAGGCCACAATCTAATCCTAGTTGACCTAACAATAATATTTTAAGGGCACAATAATAACAATATGGGGGTTACAGGGGTACAAAAACAACAATAACGGGGTTACACCAACAACATTAAGGGACTATACTAGTAATATAAGGACCTAACATGCTCCTTTGCTTCAAAAAAGTTTCGTCCTCAACGCTTGAGTAGCTTCAGGTGCTTTTGTATAAAATTCTCATCCTCCCATGTAGAATCTTCAGTGGGTAAGTTATTCCATTTGATGAGATACTCTGAAATTGATCGATTTCGTAGTTGTCGAGTTCTTGTTTCCATGATTGCTTCAAGTTCCAATATGGTTTTTCTTTCCTCATCAAATTCTAGAAATATTGTTTCAACTGGAAGTTTGTCTCCTATAACCTTTTTTAAGCATGAAACATGGAAAATTGGATGCACTCGCGAAGGAGCAGGAAGCTCCAATTTGTATGCTATAGTACCAATCTTTTGTAAAACCTTGTAAGGAACATAGTACTTTGGAGATAATTTATTATCCTTCTTATCTTGCTTGAGAAACATTTGTTTGTATAGTTGTAGCCGTACAAATACCCAATCTCCCTCATCAAAACTTCTCTCACTACGATGTTGATCTACCTGTTGTTTCATTCAATTTTGTGCCAAATTTAGGTTATCCTTTAAGAGTTGGAGAACTTCTTGTTGATGCTCGATGTGATCCTCCACTTCTTGAACCCTAGAATTTTCCCTTAAATAAGATGTGACGGATGGTGGATAATATCCATAAAGTTCCATAAATGGGGTCATTTTTGCTACAGTATGGAAGGAAGTGTTATACCACCATTCAACGAGAGGTAACCACTTGACCCATTGTGCTTGCTTATCAGATACAAAATAACGAAATATCCTTCCAAACATTTATTCACTATCTTTGTTTTACCATCGGATTGAAGATGATAAGATGAGCTACGAGCTAGTTGAGTACCCAAACAAGAAAATAATTCCGTCCAAAAATTCCCTGTAAAAATGGGATCTCTATCACTTACAATAATCTTCGGGTTTCCATGTAGCTTTTGAATTGTTTCCATAAATGCAGTAGCAACTGTACTTGCTTTAAATGGATGAGATAATGCACAAAGTGTGCATACTTGGTAAGTTTATCAACTACCATCATGATGACACTCCTTCCTTCAGACTTGGGTAAACCTGTGATAAAATCCATTGAAATATCCTCACAGCGTTGACTTGGAATGGATATTGGTTGTCGAAGACCCAAGGTCTTAATTGTCTCAACTTTATTTTGCTGGCAAACCAAAAATTCTGCCACAAATTTTTGAATATCAGATTTAAGGCCATCCCAAAAAAATTCTTTCTTCACCCTGTGGTAATTTGTTTTAAATCCCAACTGTCCTCCTAAAGGAAAAGTGTGAAATTCCAAAAGAATATTTTGTTTTAGTTGGGAATTCTTGCAAATATATAAGCGATATTTGTACCATAAGGAATCATTTTTCCAACTAAATGTATCAGATGTACTAAGATCTTACTGCAACTTTTGAATGAGAGTCTACACTTCTTCGTCCTTCTTCCAATCATCCCTTGCTTCAGTTATCCAATCTGGTTGGATAATTGAAATGGCACAAAGCAATGCTTCCACCTCTTCATCCTTTCTTGAGAGTGCATCTACAACAAAATTTAGCTTCCATTTTTTTGTAGATGATTTCAAAGTAATAACCCAACATCTTTGTGACCCATTTTTGTTGCTCTTCTGAAGATAGTATTTGTTCCAAAAAGTGTTTAAGACTATCATGATCAGTTTTTACCTTGAACTGTCTTCCCATTAGGTAAGGTTTCCATTTCTTTAGTGCACGTAGTATTGCCAACATTTCATTCTCATAAATAGCCTTTTGTAAATACGTTCCTTTGATTGAATTGTAGGTTTTAACCCTGAACAGAAATTATCTACACACAAATATTATAACATAAAATAAACAATAGCTAGAGCATAAAACATAAAATAGATAAACACAGAGATTTTCCCCTGGATCCCAAATCGAGACGACCAGCTTGATTTTTCATTATATTCCTTTTAGTGTTACAACACATATATATACATGCCGAAGCATACATAAACCCCAATCCATTAACCATGGATTAGAACATAATTGTAGTTCCCTTGACCAGATCTACAAAATAATAGAGACCGAAAACCATCGTACCCTAAAACCATGTGCAAACTCATGCACAAAACATGGATGGGTCCGCCTATGACTGGGTCCGCACACCAAAAAAAATTTGCCCGGGCGCTGCCCAGGACCCCGACAGGGGAGGCTGCCGCCTCCCCTGTGACCCCTCTGATGCGCTCAGCACAACGTGCAGGGCGTGGGGCTAGTCGTGGAAAGAATATAACACATACCCAACATTCTCCCACTTGTTTTCTTTCCGCAGGGAGCCACAGGAGAGCTTAGTCATTGGGCCAATTCTTCAACACCCATTGTTTCTCTACTCCAAGAGAACTTCTAAGTGCTCACAGACCTCGTCAATGCATCTACAACATTCTTCAAAGTGTCCACCTTTACCAGCAACACCCTTTTAGCCTCAACCATATCTCTAACAAAGTGATATTGAACATCAATGTGCTTTATCTTTGAATGATAAGCAAGGTTCTTAGCCAAGAAAATTGCACTTTGGCTATCACAATCTATCCTTATAGCTTGTTGTACCAACCCCATATTTGAACACAATCTCTACAACCAAATTGCTTCCTTGCTTGCATGAGTGGCTGCTATATATTCTGCCTCTATAGTTCAAAGAGCCACTACAGACTATCTTTTACTCATCCAACTGACTCCGCCTCCAAATAGGCTAAACACATACCCACTTGTAGATCTTCTTTGGTCCAGATCTCCAGCCTAGTTTGCATCAACAAAACCACGAATGTCCAACATTCTTTCCAATCCTTATCTTCCCTGGTAGCACAAGCCATAATCACTAGTGCCACGTAAATATCTGAAAACTTGCTTCACTTTTGTCCAATGCTCCTTCCCTGGGTTTGACATAAACATGCTCAATACTCTCACTGCATGTGCAATGTCTGGTCTATTACAGACCATTTCATACATCAGGCTACCCACTGCACTTGCATATGGAACACGGGACATATCCTCCTTTTCTTCTTATGTCTTGGGACACTGTTTAGCAGGTAGCTTTACACCTACAAGAATAGGAACATTCACCGGTTTACTATCCTGCATATTTAACCTCTGCAATACAATCTCGACATACTTACTCTGGTTTAACCAGAGCTTCCTCTTTGCCCGATCTCTTTTAATTTCCATGCCCAAATATAGTTTGCAGCACAAATATCCTTCATGTCGAATTTGGAGAACAGTTGGGTCTTCAAATCTTGGATAATTTCTTTGTCATTTCCAATTAACAACATATCATCCACATACAAGACCAAATAAATAACACGATCACCAATTAATTTAAAATAAACACAATGATCCTTTTTTCTTTTGGTGAAGCCAAGTCCCCGTATATAGGTTTCAAATTTCTGATACCACATCTTTGGTCACTGTTTTAACCCATACAGAGACTTCTTCAACCTCCATACCAGTTCTTTCTTATCCTTCACCATAAAGCCTTCAGGTTGCTTCATGTAGATCTCCTCTTCTAAATCCCCATGAAGAAATGTTGTCTTCACATCCATTTGTTCTATCTCAAAATCAAATGTAGTAGCAACAGATAAAAGTAATCTAATAGAAGTAACTTTGGCAACAGGAGAAAAAATATCACCAAAATCAATTCCCAGCACTTGGGAATAACCTTTTGCTACCAACTGAGCTTTGTATTTCTCCACCTTGTCTTCCACATTCATGTTCTTCCTAAACACCCATTTACTCCCAATGGGCTTCCTTCCAGTTGACAACTCCACCAAATCCCATGCCTTATTTTTATGCAAGGATGCCATTTCATCAACCATGGCCTCCTTCTAGAGTTTTCCATCCTCTGAATCTACTGCCTCCCTGACAGTTCTGGGCTCATCATCGGTTATAGTTAAAGCAAAACTTGAATAGAAAGCAGATGGATTATACCTTTCTGGTTGCCTTCTTTCCCGAACTGATCATCTCACATCTGGAGTTTGTGGCTCTTCCTCTTCTGAGTCTTCTTCTATTGTAGAGTTTGATTCATCCTCCTTTAGCTCAAACTCTATCTTCTCAGGTTCCATTGGTAGCACTTCATGTGTAACAACATCTTTCACCTCTCTAAACACCACATCTCGGCTGTACACAACCTTCCTTGTTTCTGGGTTCCAAAGCTTGTAACCCTTTAAACCATCCTTATACCCAATAAAGATGCACCATTCAGATTTATTATCCAACTTGGTCCTTTTCTCCTTTGGAACATGTACATATGCATCACATCCAAATACCCTTAGATGTGAAAGAGAGGGTTTCTTACCAGTCCATACCTCATGTGGAGTCTTATCCTCCAACGCTGATGAAGGTGATCTGTTAACTAAGTAACATGCAGTCTCCACTATCTCTGTCCAGAATTCTTGTCCTAAATAGGTACCACTGAGCATGCTTCTTGCCTTTTCCATCAACGTTCTGTTCGTTCTTCCTGCAACTCCATTTTGCTGAGGTGTGTATGGAGTATTCTTTTGACGTGCTATACCACACTTCTTACAGAACTCTTCAAATTCCTTCTTGCAGAACTCCCCACATTATCTGTCCTCAGCGCCTTTATCTTCTTCTCTCTCTGGTTTTCCACCAGAGCCTTAAATTCTTTAAATTTTTCAAAGTCTTCATAATTCTTCCTCAAGAAATATATCCATGTATTCCTTGAGAAGTCATCTATGAATGAAACATAGTACACAGACTTTCCCACTGATGGAACTGACACAGGTCCAAACACATCACTGTGCACAAGTTCTAATATCTTGTTTTCCCTCTTAGCACCAGAAGGAAAACTAACTCTATTCTGCTTCCCATATACACAATGTTCACATAAATCGAAATCCAGAGAGCAATTAAACATACCTTCTACCATAACATTTCTATGTAGTATCTGAAGGCCCTTCTCTCCAATATGTCCAAGCCTTTGATGCCATAGCATGGTCTTTTCTCCAGAGACAGCTAGGCTTTCTGCTCCACTTTCAGGAACCACATAACTATTACACCCATCAATAACTGTGCTACCCTGTAGCTTGTATAGAATTCCAGTCCGAACTCCCCGCATTAATACCAGTGCTCCCCAAACCATCTTGCAGGAATCTTTATCAAACAATGTTTTTACACCTACATCATCCATCTTGCTTACAAAAATCAGATTTCTAGCCAATGCAGGGATATGCAAAACACCAGGAAGTGTTCTAATCCTTCCACCTTGCAGCTTCAGCTTGTCTTTTCCACATCCAACGATTCTGACCTTCCTATCATCCCCTAGGAAGACATCACCACCATCATATTTCTCATACTCGCAGAACCACTCCTGATGGGGAGTGAAGTGAAAGGATGCACCTAAGTCAATCAACCATGACTCATGATCTACATGCATATTTGAATAAGAAGCCAAATACACATCCCCACCTTCATCCGAGGTGGTTTTTGCCTCTGTAGAAAGAGCATCATTAGATCCCTTTCCTTTCTCAAGAGCTTTAGATCTGCAATCCCTTTTGTAGTGTCCATCCTTTCCACATTTCCAGCACAAATTTACAAACTTTCCAGGAGATTTAGATCTCCCACTCGAAACCTTATTCTTGTTTCTGTTTTGGAACCTTCCTCGTACAGATAAGGCATCTCCATTTTTACCCTCCATATTTCTCAGTCTCATTTCCTCCGACAGCAAGTCTGAGACAATGTCATCATAATTCAAGGTAGTCGTATTACTACCTATTGCAATAACCAGCCTGTCCCACAAGTCTGGTAGAGAACACAACAAACTGATGCACTTATCTTCATCTGAGATTTTAATATCAACAGATGACAACTGACTTACCACAGTATTGAAGGTGTTCAGATGCTCTATCACCGAGTCTCCATCCTTCATCCTTAGGTTATACAGCTTTTTCCGCAGGAACAACTTATTCACCAGAGGCTTAGATTGGTACAAAGTCCCAATTTTTTCCCACAAATTCTTCACCATGGCTTCCGCAGATACATTCAACAATACTGAATCTGAGACACAAAACTGTATTGTACTCTTAGCCTTCCGATCCAGTTTCTTCCAGTCTTCATCTGACATTGTTGTTGGTTTAGTACCTGGATCTACCCCAATCCACTGATATTTATCCACCCACAGATCCTCCATCTTGAGCTTCCATAACTCAAAACTCTGACCATTAAATTTCTCGATCTCTATCTTCCCGCCGCTCGCCATCTTCTTTCACCGTAAGAATCGATCCCGCAGATCTCCCATTAAATAGGGTCTACCTCAGGCCCGAACAAAAAACTCTCAGTAGCAAAGGTGTCCTCTTGAAGCCGAAACAGCTTTGATACAAAATGTAGGTTTTAACCCTGAACAAAAATTATCTACACACGAATCTTATAACAGAAAATAAACAATAGCGAGAGCATAAAACATAAAATAGATAAACACGGAGATTTTCCCCTGAATCCCAAATCGAGACGACCAGCTTGATTTTTCATTATATTCCTTTTAGTGTTACAACACATATATATACATGCCCAAGCATACATAAACTCCAATCCATTAACCCTGGATTAGAACATAACCATAGTTCCCTTGACCGAATCTACAAAATACCAGGGGCCGAAAACCATCATACTCCAAAACCATGTGCAAAATCATGCACAAAACATGGGTGGGTCTGCCTATGAGTGGGTCCGCACACCAAAATAATTTCGGCAGAGCACTGCCCTGGACCCCGACAGGGGGGGCTGCCGCCTCCCCTGTGACCCCCTGTTGCGCCCAGCACAAAGTACAGCGCATGGGGCACGTCGTGGAAGGAATATAACAAATACCCAACATGAACGAATTTCAAAAGCAATGGGTCCTCCTTCTTGCATTAAAACATCACCAATTCCATTTCCTGAGACATCACATTCCACAATAAAGGTTTTTGTGAAGTCCAGTGTAGCTAAGACTGGTGTTGGGCACATTTCCTTTTTAAGATGTTCAAAGGCCTTAGTTGCTTCAAGAGTTCATGAAAATGCATCTTTCTTCAATAATGTTGTTGGAGGTGTTGTTATTCTCCCATAATTCTTAACAAACCTGCGATAATACCCTGTTGACCCGAGAAATCCACGCAACTGCTTTATGGTTGTGGGGACTTTCCATTCCTTAATGGCTTTAATTTTTTTATGATCTACCTTAACACCCTCGTGAGATACAATATGACCCAGATATTCCACATCTTGTACTCTAAAGAAACATTTGGATGTTTTTGCATATAATTTTTTCTCCTCCAATAGTTTGAGCACTCTGTCAACATGTTGAACATGATCCTTCCAAGACCTATTGTAGATTAGTATATCATCAAAAAATACTAGCACCAATTTTCTAAGGAAGGGTTTTAAAATGGAATTCATCAACCGTTGAAATGTAGAAGGTGCTTTGGTAATGCCAAAAGAAATGACCAAAAATTCATAATGACCCCCATGAGTTCAAAATGTTGTTTTCGAAATATTGTCAGTATTCATTATAATTTGATGATATCCTGAACGAGGATCCAAGTTCGTAAAATAAATTGATCCATGTAATTCATCAAATAATTCATTAATCACAGAAATGGGAAATTTATCTTTAATAGTGAGCTTATTGAGCTCTCTATAATCTGGACACATGTGCCATGATCCATCTTTCTTGTGCATCAATACTATTGGAGCAGAGAAAGAACTTTGACTAGGTTGAATAATACCAGCCTCTAACATCTCTGCAATCATACGTTAAATTTCGCCCTTTAGGACCTAAGGATATCTGTAAGCCCTGATGTTTGGAGGAACACTTCCTAGAATCAAATGAATAGCATGATCATGATCACGAATAGGTGGGAGTCCTTTGAAAGTATCAAACACCTTGGAATGATTGTCCAAGAATTTTTGGAGATCCGGAGAAATAGATGATTTTGATGTTGGAACTTCTAGTGAGCATAATTGTGCAATTATGCCCCGTTGTTCTTTCTTCAGAAGCTTTGTCATGACATTAGAGCTTATTATCTTTCTTGGCTTCCCTGCGATAGCCCGTAATTCGATTTTTTTTCCTTCCGAAAAAAATTTCAAGAAAATTTCTTGAAAATTAAAAGCTACCGTCCCCAAAGATTGTAACCATTGTACTCCTAGTACAACATATGCACCTCCCATTGTGACGGAAAGCATTGGACTATTCAATACATATTCCCCCATGGCTATCTTGAAATTATGGCATTTTCCAGAGCAATTTATATTTCCTCCATTTGCAACCATCACTTGACATTCTGATGCTGGGTATAGGAAACAATTCAATTCCCTGGCTACCATACAATGAATAAAACTATGGGTACTACCTGAATTAATCAACACTATTACCTTTTTCTTCTTGATATGTCATTCTATCTTGAGAGTTTGAGGAGTGCTAATTCCTGCCAATGCATTACATGATATGGTCAAACTCATTTATGCTTCTTCTAGGGTTTCTTCCTAGTGTATATCATCTACTTTTGAAGTTTTTTCTTCATTTTCTTCCTCCTCTTCACAATCTGTGTAAAATAATTTATTCTCAGCGCACTTATGACCTTTAGTGTATTTTCTATCATAATTGTAGCAAAACTCTTTCTCTTTTTTATTCCAATTTTTGTGGTGTCAACCTTGTAGGTTGTGGAAGTCTAGGAATAGCAACACTTCCATCTTTATAGATGTGAGTGGTAGACTTCCTTGTCGCCATAATTTTACATTCAATTTTTCTTGCCAACTTGAATGCCTTCTCCAATGAATCGGGTTCCCAAACGCGAACTTCATGTTGGATTTTATCCTTTAAAGTCCCTATGAAGACATCAATCATGTGTTCCTCTGGAATATCGATTACCCTTATATTCAATTTTTGGAAGTCCTCAATGTGCTCCGCCACTGAACCCTTTTGTTTGAGATTTATCAATTGGCTAAAGAAGGTGTTTCTCTTTGTATCCTCATAATGTGCTATCATTTCCTCCGTAAACATTGACCAAGTGAAAATGTTTTTACGGGAGTAAAGCCATCGATACCATACAAATGTATTTTTTCATAAATTTAAAGTTGCAATACATACCTTTTGTGTGTTTTGCACATTATTGAGATCAAAATATTGCTCCATCTGTAGTATCCATGTTACGAGATCCTTGCCATCAAACTTCCTCATATCCATCTTTGGAATATGGTGGTTCTTCAATCCAACATTAGAGTTTATGAAATCACAATTAACATTTATTTTGTTCTCATCATGATTTTACTCTACTATCTTTTCACCATTAGGAATCATTTCTTGTATCAACTTTGTTAAACGTTCGATGTCTTATTTTAGGTCATTCTTCATGTTTTCCATGTTGTCTTTCATTCTTTCATCCATGTCCTCCATCTTAGCTTCCACACCTTTCTTCAAACCATCCATATTATTCTTCAAACCATCCATCTTCGCTTCCACGTCTTTCTTCAAAACTTCCATTTCATTTTTTTCTCCTCTTTGTCAGAGCGAAATTTGGTGCACTTGCTCTTGTAATTTTGATAGATCATCTTGCAATTATTCATCTTCATGAGTCATAATAGACTATTATGAGGGCTCAATGGGTGTTGAATTCTTTTTAGGAGGCATTTCAGAACCCAATACCGAAATATATGCTCAATAGGTCCTTGCAATCACTTCAAACTAATTTTTTACACAAGACTTATGCAATTCGGAAACAAATATACATATTTTTCTTGCTTTTGAGGAGCTCGATATTGAAACTAAATTATCTCTGTGATATTGAATCTTCAATATCTGAAATTTGGCCCTGAGGTAGCTCTCTGAATACTCTTTCGAATGCCATAGGTCTGACCTGATTTGGATTCGTCGAGGCAAAGTTATGTCCAATCTCCCACAATGACCTAATTATGGAATGGTTCAGTAAAGCAAACTTGTACGACTTGCCACGTGTAACTTTTTCCTCATTCGAATCTGAAATTGATAGAAACTAAACTACAGTATGTTTGATTATGGCCACTTTTTACAGCATTCCAATCCGATGCTCAGAGAGAGAGTTATGAATATTTTCCCACGATCACCTCTTTGAGATGAAATTTGAGAGCCTAAAAAAACACTAAATTCCACAAATCATATCTCTGAAAATATTGCGCACCAAGCGTTGAAACTTGACGATGATGTTCCTCACGATTTCGGCTTCGCGCTCTAAAAATTTCAACTTCTAAACCTTTGTAGAAACAATGCTATAGCGAAAATTCCACGATGACCTGTTTAGAGCGGCAAAACCCTAAAATCCAAAGCTTTGATACCAAATGTTGTGAAGCCAGCTCCAAAAATAGAAAAAAAAAGAAATCAACGCCTTAGAAATTAGCTACTTTGAGGGGGAAACCTCCAAAAAATTACATAAATGAACAATTTTTGGATGATACAAATGACAAAACCTCCTTTCTCTATATAGGAGTCCATGGTGTTACAAAAATAACAATAAGGTGGTTACACTAACAACAATAAGGGACTATACTAGTAATATAAGGACCTAACATCCGTATGGCCTCCATGCCATGAAACTGAAATGTTAGTTTCATCTTTATCTCCCTGCAAACTTTCAAATAAAATTTATGATGATATTTCTACTGATTCTAATGTTTGATTGTTGAAACCTTTATCATGTTGATTCTAAAACTCATAGTTAGTTAATGGAGGCACGCTTTGAATGCATTCAATATCCAACATGTCTTCTATTGGATCATGAAAACTTGGGAAAATTGTTGTAACCTATTGTACCTCAAGAAATAATTCCTTGTTGTGTAAAGGAATCCGTGCTCAAGACATTATGTCACAAATCAATTTATATATATCTCCGTCTTACAAACCCTTAAACATTAATTGTATAACCCTCGAAATTTAAATTCATGCATGTTCTGCAATGCCATATTCCATTTATGCTGAAGTAAATGAACGGAAGAAAAAGAAAGAAGAGGATTTCAATCTGATATGTTGTTTAAAACAGAATCTACCATTTTAAAACCCTGAAGAAATAAGTACAGATAAAGTTAAAACAGAGGAGCGCACATTAAGGTTTATTTAACTCTTAAATAGACATGTATAAAGAGACCCGCAGCTCAAATTACTCTATTTTATTCAAAGATATGAAAACATAGTGCAAACTGGATAACTCTTCAACATAGACAGAATGATAGAATCTCGCGTACTTCTTTCATTAATTTAGTATTCTCCAGTACAAAATTTGACTTCAAGGTTCAAAAACTCGGAACCTTTTTCTTTCTTTAGAGTTTCTTTAAATACAAAGTCACAAAACAGTTTCCTGTGAAGAAACTAATTCTAACTACCTTAACTACTTGTAGTTACGGAGGTACGTCCCTCAAAAGAACCTATTACAATTTACATAACTTCGAGAAAATAACATAGTATGAATTTAAAAACTTCTAATCTATAAGAACAGCCGCTTCTGATGCGGTTGCTAAGTCAACAGCTACTCTTGGTTGAGATGTTGGAATCCCTTTCGCTGTGTCCATTGAAAGTGTTTTGCATTTTTTCCATAGCTCACTTTGGGTTATTGGGGCATTCTTGAAACTATGATACTCCAACATGAATGCAACAACTTGGCTGTGTGTAGGTCTTTCTGTGAAGAGAGTCTTCACCATCCATAGCAAATTGAAATGTCTCTGCAAGAAGTTAAACACTTTTTCTCCTTTTAAAATCTGTGTTTTTTCATGCCTGTTATCTGCACTGCTTTTTTCTAATGTTAGCGAATCTTCATAAAACTTCCATGACATAATATTTCCTTTCTCGGTCCAACAAGAAGGTAAACCTGTTCTTGTCAATTTATCAAATGATACATCAAACTTCTTCACTACCTCTTTGATTCCTAGTAGCCTCTTCTCTGCAACTTTCCAAAGATCATTCCTAATTATCATTTTATTCACCTCATGAGCATAAAAATATCTATCTTGTATATCAATATCTTCTAATTCCTCATCTGACTTGGAATTGATAAAGTTTATAAACTTTCTAGCCCAATTTGCTCTCTTAATTGTTGTTTGTTTATCAGATATTATTTCTTCTTCATGTTCTGAGATCAGGCTTTTCTCCTTGGCAACTATATTCAGGAAATTCCAATTGGACTTCATTTCTGAGATAATTTCACCCCAAATAATATCTTTAGCCTTTATAAGGGAAATATTACCTTTTAACTTCTCTTTAAGATCTTTAATCTTAGCCTCAGCCTTTTGTAATTTCTGCTTATTCTAATTCGCTTCATTCCCTAGCGTCTGTATGACTTTGGTGGCCGATTCTAACCCTGTTTGAGCTCACTTAAGATCTCCTTCTGCCATCTTCATCTCTGTGCTGATCTGCGCAATCTGTGCTTGAGGATATGCATCACCTGTAGGGAAAACAATAGTACAAGTGTGATTTTCAATATGGTTTTGTAACGAAATAGCAGTATGCTTCACTTTAGTCAATTCTTCCTCCTTCCGCAACAATTGTTGATGCAGTTCTTATTTCTCTCTCTCCACCTCTGCCACTTCTGCGGCCATTGAATGCTCTGCAGCAAGTAACTTTAGCTTTCTCCTTAGGGTGGATATCTCTATTTCTGCACTCTTCATAAGCTTCTGTACTGCAGCCTTGTCATTAGGATCCACACCAATCTTCATGATAATATTTTTCAATTCCTCGATTTGAACTGATAAGGCCCTTGAATTAGCCTTCTCCATCTTGAACTGCTTAATAACTTTTGCTAGCATGTTTTCAGCTTTAACAGTTGTGGCATTGGTCTTGGTTAAATCATTGACAATTAATTGTCCAGTCTACATATGAAAGTTCATCTTATCCAACAGTGGGATCTTCTTAACATCCATAGTTATATTTACAACATTAAAACTGCTCGAAGATCCGAGAGACATCCCTGTTGGATGTGTTAGAGCCATTCTGAATTGATCATTTTCAAGGTCCATTACAGTCAACAACCTAGTCTGATCAGCAGCTATGTGATGCTCTGCCTAAGCCTCTACATTAGCTTTTATTCTCTGGTTTTTCTCTTCAATTTGTGTAAATATTTGTTTGACTAAGGGCATCTTCTCCGAGTAAAACTCATGACCTCTGGGAGAAGAGGGAGCATTTTGTTCTTCATTTATATGGAAGGTAAGACCTGGTGAATTTGAAGAATGATCTTCAGCCAATTTAGTTCTCTTCTCCTCTCTTGGCTCTTCATCATCTACCTTAACAACAACATCCCTACTTCTTTTATTTGCCCTTCAACATGAGGCCCAAAGGTAACCACTGGTTTCTCTTCCTGCAGATTTACTATATCGCCCACTTCATCGGACTGAGATAAATTGATAAACTCTGCCATCTCCTTCTTATAACCAGGTGTTTTCATTAACTCAAGAAGAGGTACTTGAATTTTACTTTCTCCAACTCTATCGACACACTGAAAGTTTGATTTTGTTTTGTCAAATTTTCATGTTCTTCTTGATTTTTATTGGAATTTAGACCTTGATTCGAAATAGTAACAACTTTCTCCAAAATATTAGGGTCCTTAATCTTTGTTTGAGAAGCCCCAACCTGTTGTTTTTCCTTCTCTTTTTCTTCATTCATGAGCTGTTTCCCCTTATCTGATTTCTTAATCTGATTTTTCTGAAATGGAGTCGCCATCGAAGCAGGTACTGATTTTGGTTCCTTTTCCTCATCATGTTGAGTTCTTAAAAGGAAAAGGAACCAGACATTGATTCGAAACAGTAACAACTTTCTATTAGGGTCCTTAATCTTTGTTTGAGAAGCCCCAACCTACTGTTTTTCTTTCTCTTTTTCTTCATTCATGGGCTGTTTCTCCTTATCTGATTTCTTAATCTGATTTTTCTGAAATGGAGTCGCCATCGAAGCAGGTACTGATTCTGGTTCCTTTTCCTCATCATCTTGAGTTCTTAACCTCTTTTTTGACCTCAAATCGTATTTTTTATGTAATTCTGATTGCATGAAGTACGTGAACTGTCTGCAATAGTCATCCATCTCTTCTTGATCGAATAAAAGATCAGTTTCTTCATTTTCTTCCACTCCTTCTTCCTCTGTTTCTTCTTTTGTTTCAGCATCCTCCATGTAAACAACAGAAATTCGAGCATCATCTTCTTTTTCATCATCATCATCCGTTGAGCGGGATGAAGCTGCCTCTATATACAAGGGTGCTTGCACCTGATCTTGATCTTTTCTTTCTCTTTGTAGAATCTGCAGGGGCTGTTTTTTAAACTAGGGATTAAAAACCCCTCTATTCTGTCTTGCAAGCTTATTATTGTCTATTTCCAACTTCACCAACTTATTAGACAAATTTTTTATGACCTTAGTCATATCGTCAATTCTCTGGTCATGAGCTGAGGCTTCTTCTTTAGCTTTTCCTTTATCTTGAACTTTACCAGCAGCAGATATATTAGCCTCAATCTCCAGAGAATCAGTTTGAATCTACTCCAAAGTAGGATACCTTCTTTCCCTCAATGTGAAACTGAACTCTGGTTCAAATGCACCAGCAAAAACGACCCTTGCTCCAATAGAAGGGGGTTTCATTTCAACAAGCAAACTATTATACAAATTGTTAAATCTCTTCACAAAATCATTCGTATTTTCATCAAATTTCTTCTTTATTGCATTGAATTATGTCAAAGAATAACCATGGTCCCTTTTTTTACCCCATCTCTCGGTGAAACATCTTTCTAATCCATCCCAATCATTTATTGAACCATTAGGCAATCCTTTGAACCATTTCCTTGCCTCTCCACTTAGAGACTGACCAAAAAGTCTCATTACAACATCTAAATATTCAACATTTAAATTCTCAGCAAACGTGCAAAACAAAGGGAAGTGTTGTTCTGCAGTTATTTCATCTTCACCAGTAAATCTAGGGAGTAGTTTAAGATACTCCTGAGGCATTGCATTTAAGGGTTGAGGTAGATTTAATGGTGCATATATATTCATCAAGAAAGCAAGGGCAGCCATGTTTATGCCTGGGTTAACTGCTCCTTGAGCTGGGTTAAAATGAATACCAAGTGTAGATGGGGGTGAACGAGGTGGAACAACTGATATAGGAATTGGTGTATGAACGACTGTAGAAGAGCTGGAAGCTATATAAGGTGGAGTTTCTGAGAATGGGAAAGACACAAACTCTAAAGATTGCTCTACTAATGTAGGCTCTTGAAATGGAATGGGTGATGGTGAGGATTCTTTTTTCGAGAAAATGAGTTTCTTGGAAATATTCTTGGATGAAAGAGTGTGTGAACTGCTGCCTGGTGCGAGCAGTGTAGCGTCTGGTGTATCAAATATTTTTGATTTCTGACCCTTCTTTGAAACAAGCTTCTCAGGATCAGACAAAACAGGGACTCTTTTCTGAGAGGTATTCGACCTCCTGTGAGGTTTCTTAGGAGCCAGAGATATTTTAAAATAAACACAGCTTATTATTTCCTCCTCTCTGCACAACCAGAGGAAATATCAAACAAAACCCAGGGAAAATCTTCGAATCTCCGTCCCCGGCAACGGTGCCAATTTATGTTGTACCTCAAGAAACAATTCCTTGTTGTGTAAAGGAATCCGTGCTCAAGACATTATGTCACAAATCAATTTATATCTGCCTCCGTCTTACAAACCCTTAAACATTAATTGTATAACCCTCGAATATTAAATTCATGCATGTTCTGCAATGCCATATTCCATTTATGTTGAAGTAAATGAATGGAAGAAAAAGAGAGAAGAGAATTTCAATATGATATGTTGTTTAAAACAGAATCTACCATTTTAAAACCCTGAAGAAATAAGTACAGATAAAGTTAAAACAGAGGAGCGCACATTAAGGTTTATTTAACTCTTAAATACACATGTATAAAGAGACCCGCAGCTCAAATTACTCTATTTTATTCAAAGATACGAAAACATAGTGCAAACTGGATAACTCTTCAACATAGACAGAATGATAGAATCTTGCGTACTTCTTTCATTAATTTAGTATTCTCCAGTACAAAATTTGTCTTCAAGGTTCAAAAACTCGGAACCCTTTTCTTTCTTTAGAGTTTCTTTAAATACAAAGTCACAAAACAGTTTCCCGTGAGGAAACTAATTCTAACTAGAGACATCCCTGTTGGATGTGTTAGAGCCATTCTGAATTGATCCTTTTCAAGGTCCATTACAGTCAACAACCTAGTCTGATCAGCAGCTATGTGATGCTCTACCTGAGCCTCTACATCAGCTTTTATTCTCTGGTTTTTCTCTTCAATCTGTGTAAATATTTGATTGACTGAGGGCATCTTCTCCGAGTAAAGCTCATGACCTCTGGGAGAAGAGAGAGCATTTTGATCTTCATTTATATGGAAGGTAAAACCTGGTGAATTTGAAGAATGATCTTCAGCCAATTTAGTTCTCTTCTCCTCTCTTGGCTCTTCATCATCTACCTCAACAACAACATCCCTACTTCTTTTATTTGCCCTTTCAGTGATAACGGGTGTTTGAATGCTCGTTTTTTATGTATTTATTTCGCCTGGATTTGCCAGCTTCTCCTGATCAGGTCTGCTTGCATGAAAAAACGCAGAATAATCATTCTCAATTCTTCTTTGGGAAATCACTCCATGCGAATTATATGACCATTTTTCTCCTAGTAGTAAATGTGTCTCTTCCAACATCTTAGAAACTTCATCAAAGGCTTGCTCATATTGACCACGAAAGGTCCCACACTCATAGGCAATTTAGACATAAAACCTTTCTTCATGGGAAGAAAGTGCACCTGATCTACATTAAGGCTCCGTCTTATGAATTCAAGGGAAAAAAGCCGTATAGGCACAAAAGTTGCGAGCCTGTAAGGCTCAATACCAGCTCCGTACAATCTTATCTCCGAATATTCTTCGAACACAAACCAATCCTCGAATCTGCAACTAGGTCCTAACTGTAGAAACTCCCAGGCTTTTGGTAGAAAACATGGAGGAGAAATCCCATTCAAAATTCTATAAGAAATAGACATAATGACTGGCAAACTCAAATGACCCTGCTTCATTTCCCTCTTTTCTAGTTATATCAGTCAAAAATAAAACTGATTGCTTTTGCTTGTTGACATCAACTATATTCAACCCCAAACTCATAAATTCTTCGACATTTTGATATAAGAATAGATAAACAATCAATGACGGGAATTTAAAGAAACCTGTAAGAGGAAAAGTCATCAACTGAGAATTGACAATCTCCTGCCAGAAAGATGGAATATCGAGAACAACCCCTGGTTTCATCATCAGCGCGTACATTCCCAATACTGATTTATCAATTGTAAGGTCATTGTCTTTGCCAAAAATCTCTGTAATACAACTCAGAACTGGTCTATTCTCAGCATCAAACACTTCCAAACTGAATTCTTCTCCTTCTAGTCGAACTTCCTTTAAATTTGATCTCAAATGGGACATACATTGATCAAATTCTTCACCTGAAAGGTTCTCAAAATAACGCGTCAATGAATCTTTAGAGAATTGCAGTGGTGACTCGTTTTCAGGAAAGCAAAATGCTTGGCGAATTAACTGCGTCGACACCTGCAGAACGTTTTCTCCCTGCAAATTCATTATGAAGCACTTACTAGGATACATTGAAGAAACTAGCCACGAGATAAATTCGGGAAAGAAATGGGATTTTGGGATATAGGCAGACAAGACACCGGATTTCTTCATGGCGGAAAAAACTGAGGATTTCTCAGCGTTTAGGGTCACTTGATGATGCAATAAGAAATGGTTTACAGAAGACGTGGTATCCTTGACGTCTTTTTCACTGTCCATGAGGGAATTGAGGCTTGTTGAACCAGATAGTGAGACTCGTTTTGCCATGGCTTAACAGACAACAGATAGCGAACGGAAAGGTGACAGTGATACAGCTCGAAAGGGGGAAAATGACAGCAGGTACTTTGAAAATGGGATTAAAAAAAACCTTTTAACAACTGCGCAAAGCCATATTAAATGCCTGTAATGACGTGTAATGTTGCTGACGTGGAGTACAGCTGCTCGCATGACGTCATTGCGGGGGCTGCTGAAGTACGGCGGCAAATTTTGGGTTGCCCCCCCCCGCAATACATCCACACCGTCGATCTTCGTTTACCTCACGGTCAACAAGTCAACTGCGGGGGGTGTCGGATTGAATAATGCACAAGCTCTTTGCGCCCCCGCATTTGATCACCCGATTACGATCTTCACCACTTTGCCACTTCCGCTTTAAAACTTGCTCGATATTTAAACATCAAACTATAATACAAAGCCAAATAAAGTTTAATAATAAACTTAATTGGTAACGCACTTTTGTTAAATACTTCTTTTTTATGCTATAGTATAAAAACATTATAACATAACATATACTTTTTGCAAATTTCAGATTTTTGTTTTTTTTTTTTATTTTGTGATATTTAATATAAAAATAGAAAAAGATATGCAGATGATCCACAACATAACCTATGGCATATAGGATTCCATGGGACTTCATAAATTTCAACAATTTTATCATCCTTTTCTTTAAAGATGTTATGCCACATTTCCTTTTAAAGATGAAATGATTCAAAACATAGTGGTATGAAACTTTCGTGTGTCATCTAATCAAATGTTTCAATAAAATTTCATAATTGTACTTGTGAAACTAAAAATTCTCGATCAAAATTTTCATTATATTCTTAATTGTCAATCACAATAGCTAAAGGCTACTGATTATTGATGGATTTAACATTGTTTCTAATAAAATAAAATGAATCAAAACAAAGAGGTAGAGATCCATGATTTACTTCCCAATTTTCTGCACTTTCTTCTTCCCTCTTATAGCTGATTTGTATTGGTTGGTCACTGTATTCTTGCTGCTAAAACCGATTTTCCTCATTCCACAAACTAGCTTATGATTTCTCTGTAAAGTTAGCTTGAGTTTCGAGAACATAACTATCATCATATTTATCATAGTCAGAAAAATCATTAAATGAAAGAATGTCATCAAACATACACATTAGATCAGCATATTGCTTCTCATATTGATCTATAAATCCATTTTCTGATTTATGATAATTGGAATTAGCAGGAATTTGCTCATGGCCATTGTTGTGGATCATCTGCATATCCTTTTTGTGTTTTATTTTGAAAAACAAAAAATAAAAAAAAATTGATATTTCAAAAAAAGCATATGCTATAGTATATTGCTTTTATACTATATCATTAAAAAAAAATGAAATGTGTTAACGAGCTCGCAAAAAATTAAAGTTTATTACTAAGCTCTTTTTGAATGTATGGTATGTATACGTCATGTTTAAGGTTCGAACTACTTCCCGAGCGGAAGTAGTGATTGATGAAGAGTGAGCAGTGAGTCAATGCGAGTCGTGGTGGAAGTTCATTGCGGGGGGTGCCAGGCGAATTTCATCGCCGTACTCCAGGCGCCCCCGCGATGATGTCATAAAGTGAGGTGGAAAACAGCTGTATTCCACGTCAGCTGCTTTACACGTCAACTCGGTCATTTAATGTGTGGTTAAGCCGCTGTTAAAAGGTTTTATCCCGTTTTCAAAATCACTTGCTGTCATTTTCCCCTCTTGAGCTATTTCACCACCACCTTTCCGTTCGCTTGTTGTTATCCGTTACGCCATGGTAAAGCGAGTTTCTCTGTCTGGTTTTTCAAACCTCAATTCCCTCATGGATAGTGAAAAAGACGTCCAGGATACCTTGTCTTCTGTCAACCATCCCTTATTGCATCACCAAGTGACCCTAAACGCTGAGAAATCCCCAGTGTTTTCCGCCATGAAGAATTCCAGCGTCTTGTCCGCCTGTATCCCAAAAGCCCACTTTTTTCCCGAGTTCATCTCATGGATGGTCTCTTCAATGTACCCTGGTAAGTGTTTCATAATGAACTCGCAGGGAGAAAACATTTTGCAGGTATCGACGAAATTAATTCGCCAAGCATTGTGCTTTCCCGAAAATGAGCCACCACTGCAATTCTCTGAAGATTCATTGGCTCGTTATTTTGAGGACCTTTAAAATGAAAAATTTGGTCAATATATATCATACTTTACGTCAAATTCCAAGGAAGCTCAGCTAGAAGGAGAAGAATTTAGGTTGGAAGTGTTCAACGTTGAGTATAGGCCGATTCTGAGTCGCATTGCGGAGATTTTAGGCAAAGACAATGACCAGACAGTTGATAAATCAATATTGGGAATGTATGCGATGATGATGAAACCAGGGGTTGTTCTCGACATTCCATCTTTCTGGCAGGAGATTGTAAATTCTCAGTTGATGGCCTTTCTTCTTACAGGTTTCTTTAAATTCCCGTCTTTGATTGTTTATTTATTTTTATATCAGAATGTCGAAGAATTTATGAGTTTTGGATTGAATATAGTTGATGTCAACAAACAAAAGCAATCAGTTTTATTTTGGACTGACATAACTAGAAAAGAAGGAAATGAAGCAGGGCTATTTGAGTTTGCTAGTCATTATATGTCTATTGCTTATAGAATTTTGAATGGACCTCCTCCTCCATGTTTTTTACCAAAAGCCCAGGAGTTCCTACAGCTCGGACCAAGTTTCAGAGTCGGATATTGGTTTGAGTTTGAATAGTATTCAGAAATAAGGTTGTATGGAGCTAGCATTGAGCCCTATAGGCTTCCAACTTTTGTACCCATGCGGCTTTTCCCCTTGGAATTCATAAGACAGAGCCTTAATGTGGATCAGGTACGCTTTCTTCCCATGAAGAAAGGTTTTATGTATAAATTGCTTATGAGTGTGGGACCTTTCGTGGTCAATATGAAGAAAGCTTTTGATGAAGTTTCTAAAATGTTGGAAGAGACACATTTGCTACTAGGAGAAAAATGGTCTTATGATCCGCACGTAGTAATTTCCCAGACAAGAATTGAGAATGGATATTCTGCGTTTTCTCATGTAAGCAGACCTGATCAGGAGAAGATAGCAAACCCAGGCGAAATAAATACATCAAAAACGAGCATTCAAACACCTGTTATTAAGGAAAGGGCAAACAAAAGAGGTAGGGAAGATGTTGTTGAAGTAGATGATGAAGAGCCCAGAGAAGAAAAGAGAACCAAATTGGCTGAAGATCATTCTTCCAACTCGTCTGTTTTTACCTTCCATATCGATGAAGAACAAAATGTCCCCTCTTCTCCTAGAGGACATGAACTTTACTCAGAGAAAATGCCTTCAGTCAAACCAATATTTACACAAATTGTTGTTGTGGAAAGATGAAGAGTTGTCTAAAGTGACGCAGACTGCTATATCTTTACGGAACCATGTTGAAAATCATACTTGCACTTTTTTTTTTCCTACAGTTGATGCTAATTCTGATCCCCAAGCACAGATTGCACAGCTCAGCACAGAATTGAAGATGGAAGAACGAGATCGTAAGCAGGCTCAATCAGAGTTAGAAACGGTTACCAAGATCATGCGAGCATGGGAAGATAGAGCGAATGAGAATAAGCAGAAATTACAAAAGGTTGAAGATGAAATTAAAGATCTCAAAGAGAAGTTAAAAGGTAATATCTCCCTTTTAAAGGCTAAAGATATAATTTAGGGTGAAATTATCACAGAGATGAAATCAAATTAGGATTCCCGAAATATAGTTGCTAGAGAGAAAAGCATCATCTCATAACATGAAGAGGAAATATTATCTGAAAAGCAGACGACCATTAAAAGAGAAAATTGGGCTAGGAAGTTTATAAATTTTATCAATTCCAAATCAGATGAGGAGTTAGAAGAACTTGGAATACAAGATAGATATTTTTATGCTGAGGAAGTTAATAAGATGATAATCAAAAATGATTTTCGGAAAGTTGCAGAGAAAAGGTTACTGGGAATTAAAGAGGCGGTAAAGAAGTTTGATATAACATTTGATAAATTGACCAGAACAGGTTTACCTTCATGTTGGACAGAAAAAGGAAATATTTTGACATAGAGTTTTTATGAACATCAGTTAACATTGACAAAAAGCAGGGCACATAGCAGGCATGAAAAGACGCAAGTTTTAAAGGGAGAAACAATGTTTAACTTCTTGCAGAGGCATTTCAATTTGCTATGGATGGTGAAGACACTCTTCACAGAAAGACTTACTCACAGTCAGGGTGTTGCATTTAGATTGGAATATCTTAGTTACAAGAATGTCTCAACTCCTCAAGGTAAACTATGGAAAAAGTGCAAAACCTTCTCCATGGACACAGCAAAAGAGATCCCAATGACTCAAACAAAAGTATTCGTTGATTCAACAACCGCATCAAGACCAGCTGCTCTCATAGATTAGAAGTTTTCAAATTCTCATTATGTTATTTCTTAAAATCACGTAAATGTAATAGGACTTTTTGAGGCATGTGCCTCTGTAACAATTGGAATTAGTTAGAGCAGTTAGAATCAGTTTCATTACTGGAAATTGTCTTGTGATTCTGTATTTAAAGACAATTTCAACAAACATGAAGGTTCCGAATTTTTGAACCTTGAAGCCAAATTTTGTACTTGAGAATACTGAATCAATGAAAGAGTTTTGCAAGTTTCTATCATTATGTCTATGCTGAATAGTTTCCCAGTTTTCATTATGTTTTCATGTTTGTGAATAAAATAGAGTAATTTGAGCTGCGGGTTTCTTTATACATGTGTATTTAAGAGTTAAACAAACCTTAATGGGCGCTCCTCTATTTTAACTTTATCATTACTTATTTCTTCAGGATTTTATAATCATAGATTCTGTTTCAAACAGCATATCAAATTGAAATCCATTTATTTCTTGTTTCTTCCGTTCATTCACTTCAGCATAAGAAGAATATGGCATTGCAGAACATTCCATGTGATCCAGGTGGATATCGGTGGCCTCCCACCTATTCCATTTGGACCCGCAGCATCAATTCTTTCAGTTTTGAAACAATGACTTCTGTTATAGCAGGTTTTCGGGTCCTGCACACTCGGAGCCGTTTTGGGGCATTAATAATCCAGGTGGATATTGGTGGCCACCCATCAAGTCCATTTGAACCCCCACCAGCAGTTATTTCGGTTTGTAAGTTTCGGCACAACTTACTATTTTTAGCAGTTTTTCGGGTCCTGAACTTCCGGAGCCGTTTTGAGGCCCTAAACGACGTTTTTTGGGTATGAAAGCGCCAGCGAATTTTTCGATAAAATTCGTCCCGACAGCTGTAGTCCTCGGATAGATCTTTCTAACGAGCTATTGAACGCGTCAAACGGAGATCGGGTGCCAAAGTTATGCCCCCGGGAAGTTGAACCACCAATTTACCTAAACGGGCGCCCACAGTTTTGGCGCCTCATCTCCTACGGTTAGGTTTTTGGACGTTTCAAATTCTACATTGTTTCTCAACAATAAATAGGCCCTCGAGCCTCATTGTAGGTCGGGGGGCTGGGCGCTGAGCACATCTCTTCTCGAAGATAAGCGCGACAGTGCCTAGCTCGTAACATCTCCGTATGTACGTATTGTAACACGATTTGGGCGTATACCGTCTCTTACGAGGATACGTTGTGGTGCCTAGCTCATCTATTTCTATTATGTCTGTAATAGGCCTGCGAGCCTCAATGTAACACAGTTTAGAGGCCTGCGTACGCTACATCTCTTCTCAGAGATACGCTACCAGTGCCCTACCTTATTTCCATTATGTTTGTAAGCTTATTGCAGTCATTCTTTTATTAATAAAATGAAGCATTATTTCCACCACATCTCTGTATCTATGGTTATATCTGTATTCTGTTGCGTTCCTGCATAAAATCCGGATCACCATGGGTTTGATATTTGGAGATTATATAATTAATGATTGAAGGTTTATAAAACAGAGACAGCAATACATCTGTTTGTGACATAATCTAATAATGTCTTGAGCACAAATTCCTTTACACAGTGGGGAATTGTTTCTTGAGGTACAACATTAATTGGCGCCGTTGCCGGGGACGAAGATTCGAAGATTTTCCCTGGGTTTTCTTTTACATTTCCTCTGTTTGTTCAATGAGAAGGAAATAGTAAGCTGTGTTTGTTTTAAAATAGCTCTGGCTCCCAAGAAACCTCACACGAGGTCGGATACCTCTCAGCAAAAAGTTCTTGTTTTGTCTGATCCTGAGAAGCTTGTTTCAAAGAAGGGCCAGAAACCAAAAATATTTGATACACTAGAAGTTACACTACTTGCACCAAGCAGCAGTTCAAGCACTTTCTCGTCCAAGAAAGTTTCCAAGAAACTCATTTTCTCGGAAGGAGAATCATCACCTTCATCCATTCATTTTCAAGAACCTAAGTTAGAAAAGCAATCTTTGGAGTTTGTGTCTTTTCTTTTTACAGAAACTCAGCCCCATACAGCTTCCAGCTCTTCTGCAATCGTTCATACGCCAACTCCTATATCAGTTATTCCACCTCATTCATCCCCACCTACAACTGGTACTCATTTTACCCCCGTTCAAGGAGTAGTTAACCCGGGCATAAACATGGCGGCCCCTGCTTTCTTAATGAATAGATATGCACCATTAAATCTAGCTCAACCACTGCATGATATGCCTCAGGAGTATCTCAATTTACTCCCTAGATTTACTGGTGAAGATGAAATCACTCCAGAACAGCACTTGCCCCTGTTTTGAACATTCGCTGAGAATCTAAATGTTGAACATTTGGACGTTGTAATGAGAATTTTTGTTCAGTCTCTAAGTGGAGAGGCAAGGAAATGGTTTAAAGGATTGTCCAATGGTTCCATAAATGATTGGGATGGACTAGAAAGACGTCTCACCGAGAGATGGGGCGAAAAAATGGATCATGGTTATTCTTTAACCGAATTTAATGCAATAAAGAAGAAATCTGATGAAAATATGAGTGATTTTGTGAAAAGATTTAACAAATTGTATAATAGTTTGCCTGCGAAAATGAAACCTCCTCCTATTGGAGCAAGGGTCGTTTTTTCCGGTGCATTTGAGCCAGAATTCAGTTTTACATTGAGAGAAAGAAGATCTCCTACTTTGGAGCAGATTCAAACTAATGCTCTGGAGATTGAGTCTAATATGTCCGCTGCTGGTAAAGTCCAAGATAAAGGAAAATCTAAAGAAGAAGCCTTAGCTCAAGACCAGAGAATTGACGATATGACTAAGGTCATAAAAAACTTTGTCTAATAAGTTGGTGACGTTGGAAATAGACAATAATAAGCCTGCAAGACATAATAGAGGGGTTTTTAATCCCCAGTGTAAAAAATAGCCCTTGCAGATTCTACAAAGAGAAAAAAAAGATCAAGATCAGGTACAAGCACCTTTGTATATAGAGGCAGCTTCCTCTCGTTTAGCAGATGATGATGATGAGAAAGGGGATGATGTTTGAATTTCTGTCGTTTACATGGAAGACGATGAAACAGAAGAAGCTGAGGAAGAAGAAGTGGAAGAAAATGATCTTTCGTTTGATCAAGAAGAGATGGATGATTACTGCAGACAATTCACAAACTTCATGCAATCCGAGTTGCATAAAAAATATGATTTGAGGTCAAAAAATAGGCTAAGAACTCAAGACAGTGAGGAAAAAGAACCTGAATCAGTACCTGCTCCAATGGCGACTCCACTACAGAAAAATCAGATTAAGAAGACGGATAAGGGGAAGCAGCCCATGAATGAAGAAAAAGAAAAGGAAAAACAGCAAGTTGAGGCTTCTCAAACAAGGATTAAAGATCCTAATATTTTGGAGAAGGTGGTTACTGTTTCTAATCAAGCTCTAAATTCCAACAAAGATCAAGAAGAACCTGAAAAGTTGACAAAACAAAATCAAACTATCAGTTTGTCGAAAGAGTTGGAGAATGTGAAAATTCAAATACCTCTTCTTGAATTAATCAAAACACCTGGTTACAAGAAGGAGACTGCAGAATTTATCAATTTATCTCAGTCTAATGAAGTGGGTGATACCGTAAATTTACAAGAAGAAAAACCAGTGGTTACTTTTGGGCCTCATGTGGAAGAGGTAGATTCATCTGTCCCTCCTTTCTATATATCACTTTTGTTACATGATTTTGTTTTGCATAATTGTATGTTAGATTCTGGTGCATCCCACAATTTGATGCCATTATGTGTGATGAAAGAGTTGAATTTTCAAATCACTAAGTCATACCGATATCTTTATTCTTTTGATTCAAAAAGGGTTAAGTGTGTGGGTCTTATTAAGGATATGGTTGTTACATTGGCTCAAATCCCAGCCAAGAGCATTATGATGGACGTGGTAGTTGCAGATATTCCACCCAGATTTGGTATGCTATTATCTAGATCGTGGGGGGCAAAGCTTGGAGGAGTTTTGAAGCTAGATTTTACATATGCTACAATTCCTATTTTTAATGGAGAAGAAAGAAGGTTGTATAGAGAAACTAGGTTTCAAAAAACTGCTACCAAGAAAGATGCAGGTAATTCACCTATTTATGGGCAAGAGAAGGAGGATCTCTCATGTTTCATGCTGCCTGAAGATGCAGAATTTGCTGAAGAGTCACAAGGGAAGCTCCCTTAGGCCATTGTACATAAGGAGCTGCATTCCAACAAGCTTTGGAAGTGTTATTTTGATGGTGCGTTTTCTAAATAAGGCACTGGAGCTGGTTTCATTTTTGTATCTCCAGAGGGTAACCTTATGCCCTTTTCTTTTAAATTGGATTTTGAGTCCACTAATAATGTAGCGGAATATGAAGCATTAATCATTAGTCTGCAGACAGCTAAGCAAATGGGAATTCAGTCTATGACCGTGTTTGGAGATTTTGAATTAATTATAAGACAGATTAAGAGTTTGTGTCAAACTAAACATCCCACCCAGGTTAAGAGCGTATCGGAATGAGGTCTGGGATCTAATTGAAAATTATTTTGAAGCTTTCAACCTGCAGTTTGTTCCAAGGGAAGAGAATAGAATGGTTGATTCTTTAGAAGTTGCAGCTATGCCATTCAAACCTCCGATCAATCGGAGACTAAGATATGAAATTGAGATGAGATATAGACCTTCAATCCCTGACAATATCAAACATTGGCAGGTTTTTGAAGATGATGAACAGATTAAGCAATTTTTGTTGATGATTGAGGATTTTGAAGATCATCAATTTGACTTAGAAACTGATGAAAATGATTTGGCTGGTGAGACGCTGAAAAAGAGGATTGGTGATCAGGGGATTATTCAGTTGAAAGACAATGTTTTGCCAAGAGGCTTGGTCCCTCTCGAAATATTGTTCAATGCTAATGATGTGGCAGTGAATCAGAAGAAAGAAAACCAAGATGAGAATGTGGAAGATTGCAATTTAGGAACTCAACAGGAGCCTAAAATGATAAAATTATTCAAAGGAGTCCCGAAGGACTATAAAGAAAGGTACATAGATCTATTCAAACAATTCAAAGACGTATTTGCTTGGTCTTATGACGATTTGAAGACATACGATAAGAGTATTATACAGCATAAAATACCATTGAAGGATGGAGTCAAACCACATAGACAAAAGCTCAGACAAATCAATCCATTATTGTTGGCTCCGATTGAAAAAGAGGTAAATAAATTGCTGCAGGCCAAAATAATTGTTCCTCTTAGATATTCAGATTGGGTTTCCAATCTTGTACCAGTCCGAAAGAAAAATGGAGAGATAAGGCTATGCGTAGATTTCAGGAACTTGAACAAGGCTTCATTAAAAGATAATTATCCTTTGCCAAAAATGGATTTCGTCTTACAAAAGGTGACTGGAGCTTACAGATTATCTATGGTGGATGGTTTTTCAGGGTATAATCAGGTTGCTGTGGAGAAGGGAGATCAGAAGAAGACTGCTTTCACTACACCCTGGGGGACATTCATGTATGCCAGGATGCCGTTTGGCCTGATGAATGCAGGGGAAAAATTCCAAAGAGTGATGGATATTGCATTTGTGGGAGATGAGTTTGTGGTTGTTTATCTGGATGATGTCACAATTTTTTCAAATTCTGATGAGGAGCATCTACAGCATTTACAGAAAGCTTTCCTGAAGTGTAGAAAGTATGGATTATTGCTGAATCCTAAAAAATCTCTGTTTTCTCTTGAGGAGGGTAAACTGCTGGGTCATATTGTTTCTAAACAAGGCGTGAAGATTGATCCAGCAAGGGTCGAAGCTTAATCTGAGTCATTCAACACCCAGTAAGAAACAAATTCGAGAGATTTCTTGGAAGAATAAATTTTCTAAGGAAATTTGTTGTTGAGAGATCGTCGATAACAAGCGTCTTTGAAAAAGGATGTTGAAGTGAAGTGGACAATTAAAACTTGAGGGAATCGTTCCAAAGGATTAAGAAGCTTTAAAGAAACCTTTAATCTAATCGAACAAAGCCAGGATGTTGAAGCCAATTCAAATTTTCTCATTGCACTCTTCTTCAACAATTGTTGTTGTTTTATTACGAAGAAATGAAGAAAAGTGTAGAACAGCTATAGCTTATTTGTTAGGTGCTTAGAAATTTTAGAATCACAAGTGTAAATACAATATATTGGATAAACCAGTATATGCTCTGGTGAAAGCATTGAAAGCATTCAGAACCTATATCCTTCATTCTCAAATATTGGCGTACGTTCCCAATTCTGCCGTAAAGGATGTCCTAGTACAGAGCGATGTAGAAGGAAAAAGGGGCAAATGGATTGCTAAAATCCAAGAATACGACCTAGATGTTAAACCAACCAAATTGGTCAAAGGATTGGGATTGGCCAAATTATTAACAGCGTCAAATTTCCAAGCACTGGGAATTAATTTTTTGGCCCCTGCAGAGGAAGTCGATGGAGAAACAAGTGATAATCAGCCAAAGCCAGCAATCAAATATAAATTTCTCTGCTCAGATTCGTACAATGATATTGTCCATTATTTATGCTTTCTTTCTTGTCCCCCTTCAATAGATAGAACTAAATACAGAGCTTTAAAACTTAAGGCTCAACCTTATGTCATAATTGAAGCAAAGCTATATTGGAAAGATCCTGCTAGTGTATTATTGCTGTGTTTGACAAAGGAACAAGTTCCAGAAGTAATTAAAGAATATCATGAATGTTTGTGTGGGGGTCACTACAGTTGGAATGTAACTGCTCATAAAGTTTTCAAATTAGGTTTCTATTGGCCATCTGTATTTGCTGATGTTTATAAAGCAGTCAGAAGTTGTCAAAAATGCCAGTTGTTTGCAGAAAATAAAAAGTTAGCTCCTTTACCTCGTCTCCCTGTTTTTGTCGGAGAACCTTTCAGACAATGGGGATTGGATTTCATTGGAGAAATCAATCCACCATCCAGTGGGCAATTTAAGTGGATCCTTACTGCTACAGATTATTTTACAAAGTGGGTGGAGGCAATCCCCACCAGGAAAGCAAATGATTTGTTTGTTATGAAGTTTCTAGAAGAAAATATCTTTAGCAGGTTTGGATGTGCAGTAAAAATTGTGACAGATAATGCACAAGTTTTCAGCTCTCTCGGGTTCATTAATTTCTGTCAGACTTATAATGTAATATTGTCTCATTCTACAGCTTATCATCCACAGGGAAATGGATTGGCCGAATCTTATAACAAAACGTTAGTAAAAATTTTCAAGAAGACAATAAATGAAAATCAGAAAAATTGGGATTCAAAGCTAGTTTTTGCTCTGTGGGCAACAAGGATGACCGCTAGGAGGTCAACTGGTAAGTCTCCTTATGAACTTGTATATGGTACTCAGGCATTGTTTCCCACCCAGTTGGTGAAACCTGTGATATCCTTCCTTCAAGATGCTCAAGCAGAACTTAATGCCATGATTTGAAGAATGAACAATGTAATGGAGCTAAATGAAAACAGAAATAAAATTCGGGAGAATTTGCTTACTTATCAGCGAAAAATGAAGACAATATTTGACAGGAAAGCAAAAGAGATCATGTTTCAGAAGGGAGACCTAGTGTTGAGATGGGATACTCGAAGGGAAGACAAAGGGAAACACGCCAAATTTGATCCCTTGTGGTATGGTCCATTCAAAATCAATGAAGTCAGAATGAATAATACTTTCATGTTGGAAAATCTTGAAAGAGAAGTACTAGATATGCCTGTGAATGGACAATATCTAAAGCATCATTTCCGACATTAAGAGTTGTCTGACCATCATTGTATATATCTAGTGTGATCATTGTACATTTTCCACCAAGCAATGTTTGACTCCATGCCCGAAGTGAAGGCACTGATCTACAGGTTCTTAGTGTTTCGTGGCAAAAACACTATCCCCAGGTGGAGCCAGATGTTGTGGATCATCTGCATCTCCTTTTTGTATTTTATTTTTAAAATTAAAAAAAAAAAACTGATATTTCAAAAAAAGCATATGCTATAGTATAATGATTTTATACTATATCATTAAAAAAAAAATGAAATGTGTTGACGAACTCGCTACAAATTAAAGTTTATTACTAAGCTCTTTTTGAATGTATGGTATGTATACGTCATGTTTAAGGTTCGAACTACTTCCCGAGCGGAAGTAGTGATCAGTGAAGAGTGAAATTGGACGAGTCAATGCGGGGATGCAACAAGCTCGTAAATTACCGTATGCTAAGCCCCCGCAGTTGACCGGTTTGACCACGGGTGAGCCATGATCGACGAGTGGGATTCATTGCGGGGGGTGCCAGGCGAAGTTCACCGCCGTACTCCAGGCGCCCCCGCAGTGATGTCATAAAGTGAGGTGGAAAACAGTTGTATTCCACGTCAGTTGCTTTACACGTCAACTCGGTCATTTAATGTGTGGTTAAGCCGCTGTTAAAAGGTTTTATCCCGTTTTCAAAATAACTTGCTGTCATTTTCCCCTCTCGAGCTATTTCACCGCCACCTTTCCGTTCGCTTGCTCTTGTTCGTTACGCCATGGCAAAGAAAGTTTCTCTGTCTGGTTTTTCAAACCTCAATTCCCTCATGGACAGTCAAAAAGACATCCAGGATACCTTGTCTTCTGTCAACCATCCATTATTGTATCACCAAGTGACCCTAAACGCTGAGAAATCCCCAGTATTTTCCGCCATGAAGAATTCCAGTGTCTTGTTCGTCTGTATCCAAAAAGCCCACTTTTTCCCTGAATTCATCTCATAGATGGTCTCTTCAATGTACCCTGGTAAGTGTTTCATAATGAACTCGCAGGGAGAAAACGTTCTGCAGGTATCGACGAAATTAATTCGCCAAGCATTGTGCTTTCCCGAAAATGAGTCGCCACTGCAATTCTCTGAAGATTCATTGTCTCGTTATTTTGAGGACCTTTCAAATGAAGAATTTGGTCAATATATGTCATACTTGACGTCAAATTCCAAGGAAGCTCAGCTAGAAGGAGAAGAATTTAGTTTGGAAGTGTTCGATGCTGAGTATAGGCCGATTCTGAGTTGCATTGCGGAGATTTTAGGCAAAGACCAGACAGTTGATAAATCAATATTGGGAATGTATGCGCTGATGATGAAACCAGGGGTTGTTCTCGACATTCCATCTTTCTGGCAGGAGATTGTAAATTCTCAGTTTATGGTCTTTCCTCTTACAGGTTTCTTTAGATTCCTGTCTTTGATTGTTTATTTATTTTTATATCAAAATGTTGAAGAATTTATGAGTTTGGGATTGAATATAGTTGATGTCAACAAACAAAAGCAATCCATTTTATTTTGGACTGACATGACTAGAAAAGAAGGAAATGAAGCAGAGCTATTTGAGTTTGCTAGTCATTATATGTCTATTGCTTATAGAATTTTGAATGGAGTTCCTCCTCCATGTTTTTTACCAAAATCTCAGGAGTTCCTACAGCTCGGACCAAGTTGCAGATTCGGAAATTGGATTGTGTTTGAAGAGTATTCAGAAATAAGGTTGTATGGAGCTAGCATCGAGCCCTATAGGCTTCCAACTTTTGTACCCATGCGGATTTTCGCCTTGGAATTCATAAGACAGAGCCTTAATGTGGATCAGGTACACTTTCTTTCCATGAAGAAAGGTTTTATGTATAAATTTCCTATGAGTGTGGGACCTTTCTTGGTCAATATTAGGCAAGCTTTTGATGACGTTTCTAAAATGTTGAAAGAGACACATTTGCTACTAGAAGAAAAATGGTCTTATGATCCGCACGGAGTAATTTCCCAGAGAAGAATTGAGAATGGATATTCTGTGTTTTCTCATGTAAGCAAACCTGATCAGGAGAAGTTGGCAAACCCAAGCGAAATAAATACATCAAATTTGAGCATTCAAACACCTGTTATCACTGAAAGGGCAAACAAAAGAGGTAAGGAAGATGTTGTTCAAGTAGATGATGAAGAGCCCAGAGAAGAAAAGAGAACCAAATTGGCTGAAGATCATTCTTCCAACTCGCCTGGTTTTACCTTCCATATCGATGAAGAACAAAATGTCCACTCGTCTCCTAGAGGACATGAACTTTACTTGGAGAAAATTCCTTCAGTCAAACCAATATTTACACAGATTGAAGAAAGAAATCAGAGGATAAAAGCTAGTGTAGAAGCTCAGGGAGAGCATCACATAGCTGCTGATCAGACCAGGTTATTGACTGTAATGGACCTTGAAAAGGATCAATTTAGGATGGCTCTGACACATCCAACTGGGATGTCTCTTGGATCTTCGAGCAGTTTTAATGAGGTAAACATAGCTATGGATGTTAAAAAGATCCCACTGTGGGATAAAATGAATCTTCATATGCAGACTGGACAGTTAATTGTAAATGATTTAACCAAGACTAATGCCACAGCAGTTAAGGCTGAGAACATTCTTGCAAAAGTTACTAAACAGTTCAAGATGGAGAAGGCTAATTCAAGGGCCTTGTCAATTCAAAGTGAAGAATTGAAGAAGATCATTATGAAAATTGGTGTAGATCTTAATGATAAAGCTGCGATTCAAAAGCTCATGAAAAGTGCAGAAATAAATATATCTTCATTGAGAAAAAAGCTAAAGTTACCAGCTGCAAAACATTTAATGGTTGTAGAAGTAGCAGAGGTGGAGAAAGAAAAAGAAGAGTTGCGTCTGCAATTGTTGCGGAAAGATGAAGAGTTGTCTAAAGGGAAGCAGACTGCTATATCTTTACAGAACCATGTTGAAAATCATACTTGCACTTTTGTTTTTCCTACAGTTGATGCTAATTCTGATCCCCAAGCACAGATTGCACAGCTCAGCATAGAATTGAAGATGGCAGAACGAGATCGTAAGCAGGCTCAATCAGAGTTAGAAACGATTACCAAGATCATGCGAGCATGGGAAGATAAAGCGGATGAGAATAAGCAGAAATTACAAAAAGTTGAAGATGAAATTAAAGATCTCAATGAGAAGTTAAAAAGTAATATCTCCCTTTTAAAGGCTAAAGATATCATTTGGGGTGAAATTATCACAGAGATGAAGTCAAATTGGGATTCCCTAAATATAGTTGCTAGAGAGAAAAGCCTCATCTCAGAACATAAAGAGGAAATATTATCTGAAAAGCAGACGGCCATTAAAAGAGAAAATTGGGCTAGGAAGTTTATAAATTTTATCAATTCCAAATCAGATGAGGAGTTAGAAGAACTTGGAATACAAGATAGATATTTTTATGCTGAGGAAGTTAATAAGATGATAATCAAAAATGATCTTCGGAAAGTTGCAGAGAAAATGTTACTAGGAATTAAGGAGGCAATAAAGAAGTTTGATATAGCATTTGATAAATTGACCAGAACAGGTTTACCTTCATGCTAGACAGAAAAAGGAAATATTTTGACATGGAGGTTTTATGAAGATCAGTTAACATTGGCAAAAAGCAGTGCAGATAGCTAGCATGAAAAGACGCAAATTTTAAAGGGAGAAACAGTGTTTAACTTCTTGCAGAGGCATTTCAATTTGCTATGGATGGTGAAGACACTCTTCACAGAAAGACTTACTCACAGTCAGGTTGTTGCATTTAGATTGGAATATCTTAGTTACAAGAATGTCTCAACAACTCAAGGTGAACTATGGAAAAAGTGCAAAACCTTCTCCATGGACACAGCAAAAGAGATCCCAACAGCTCAATCAAAAGTATCTGTTAATTCAACAACCACTTCAGGACTAGCTGTTCTCATAGATTAGAATTTTTCAAATTCTCATTATGTTATTTCTTAAAATCATGTAAATGTAATAGGACTTTTTGAGTCATGTGCCTCCGTAACAGTTAGAATTAGTTAGAGCAGTTAGAATTAGTTTCATTACTGGAAACTGTCTTGTGATGCTGTATTTAAAGACAATTTCAACAAAGATGAAGGTTCTGAGTTTTTGAACCTTGAAGCCAAATTTTGTACTTGAGAATACTTAATCAATGAAAGAGTTTTGCAATTTTCTATCATTCTGTCTATGCTGAATAGTTTCCCAGTTTTCATTATGTTTTCATGTCTGTGAATAAAATAGAGTAATTTGAGTTGCGGGTCTCTTTATACATGTGTATTTAAGAGTTAAACAAACCTTAATGGGCACTCCTCTATTTTAACTTTATCATTACTTATTTCCTCAGGATTTTATAATCATAGATTCTGTTTCAAACAGCATATCAAATTGAAATCCATTTCTTTCTTGTTTCTTCTGTTCATTCACTTCAGCGTAAGAAGAATATGGCATTGCAGAACATTCCATGGGTTTGATATTTGGAGATTATATAATTAATGATTGAAGGTTTATAAAACAAAGACAGCAATACATCTGTTTGTGACATAATCTAATAATGTCTTGAGCACAAATTCCTTTACACAGCGGGGAATTGTTTCTTGAGGTACAACATTAATTGGCATCATTGCCGGGGACGAAGATTCAAAGATTTTCCCTGGGTTTTTTTTTCCATTTCCTCTGTTTGTTCAGTGAGGAGGAAATAGTAAGCTGTGTTTGTTTTAAAATAGCTCTGGCTCCCAAGAAACCTCACACGAGGTCGGATACCTCTCAGCAAAAAGTTCTCGTTTTGTCTGATCCTAAGAAGCTTGTTTCAAAGAAGAGCCAGAAACCAAAAATATTTGATACACTAGAAGTTACACTTCTTGCACCAGGCAGCAGTTCACGCACTTTCTCGTCCAAGAAAGTTTCCAAGAAACTCATTTTCTTGGAAGGAGAATCATCACCTTCATCCATTCATTTTCAAGAACCTACGTTAGAAGAGAAATCTTTGGAGTTTGTGTCTTTTCCTTTTACAGAAACTCAGCCCCATACAAAGGTCATCTTTTCTGCAATCGTTCATACGCCAACTCCTATATCAGTTGTTCCACCTCATTTATCCCCACCTACAACTGGTACTCATTTTACCCCCGTTCGAGGAACAGTTAATCCGGGCATAAACATGGCGGCCCCTGCTTTCTTAATGAATAGATATGCACCATTAAATCTAGCTCAACCACTGCATGATATGCCTCAAGAGTATCTCAAGTTACTCCCTAGATTTACTGGTGAAGATGAAATCACTGCAGAACAACACTTGCCCCTGTTTTGCACATTTGCTGAGAATCTAAATGTTGAAAATTTGGACGTTGTAAAGAGACTTTTTGTTCAGTCTCTAAGTGGAGAGGCAAGGAAATGGTTTAAAGGATTTCCTAATGGTTCCATAAATGATTGGGATGGACTGGAAAGACGTTTCACCGAGAGATGGGGCGAAAAAAGGGATCATGGTTATTCTTTAACCGAATTTAATGCAATAAAGAAGAAATCTAATGAAAATATGAGTGATTTTGTGAAAAGATTTAACAAATTGTATAATAGTTTGCCTGTGAAAATGAAACCTCCTCCTATTGGAGCAAAGGTCGTTTTTGCTGGTGCATTTGAGCCAGAGTTCAGTTTTACATTGAGAGAAAGAAGATCTCCTACTTTGGAGCAGATTCAAACTGATGCTCTGGAGATTGAGGCTAATATGTTCGCTGTCGGTAAAGTCCAAGATAAAGGAAAAGCTAAAGAAGAAGCCTCAGCTAAAGACCAGAGAATTGACGATATGACTAAGGTCATAAAAAATTTGTCTAATAAGTTGGTGAAGTTGGAAATAGACAATAATAAGCCTGCAAGACAGAATACAGAGGTTTTTAATCCCCAGTTTAAAAAACATCCCTTGCAGATTCTGCAAAGAGAAAGAAAATACCAAGATCAGGTACAAGCACCTTTGTATATAGAGGCAGCTTCCTCTCGTTCAACAGATGATGATGATGAGAAAGGGGATGATGTTCGAATTTCTTCTGTCTACATGGAAGAGAATGAAACAGAAAAAGAAGCTGAGGAAGAAGAAGTGGAAGAAAATGATCTTTCGTTTGATCAAGAAGAGATGGATAATTACTGCAGACAGTTCACAGACTTCATGCAATCCGAGTTGCATAAAAAATATGATTTGAGGTCAAAAAAGAGGCTAAGAACTCAAGACAGTGAAGGAAAATAACTTGAATCAGTACCTACTCCAATGGCGACTCCACTATAGAAAAATCAGATTAAGATGACAGATAAGGGGAAGCAGCCCATGAATGAAGAAAAAGAAAAGGAAAAACAGCAAGTTGAGGCTTCTCAAACAAGGATTAAAGATCCTAATATTTTGGAGAAGGTGGTTACTGTTTCTAATCAAGCTCTAAATTCCAACAAAGATCAAGAAGAACCTGAAAAGTTGACAAAACAAAATCAAACTTTCAGTTTGTCGAAAGAGTTGGAGAAAGTGAAAATTCAAATACCTCTTCTGGAATTAATCATAACACCTGGTTACAAGAAGGAGATTGCAGAATTTATCAATTTGTCTTAGTCTGATGAAGTGGGTGATACCGTAAATTTACAAGAAGAAAAACCAGTGGTTACTTTTGGGCCTCATGTTGAAGAGGTAGATTCATTTGTCCCTCCTTTCTATATATCACTTATGTTACATGATTTTGTTTTGCATAATTGCATGTTAGATTCTGGTGCATCCCACAATTTGATGCCATTACGTGTGATAACAAAGCTGAATTTTCAAATCACTAAGCCATACCGAGATCTTTATTCTTTTGATTCAAAAAGGGTGAAGTGTGTGGGTCTTATTAAGGATATGGTTATTACATTGGCTCAAATCCCAGCCAAGAGCATTATGATAGATGTGGTAGTTGCAGATATTCCAGCCAGATTTGGTATGCTATTATCTAGATCGTGGGGGGCAAAGCTTGGAGGAGTTTTGAAGCTAGATTTTACATATGTTATAATTCCTGTTTTTAATGGGGAAGAAAGAAGGTTGTATAGAGAAACTAGGTTTCGAAAAACCACTGCCAAGAAAGATGCAGGTAATTCACCTATTTATGGGCAAGAGAAGGAGGATCTCTCCTGTTTCATGCTGCATGAAGATGCAGAATTTGCTGAAGAGTCACAAGGGCAGCTCCCTTTCAGCCATTGTACATAAGGAGCTGCATTCCAACAAGCTTTGGAAGTGTTATTTTGATGGTGCATTTTCTAAAGAAGGCACTGGAGCTGTTTTCATTTTTGTATCTCCGGAGGGTAACCTTATGCCATTTTCTTTTAAATTGGAGTTTGAGTCCACTAATAATGTAGCGGAATATGAAGCATTAATCATTAGTCTGCAGATAGCTAAGCAAATGGGAATTCAGTCTATGACCGTGTTTGGAGATTGTAAATTAATTATAAGACAGATTAAGAGTTTGTGTCAAACTAAACATCCCAGGTTAAGAGCATATTGGAATGAGGTCTGGGATCTAATTGAAAATTACTTTGAAGCTTTCAACCTGCAGTTTGTTCCAAAGGAAGAGAATAGAATGGCCGATTCCTTAGCAGATGTAGCTAGTACATTCAAACCTCCGATCAATCCGAGACTAAGATATGAAATTGAGATGAGATATAGACCTTCAATCCCTGACAATATCAAACATTGGCAGGTTTTTGAGGACGATGAACAGATTAAGCAATTTTTGTTGATGATTGAGGATTTTGAAGATCATCAGATTGACTTAGAAACTGATGAAAATGATTTGGCTAGTAAGACGCTGAAAAAGAGGATTGGTGATCAGGAGATTATTCAGTTGAAAGACAATGTTTTGCCAAGAGGCTTGGTCCCTCTTGAAAGATTGTTCAACGCTAATGATGTGGCAGTGAATCAGAAGAAAGCAAACCAAAATGAGAATGTGGAAGATTGCAATTTAGGAACTCAATAGGAGCCTAAAATGATCAAATTATTCAAAGGAGTCCCGAAGGACTATAAAGAAAGGTACATAGATCTATTCAAACAATTCAAAGACGTATTTGCTTGGTCTTATGACGATTTGAAGACATACGATAAGAGTATTATACAGCATAAAATCCCACTGAAAGATGGAGTCAAACCGCATAAACAGAAGCTCAGACAAATCAATCCATTATTGTTGGCTCCGATTGAAAAAGAGGTAAATAAATTGCTGCAGGCCAAAATAATTGTTCCTCTCAGATATTCAGATTGGGTTTCCAATCTTGTACCAGTCAGAAAGAAAAATGGAGAGATAAGGCTGTTCGTATATTTCAGAAACCTGAATAGGGCCTCATTAAAAGATAATTATCCTTTGCCGAAGATGGATTTTGTCTTACAAAAGGTGACTGGAGCTTACAGATTATCTATGGTGGATGGTTTTTCAGGGTATAATCAGGTTGCTGTGGAGAAGGGAGATCAAAAGAAGACTACTTTCACTACACCCTGGGGGACATTCATGTATGCCAGGATGTCGTTTGGCCTGATGAATGCGGGGGCCACATTCCAAAGAGAGATGGATATTGCATTTGTGGGAGATGAGTTTTTGGTTGTTTATCTGGATGATGTCACAATTTTTTCAAATTCTAATGAGGAGCATCTACAGCATTTGCAGAAAGCCTTCCTGAAGTGTAGAAAGTATGGATTATCGTTGAATCCTAAAAAATCTCTGTTTTCTCTAGAGGAGGGTAAACTGGTGGGTCATATTGTTTCCAAACAAGGCGTGAAGATTTATCCAGCAAGGTTCGAAGCAATACAGTCAATTCCACTACCTCGAAGTAAGAAAGATATTCAGAGATTTCCTGGAAAAATAAATTTTCTAAGGAGATTTGTTCCCAATTACGCAGAGATCCTCAAGAAGATAACAGACATGCTGAAAAGGGATGCTGAAGTGAAGTGGGACAAAGAAGCGAGGGAATCGTTCCAAAGGATTAAAGAAGCTTTAAAGGAAGCACCTGTTCTAATCAGTCCAGATTATATGAAGCCATTTCAAATTTTCTCATTTGCATCTTTTTCAACAATTGCTGCTGTGTTATTACAGAGAAATGAAGAAAAGTATGAACAACCTGTAGCATATTTCAGTAAGGTGCTTCGAGATGCAAAATTAAAATACAATATATTGGATAAACAAGTATATGCTCTGGTGAAAGCATTGAAAGCATTCAGAACCTATATCCTTCATTCTCAAATATTGGCGTACGTTCCCAACTCTGCCGTAAAGGATGTCCTAGTACAACGTGATGTAGAAGGAAAAAGGGGAAAATGGATTGCTAAAATCCAAGAATACGACCTAGATGTTAAACCAACCAAATTGGTCAAAGGATTGGGATTGGCCAAATTATTAACAGAGTCAAATTTCCAAGCACTGTGAATTAATTTGTTGGCCCCTGCAGAGGAAGTCGATGGAGAAACAGGTGATAATCAGCCAAAGTTAGCAATCAAATATAAATTTCTCTGCTCGGATTCGTACAAGGATATTGTCCATTATTTATGCTTTCTTTCTTGTCCCCCTTCAATAGATAGAACCAAATACAGAGCTTTAAAACTTAAGACTCAACCTTATGTCATAATTGAAGCAAAGCTATATTGGAAAGATCCTGCTGGTGTATTATTGTTGTGTTTGACAGAGGAAGAAGTTCCAGAAGTAATTAAAGAATATCATGAAAGTTTGTGTGGGGGTCACTACAGTTGGAAGGTAACTACTCATAAAGTTTTCAAATCAGGTTTCTATTGGCCATCTGTATTTGCTGATGTTTATAAAGCAGTCAAAAGTTGTCAAAAATGCCTTCTCTAAGCTATAAAAGTTAGTCTTTTAATTTTCCTTGTTTTTTTGATGAGAACTTGCCATGGGGATTGATTTCATTGGAGAAATCAATCCACCATCCAAAGGGACAATTTAAGTGGATCCTTATCACATAAACATTATTTTACAAAGTGGGTGGAGGCAATCCTCACCAGAAGCAAATGATTTGTTGTTATGTTTTAAAATATGCAAATATCTTTAGTAGGCTCGATCTGCAGAAACTGTGATGGAGATTGCAATAAGTTTTCTTTCTAATGTCTTAACATGAATTTCTCATTGCATTTAGCATGTAATATTGTCTCATTCTACAGCTTATCATCCACAGGGAAATGGATTGGCAGAATCTTCTAACAAAACGTTAGTAAAATTTTTGAAGAAGACAATAAATGAAAATCAGAAAAATTGGGATTCAAAGCTAGTTTTTGCTCTGTGGGCAACAAGGATGACCACTAGGAGGTCAACTGGTAAATCTCCTTATGAACTTGTATATGGTACTCGAGCATTGTTTCCCACCCAGTTGGTGAAACCTGTGATATCCTTCCTTCAAGATGCTCAAGCATAACCTAATGCCATGATTGGAAGAATGAACAATGTAATGGAGCTAAATGAAAACAAAAATAAAGTTCGGGAGAATTTGCTTACTTATCAGCAAAAAATGAAGACAATATTTGACAGGAAAGCAAAAGAGATCGTGTTTCAGAAGGGAGACCTGGTGTTGAGATGGGATACTCGAAGGGAAGACAAAGAGAAACAAAGGAAAGACCTATGCAATGTTTTTCTTCTCTGCTTCGGTTTTCAACTTTTCTTTTCTGTTTTGTATATTAACTTCTACATCAACTACAATGTTCTGCATCTATACAAGTGTTTCTGAATCTCTTTCTCTTAACTAAAATTCTATTTCTGGATCAAAGGCACTTGGGTAATGAAAGAGAGCTGAATCAGGAGGATGTCTTATATTTTATGGGATTGAATAATCAACTAGATTAAATCTGGCAGAAAATTGATGTATTGACTCATTTGGTTGTCTTTTCAATTGATTATATTCTTCTATGATTATGAAAATATTGACTTTGATTAACCATCTGTCAAGAAATGTTTTCACAAACTGCTAGAAATTTGAGATGCTTGCATTAGGTTGATTCTTTAACCAACTCTTTATTCTATTTTGCAGAGAAAGAGAAAAATGTATGATTCGAACATCAACTTCATCAATCTCAAATAGGTCCAGATAATTCTCAAAACCTTGAATATGTTTTTGGCCAATGATGTTATTATTTTCTCCATCAAATCTGGGAAGAAATTTGTAATAGTTATCAGGGAAATTATGGAGTATAGGAGGTAAAATGACGTGCTTATATCTATCAGGAACTTTACAAGGTACAGGAATATGCACAGGGATTGTAAGATCAGTCTTGATTATTTGAGGCTTCTTAATTAGAAAATTATCATCATAAGATTCAGAAGAAAGCTGCTTCAAGGGATCAGGAGAATTAGTATTTACAAACTTTAAAGGAAAATAATTAAAAACTAGTCTAAGATCTTCTCTAAAATACAATTTACATTGAAAAACTTTCTTAATGACAAAGAACATGATGTCTTGGATTGTAATCCAAGTTAAAAGCATGATCTTTCCATATTGTTCTTTGAGGTTCATTCCTCTAGTAGAGTCTTGATTGTGAAATTTATTTGGAGTCACCAGGTGGATGATTTTAACCTTTGTGTGTTTGATCACTATCCACCATCATAGATCAGATCTGAACCTGTAAAATATTTATGAAGAAAATGTTAGTTCCCCCAATGGAGTCGCTAATATGTTATCACTCAGTAATTTCTCAAGGTTAAAGAAATAACTCATTGAGGTAACCACAAACCTATTTTTAAGCTTTAGGATCTAGCCTTCCTAATGCTTAGAGAGGGCTCTCTCTATAAGATTTAACTTTGTTTTTTTATATCTGATTTTAGGGTATTTATATAAGACACGTTGGTTTTTGGATTTTGATTTGGTTTGGTGGGGAAATCACTTACTGAGATGGATAGCTAAAGATCTGTAACCCACTGGGAAGATGGAGTCAATGTGTCAAGCAGACATATCAGGATCAAGGTCTAAAGGAAAATATTCACAGGGAAAGATAGCAGAGTCACTTCAGATATTCAAAGGCTGATGGTGAAATGGTTTTAATCGGGATAAAGAGAAATTAAGGGTTCTTTAATCCAGATAAGGAGTGAAAAGATAGAGGTCAATCGAAATCAGGGAGAAATTAAGGGTTCCCTGGTGTGGATATCAGTAGAAAACATTTAAGTGAAAATCACTCAATAACATAGTTCTTTTAACAAATTCTCAGATAACAATTCTTGATTTCACATTAAAATTTAGAATGCATTCATGAATGGATGGAGAACATAAGAAAATTGACAAATAACATGAGAAAACACTTCACTTTAGTGGCCCAACACATGAATCATGTACATGATGCTTTATTTCCTTTGATCCAGTCTGTTGACTTGAACTTGATACAAAAAACACTTCAAGTTCAGAAAATATGACTATAGAAATGTTCAGCAATTAATCCACCCTTAATACTTCAAATGATGAAGTATTTATACAAATTCTAAACTAGGATATCTTGAAAAAATATCAAGATTGGTTTACAAATATCTCAAACGGTGTTGCATAGATAGAACTTAAATAAATGACACTCAAAACAAATGAATCTATTTGGCACTATATTTATGAATTGATGGTGACAAAGAAGAGAATTCGAATTTGATAGAAACTCTTAGTTGATGATGAAGCTTCCAAGTCACTAATTCTTTCCTTCCTTTGTGCATTTTTCTCCATAAATTCTGCAAAATTAGGGTCCAATGATACCTTCGTATATCTCAATCCGTGATAGATATGTAAAACGTGAAAGAAATTTTTGTAGATAAATATGTTATTGACATAAACCTCTCTCCGTTTCCTAAAATTCCGCTCCAGATGTTCACAATAAGCTGTGCAAAAAGATGTGTAAAACCAAACTTTGCACAGTCTGAAAAATAGATTGTGAAAATGTGCATCTATCTCTCATTTTGTAATACCTGTGTAGAAAGTGATAGGTCTTTGTAGATTGGCCTCTTAGGAACACAATCCTCCTCTAGTTTTTGAAAATTCCTCTTAGACTCGCCACAATAGTTTCTGCAAAACTATGACTTAAATAGGAAATTTCTAGAAAATGTCCCTTCTTGCTTTGTTTTCATCTTTTAACCTTATCGTTCTTTTAACTATTTTGATTTTTTCTTCGAATAAACTTCATTGTTGCTAGTAAAAGTGTTTTCATCTTAGTTTAACCATTATTTCCTCCATGTTTACTTTTATTGTTTTACCTTGACTGCTCTGTTACCTTTTCAATTTTACTTTTTAGAGTTAGAATGAGTAAAATATTCCCTGGAGAGTTGTTGATGGAAATGTTTTCATCCTTTGTTCTAACCACTTATGAAAATTTGTTTCTCTTTGAGTAAATTATTTCTTTCTGTTTTGTTGCTCGGAATCTTTCGTTTAACGAAAATCATTTGAATTCATTTCCTTGTGAGCTCTTTCGAATAAACAGTTTGAAATAGTATCAACTGTTTTTCCAAATTCTCCTTCTGCTAATAACCTGCAAAAATCAAACAATTCGTTAATGAAATAGAGGTTTGCAAAGAGGGATAATGGCTTTGATGATGGGAAAAGACTGTCGTGAAGAAGGGTCAGCCTATACCCTGTATAGGTTTCCTCAGTTTATCATTAAGTCATAGGTCTCACAGTTATTTTTGTCATGTCCCACAGATGAGCAAAATCGGCACAATTTTTGCTTCAATTCTGAAACGTAAGCACCAAGATAGGGACAGTGGTTGGTATCATGTAACCTAGTTGCGCAGCAATCAGCACACCATAACGTCAGACCGCTTGGTCACGCAGCCTCCAATAAAGGGTTTCTGCTACCCCCTAGGCCAAGATTGAGGGTCTTTTTGTAGCACTATAGGCTTCTAAGACCGAAATTCAAACTGTCAAGACAGATATGGAACATTGGATTGCTGCCTTATAGGCTAAATTTCAGCCGGAAACTCCACTTGAAGTAAGAGCCCAGCGAGCAGCACTGGTGTTATGTAGTTAAATTCTATCTGCGGGTAGGGACGATCTCTCTAGCCCTATAGTGAGTCTAGTAACAAGGAATAATGCTAGAGTGTAGGTTCCTAAATATTTGAATGAAAGAGGATGCAATAAAATGGCATCCCTGTGGTCCAATGCTGTCGTCGGCAATCGTAGTGGCGATGAAGAGCTCTCACTCCCGATTTGGCAAGTAACAATCCCTTTGCTTCTCGCATTTAGACACCTGCACACAAATTAGAAAACGATAACCACATACAACATAATAATTTCACTCAAAAACTACTAGTCAGTCAGAGAAGACTAAGCATATTGCATTTCATAAAGACAAAACACAAGATGGGAACCAGACAATAGTCACTTATATTGTTAGGTAGAAAGAAGAGATACAACCATGCTCTGACGTTGCGGTCTCCTCCAATGGGGTTCGAGCGAAGCACGTCCCAAAGCTCGTCGGGGAATTCGGACGAGATAAGGGCACCCTCGATGGAGTTTGTTGGAATCACGATTGTCGTTAGACCAAAACCCGTAGGAATTAGTCTCCATTACTATCGCCAGAGTTATGATCCACGAGAGGAAATTAGTCCATGTCGTGAAACAAATGGAGAGCATTGAACCCAATGTCCAACAATCTCCCCCCCAATGCGAGCCGGGTGAGTTTCGAACTCGAGACCTGTCGCTCTAATACCAATTGTTGGAATCACGATTGCCGTTAAACCAAAACCCGTAGGCATTAGTCTCTGCTACAATCGCCAAAGTTAGGATCCGATGAGAGTCGGTTAGTCCATGTCGCGAAATACATGGGGAGCATTGAACCCAATGTCCAACAGAGTTCTTTCTTGATCTATCTTCTTAATAACTCAGTTATTCAACTATAGTTCAATTCTCCAAGTTCAGCACTTCAGTTGTACAATTCTCTTTGTTCAGCTAGCTTTCAAAAAGAGAGAAGGCTTGTTTATATAGAGGAAGAGGAAGAGGTTGGGATCCCTACAAAGGTGGAAGGCAAGCCTATCCTCTAGGAGTGTTCCAAGGGAGGTGGGAACCACTAACCAAAGGAGGAAGCCCATGGATGTTTAGTTCAACCACTCCCAATTACTCATCCTCGAGGTTGTTGGAATGGAACCTCTGCCTCTATTTTTAAAAAACATTCCCAAAACAGCTTGGCACTAGTATTACACTGGGACAAAGCGTCGTGTGGCACAGGCCCTAGTGTTAATCTTCCACATCTGCACGACGGTAGAACTAGATACTTGCACCAAGGCAAAAACAGGGGTTTTTGATGCTCTGTTCAGGAAATTGTCAATAAGAGGAATGTTACATTCATGTAGAGGGGATGCAATGAAGGTATTTGAAAGGCATGACACTTTTCATAAGTCACAGAAATGACCCTCCAATGTGCGGGATGGGGATTGCAAGGACAGTGACAAAATGCTTTGTAACAGATGCCCCCTAAAGCATGAGGTCCAAGGGAGAGGGAGGGGCAAAATGCTTTATGAGAACGCGTTCAAAAAAAACACCACTGTCGGAAAACCTGCAATTACAAATACAACTGATACTTCATCATTGTCGCATGAAAACCTGTTGCCGCATAAGAGACATGTATAAAACCCATTTTTCGAAAATAATACAATAAAATAATCGGAAAACATGTCTTAAAACCTAATTAGGGTTTTGAAAAAGTTATAAAATGCCAAGAATGCTAAAAATAATTACTTTTCACTTTTTATCTCTTGTGGAGCAATAGTTACCCATTTTATTGTGCAATCTTGCAGAAACGATAGCGGCCAATCCAATAGATCAATCGCAAATCCGTCATCTCCAGGTAAGAGCTGAGATCCCTCTTGTTATTTTAAGCTATTTCTTATTTCCTGCATTTGTCAATTTCGAATTTTGGGGGAGAAAATGTAAAAACTATGGCTGCATAGTTGGCGAGAGTTTCGAGCACGGAGTCGCACCAACCACCCGATTTTTAACACTAGTGCGCGCCCATTGGCACAACTGTTTTGGAAACAGTTGCGCCAATGGCGCAAACCAATTCCTAGCAAAAATATGCATCAAATGTCCCAATTGTTTACAAATTTAAGGGTTAAAATTGACTAATACCACTCATGTGTGTGTTTCCAGGCAGAAAGAGATAAAATGGTCATTAAATGGAAAGAACAGAAACATAGTGAAGAAGATGACCTAGCCATAGAAAACGAGGGAGTTATGGAAGCCCTCAGACACTGTGGTTTGCTAAAATTATTTCTAACACCATGTCTCTGAGCCTAACCAGAATTACTACAGTATCTGATTAATATAGGGACGAAAATCAAGATAAGTTCATCCTACGGGATCAAGAACTTGAGATTGATGATTCTGACGTGTACTTCATCACAGGATTGTCGGAGAGAGGTGCAGCACCACTCCTAACCGACACCCAGCCCTGCATGGAAAACATGACCATGGTGATAGACAGGGTATGTCGAGGAGCGCAGAAAAGATCGGGTAGTGGGAAAGTTGATATACAAACTATCCCTGATTTAACACTACACGTGGTATTGCATACCATCACACGGGTTGTGGGATCACAAGCACCGCACGAAGCAACAAAGACACAGTTGCTTCTTACTGTGGACTGCATGGCTCCAAACCTCTACAACTGGGCAGAGGTCATGACCATAAACATGAAGCGGCAGCTAACCAAATGCAAGAAGACCAAACTGAAACAATTTGGTTATGGATCCATCCTTGTATTGTTACTCTTGGAACGATTACCAATTTTTCAGCGACAGGAGGTCATAGTTCCAACACCACCAGCAAGAGAACCATGGATGGCTCTGTTAGACTCCGTCTTGTCAGCCCGCTGTAGTCAAATTCACCAAGGTTCATTTCTCGTCATTTGCAGTCATTAAAGAGTCATTTTAATTCTTGAGTCCAGGGTTTGGTCTTCAGAAGGCTTCAATAACATGTGCAGGCCAGAGGAAGGTTCAGTAAGTGTTTATTTCAGGAATGTCATCGTAAATAATGCTGAAGGACATTTCTTCTTCAAAAATCTGTTTTGAAGAACAAATCATTAAGTTTGTTTAAAATACGATTGATAAGGTGTTCCAAATTTTACAATTCTTCAGGCAGCCCTCGTCATCTTGTCAGTTTTCAGTAGCTCCTGCAAAACAATCAACAGAAGAGCCATCAATCAAGCTCAGAAAATCAAAAAGGGAATTTGAAAGGCAGATTTTGTAAAAGTGCCGAGCCAAGACAAGCCACCATCCCTGCAAAGACAACAAAGAAAACTCTTTAGAAAACAAGGAGATCTTGCTCAACTGGAGCCTCGAATTCACAGTTGTTGGAACCAATGTTGCATGGATTGCTAGAAAAACAAGTTTGCAGAATTCCTACTTTTCATGTTTATTGTGAGTGGTGAAATGTATGGTAACATGATAATTATGTAGCTCTCAATACATAATTCGAAAAGAGTTTGAATTTAAATTTGGAGCAGAGGTCGAATTGCAGTTTAGAAGGGCGAAAGCTCGTTTTCAAAACTGAAGACCGGAGGTGTAAGAGGCGCGCTACTCACACAGTAGGCGCGCTACCCATATAAGGGGCGCTACGCATATAGCCTCCCCAGCCTTTGCAAAAGAATACGGGCGCTACGCATATGGTGCGCGCTACGCGTTGGGTAGGCGCGTTGCGCACACAATCCCAAAGGCCCACAATTCATTTGGAGACTTAGATTTCAACCTGGTCTCAGCTTTTCTGGCTTCAACATCAAATGATGGCCCTGCAAGACTATGGACATCGTAAAGGCTGCGACGTTGGTTGCTCCAAGCTATATAACACATTTCATTCGTCGGCTTCTGCCACTTGCTACGGGAGTAAAACATAAATCACAACAAGATGAAAATGATATTATGTCACCTAAGGAGAGGATACAGGATAAGACTTTTGTTTAAACTTTTGTTATTACAAACAGAAACGCATACATCACTAATAATGATCCCAAGGCTCCTGGAACTTGTAATAAATCAAGGTGATGTTCCTGCGGAAATTTCAACCGACAGAGAAAAACTCAAATGCATATGCAAATAGAAGATGACCATTGTGTTGTTTGCTATGTTAAGTATTCGCATACCTGAACTATGCGGGAGAAAACGCAGATGGGAAATGGCGTTTTTGTTGTTATGAAAACAAACTATTTTTTTTTTTTAAATGGAAAGCACAAAAAGCCTATTATATGTGTTCGCTGGATTTGTTGGAGTTTCTATTGATTTTGGTTGGGATCGTTCTGTTTTGTTGAGTCTGGTATTGACAGCGATTCTTGATATAATTTTTGGCTGGGATGCAAGGAAATCTATGAAATTCGAACAGAGTATGAGGTATAGTTTGAAAGCTGTGGTTACTGCTGCATGGGTCATCAATAGCGAGTTTTCCTGTTTCTTCTCACCGCGGTTCCTCTGGAAGCAAAGGGCCATTAACTGGTACCAAAGGTCGAGTGATACTTTTGCTGGATGAGAATCCCAATAAAGTTGGAGTCCAGTTTAATAAACCGGTTTATGCTGTAAAACAACATGGTGGATTTCTATGAAGATGGCTATGGGTATTTTTGCAATGCTGCCAACGAATCTCTCATGCAGTGTTGGAGCTTCGTTTGGAGCATTCTGTTGGTGAGAATGGGAATAAGACAATGCTTGATGCCCTTATTAGTGATTGGAAAAGACTACAATTTGTTCTTGATCACAAACGCCTCTACCAGGTTGAAAATGCTGACCAACATCCATATTTGCAAGGTCCTAGAAGGCCAGAAAGTAGCATGGTGTATAATGACAAATCATCTTTGCTCAGAGTAGAAATTGCAAATATTCTCCTTGTATCTCCCTGTGCAGATCTTACTCTACCGCCAGGGGCTGGTCTTTGTATTGATACTGTTCATGGACCGTGCTATCTTGTTGCAGACACCTGGGAAGCAATGGATGGGTTGCTAGATGCCATTCGTCTTGTGTATACTATTTTTGCACGCGGAAAGAGTGATGTCCTGGCCGGTGTCATAACTGGTTGAAGGCCATTCAGAAGACACTTCCCGTAATTATTTTATTGAACCATGAATTCTTATGTGTATTTGCGGCGTTTGTTTGATTTTTAACTCTTTATGTGCTGGCTGTTTATTTACACAAAATCATTGAATTACGTACTTCCATTCTTTCTTCAAGGTATCATATCATATTGTGACTGCAACTGGAAATTTTGAATGATGTTTTGAGTAGTGAAGCATCGAAGGAGCCTTTGGTCCTTTTCATAATAGGCAACCTGGAACACTACAAGAAATTCAACCCTCTCTAGGCACAGTTGTCATCATGAGCTGGAATTGGCAGAATTTTAGTTTAAAGGTTGTTTTTATTAAAATGACAAATGTAACGTGGCAATCAGAGATCGAAAGGCTAAAGATAAATCAAGACTACCTACTACAACAGAAGAATAATGACTTCAGTTAATAATCCAAATGGATCTGCGCTCTATATTTGTCTCTTAATTGGCCATCAGAAGATTTCAAGGGAAACGTTGGTCTGTTTTTAGAACAGAAGAATAGTTTTTTCTATTTCTACAATTTCAGTTGAAACAACGCCCTTGTTTTTGGGGTCGATCTGTTTTCTTCTAGCATAGTTTATTTAATGTATTGAAAATTATTTGTAAGGGAGAGTTCTGAGAGGTGTGTGGAAGAGAGAACAGAGTTTCATTGTACAGTTTTTGACAGGGATTTAATAAAAAAATACAGCTCTGACTCCTGAGATTCTTGTGGTGTGGATTTAGCATTTTGTCTTTTCTTATGTTTCATATGTGGCTTGTAATGTTTTACATTTCATTTCATAATCATTTTCTGTTGAATACTTTTAAGTGAGAAGGGCAGAATCCAGTTTGCTACTCTACCTTGGGAGGTATTCATTTTCTATGTTTTCTTCAGTTTGATAAGGATTCAACTATTGCCCTTGTCAACCTCGCAGCGGTCTTTTCACTCCATATAATTTCAAAATTGAATGCTAAACTTATTGCTTGTCTTGCCTCTTGAGATAATCTGTGTTTCGGATTTAACATCTCTGTTCATGTTGTCCTTAGTCCCACACAGCCCAGAAAACCCCATCATTTATTAAAAACCTCATCCATATCTATTTACTAGCCTAAAATCAGTTCCCATTTCAAGTCATCTCGCACCCTATTGCTCATTCTATCGATATTGACTGGAGAGAGCCCTCTCCTATCCTCGTAGGGCTAGCTACGAGGCTAAGCTTGGTTTGATGTTGCCTCGAGTTTTGCCTTCTTCAGCCTGAGGCAGATTTGAGCGCTAACAGGCTCGATGGGCGGCATTGATGCCAAGGGTAGGGGGCGACCAACAGATGTCTTAGAGGCCGAAATTTTTTTGATTGGCCTCGTCGACAACTGATTGTCGTGGAGGATTGGCCCTTCACTGGCACAAATTTCACTAATGATCCGGACCTCCCACTCCCAGAGGGAGAAGATTGGGATGAAGATTTGGGTAAGACTCAATTTTTAATGTCAGCCTAGGGATTCGCCTCACTATCGGTGACATACCAGCACGTCTCTCTGGGCCAACATCTGCATCACCTGGATTTAATGTCATTACATACAGAAATAAACAAAAAAATCATAATACTCATAAAACTTAAAAATTGAGTCTTACCCAAAATTGAGTGATAACATGTCATGTCCCCAGCGGATTCGCCAACTTGTTATGTAGGTAAATCCTCTCTGCGGACAGAGACGATCCCTCTAGCCCTAGAGTGGGTCTAGTAACAAGGAATCATGCTAGAGTGTAGGTTCCTAGATATTTGAATGAAAGAGGACACAATAAAATGGCCTAAATGTGGTCCAATGTTGTCGTCGGCAATCGTAGTGGCGATGAAAACCTCTCACTCCCGATTTGGCAAGTCACAATCCCTTCGCTTCTCGCATTTGGACACCTACACACAAATCAGAAAACGATAACCACATACAACATAATAATTTCATCCAAAAACTACTAGTCAGTCAGAGAAGACTAAGCATATTTCATTTGATAAAGACAAAACACAAGATGGGAACCAAACAATAGTCACGTATATTATTAGGTAGAGAGAAGAGATACAACCATGCTCTGACGTTGCAGTCTCCTCCAACGGGGTTCAGGAAAAGCATGTCTCAAAGCTCATCGGGGAATTCAGACGGGATAAGGGGCCTATCGATGGAGTTCCTTCTTGATCTACCTTCTCAATAACTCAGTTATTCAACTATAGTTCAATTCTCCAAGTTCAGCACTTCAACTGTATAATTCTCTTTGTTCAACTAGCTTTCATAAAGGGAGAAGGCTTGTTTATATAGAGGAAGAGGATGAGGTTGGGATCCCTACAAAGGTGGAAGGGAGGCCTATCCTTTAGGAGTGTTCCAAGAGAGGTGGAAACCACTAACCAAAGGAGGAAGCCCGTGGATGTTTAGTTCAACCACTCCCAATGACTCATCCTCGAGGTTGTTGGAATGGAACCTCCGCCTCTATATTTAAAAAACATTCCCAAAACAGCTTGGCGCGGGTATTATACCGGGACAGAGCGCCAGGGGGCGTGGGCCCTAGTGTTAAACTCCACATCGGCGCAAGGGTAGAACTGGCTACTCGCGCCAAGGCAAAAACAGGGGTTTTTAATGCTCTGTGTTGTTATACCATTCACCATTTTATTCCTAAGACAACTTATAAAGGCAGATCACCCTACAGCATTAAGAGGTGAATAGTTTAAAATGTGTGAGACAGAAAAATATGAAAAGTGATCCATATAGGAAAAGGGGATAAGGCACTATATATATATATATATATAAAAGCAGATTTGCTGCAAAATTCTGAAACGACACAAAAAGGGTAAAGGTGCAAGACAGTGGTACAGGGCGAGGCCCGCCCATGTTTCGCACGTTCACAAGAGAGGGACGTGTGAATAATTCCAGGGGGGTCAAGGATGGTAAGGGGAAGGCGGAAGCACCCCCCCCCCAATAATCCTGATGACGTGGCAGAAAAAGAAACTTGAAGTTAAGTATTATGCAGGGAAAACGGCCGCAGGTCTAAAGCTGTTACAGAACTCCTCTGGCGTTCCTAGTGGGCCCGATCCCGATGCACACCTGTCACTACGATCCAACAGTAAGGTAAGTCCTACGACACCCGGTACACAACCAGTACTGGCATTTAACCCGACGCGTGGTATGCACCTAACCGAAAGCCAATAAGCAAATAAACAGATGCCATGTGTCTCAGTGTCGGCATCCTTAGGACGTCAGCCCTACTAGCATCACCCTAATCTCATTTTCTGGGTTGTTTAATTTGTATAACCCTGTTCCTTGAATTACTGTGGTAAAATACTTTCTTTTTAAGTTATTGTATAAGCGAAAGTGTGAACGCCCAGTACCAGTGCCGCCAAGTCGTTTTCAACCTCCCTGCATCGTTTTCCCCAAGCACTGTCCTTATTACGCAGGTATTCCATCCCTTTTTACTATCTGGTTTCCTTTCACTTTTCATTCTTTATAATGGTCATGGGTAAAGTCGCAGTCAAGAAGTGAGAGCCCAAAACCCCTCAAGCTCGCGAGTCCAAGGCTGCCCCTGGACCAGAACCTTTCACAGATGTGCAAGCCCATATCCGAGACCCACAATACTCGTTTTTCATTAGTAGTGTCAAGCCTGAGTTGTTCAGGAAACATGTGGAAAATAGGGATAGCTTTTGAGTCGTTTTGTCTGGACTGTATCACCAGATTACTCCCCCTGTATACCCAGTCGTCGAATTCATTTGTTGGCTCAGGGATGCTTACGATGAACACCGGGACATGTTCCTATCCTCTCAGGGGAACAAAATATTCAGTGTATCACCCCATATCATCAGAAAAGCTCTCGATTACCATACCAGTTCGAATTACGTCAGTTTCAATGAAATGACATTATCTTGTCAGTTTTCTAAGTTACCATGGAGGCAACAGAGCGATTTCATCGCTGTTATTTCCGACTCTCGCCTCACAGCCTTCTCGTCTGCAGATTCAGTGCCATTGAGTACATTCAAGGAGGACCTTCAGCCCACCCTCGCTCTTATTACAGGACTACTAGGTATAGAAGGGGTCGAGAAAGTCTCAAAAGAATGCATAGCCCTTTTATGGTTAATGTCGCAACCCAGTGTTGTATTGGACATCCCTAGTTTCTTGGCCTCTACCATCCAAACTCAAATTCAAGACCTCTCAAATACCAGTCGTTTTCGTTTCTGTTCTATGGTCTTTTATTTTTTCCTCTTCCAGCATGCTAATAGGTTTGAGGGTTTGGGTCTAGAAAAAGTCTATAGGATAAATTCTCATCCGAGACCTGTTTTTTATTGGAATCTCGCAACACATCAGTTGGAAAATGGGGTGGACTACTCAAGTTTCTTGAACTATTTTATGCCTATAGCCTATACCATTATCCATGATAATCCTCCACCTAGGATTTTTCCTGAGCAGAAGAAATGGTTGCAGTGCAGTGAGGCTGAAAGCACAGGACACTGGTACCTATTTGATGACTACACTGAAATCAGGGTTTATGGTGCGGATGTTTCCCCCTACAGATTACCAATTTTTCCCGCCCTACAGATTTATGCCCTGGAATACCTCCAGCAGACCTTGAAGGCTAACCAACTCCACTTCCTCCCTACGAAAAAGGGGTTCATTCTCAACCTTCCTACAACCATCGACCCCTTCATTGTTAACTCAAGGCATGGGGAGCTTCCTCCCTACGAAAATGGGGTTCATTCTCAAGCTTCCTACAACCATCGACCCCTTCATTGTTAACTCAAGGCATGCCCTCCCCATAGTGGAAGACCTGCTCAAGGGCATGGATTTAAGGAAAGGGAAAGCTTGGCCCTATGATCCGAAAGGCATCGTCTCGAACAAAAGGAAGAAGATTACATCAGCTCCTTATGCTCATGAAACTAGACCCTTCATCGAGTGGCGAGCTAATATTGAAACCTAGCTTTTGCTTTCACAGATGGAGACTGATTCATCTGCGATAGGGGAAAAGGGGGAACTACTTCTACAAAAGAAGCAGGGCAGAAACAGGTGGAAGAGGTCGGCGCTTCAAGAGAAGGTTCCCCGCCTCCTAAAAGGCAAAGAACTAGAACCAATGAAGAAGAAAGTATCGAAGAAGAGCAATTGCCGCAAAAAGAAACACTTTATGGTCAACCGGACAAGGGAAAAGCAGGTTTTGTGGTAATTCGTGATGGCATGTCATCTTCTGACTTCTCAGAAGTTTCACAAGCCATCACTGCTACCAGCTCCAGGGAGGAAAGCGAAATGAAGGTGAGGAACAGAGCGGTAAGAGAAAAACACTTGTCTGAATTAGAGGGATATGTTGACAAGTATCAGACTAGGTTTTCGGCTGCAATCGATTTGGAAAAAGAACAATTGATAATGGCCATGACTGAAGCGATATTAGACCCAGAGGTTGGCACCACCAGCTATAGAGCTCTGGAAATAGCAGTAACCATGTCGCAAGTCCCAACAATTGACAAGTGCAATCTGTTCCAATGTTTTGGTGATATGCTAAAAGATGAGGTGGTGAAGCTCTCCCTCACTCTGAGGAAGTTACAAACCAAGCATAACCAAGTGCTCGATAACCTCAGAATGGAGAAGATCAACTCATGTGCACTCTCAAACGATTTACGCAGTCTCCAAGAAGTGGTGAAAGGAAAGGAGAGTGGTAAAGCATACCCTCAAATTCATCTCATCTCAGAGTTGCAAAAGCAGATTGCAGCCTTGAAGCATAAGGTGAACATACCTGGCTCCCAGCACGTACAAATGTTGAATTAGCCCAAGTGGAAAAGGATAAGGCCAACCTGGAAGACTCCCTTGCCAAGGAAAGGGAAGAAAAGATTAGAATTTCCAGTGAGATGACCGCCCTCAAGGTAAAGATGGACGAGCTGCAGAGAACCTCAGATACCCACGTATGCTCTACACCACCTCCTGAAGGGACCAGCTCACTCTCGGATTAGTTGACCACGACACTAGCTGAACTTCAATCGGCGGAGAAGCAGGTCCTAACGGCACAGCAGAAGATCAGTGAGCTTGAGGCCCTCCTCAAGGAAAATTCCAAGAAGGTTGCTGCTCTGCAGAAGGAGATAGAGGAGGGAAAACAGGAGAAGGCACAGCAAGAGAAGACTATTCTAGATCTTAAGAATCGGATAAAGGAAAATATTACCCTTTTGGATGCTCGGCGCTTGATTTGGACCAATTTTATTATGGAAGTGAAAAAGAATTGGGTTTTCTTAACTATCATTGAAGAAAAGAGGGCCGCAGTGCACCTATTCAGAAGAACACTTCACGAAGGGAATAATGATGCCTCAACTAGGGTCGAAAACGCCAAAAGGTATATTTCTCTCTTAAATGATTTTTAAGTTCAAAAGACTTGGTTAAGCGAGGAATTAAGAGCAGGTTCAAAGAAGCGTCAGAATGTCAGAAAGTGATAGAAAAGGAAACTGCACGTAGCTTTGCATTGAACAATTTGGAAAAGGTGGCGACCAGTTTAGAACAGTTTGAAACAGATTGGACAGAGCTAACACTCGTCGGCCTCCCATCATGCTGGGAGCCTTCGAATGCAGTTCTACAGCCATTACCAGTATATGAATGCCGACGGACAGAAGAAATGAACCGAACTGACATACCTTCCGAGAAGTCCGCCCAACTTAAGGTTGAAACTATAGTTTCAGTAATCAGCAAAGAGTTCTTGCTTCTTCATCAAGTAAAATACAAGATACCCACTCAGGTGAGCTATGCTGAACTCGCTGAAGTTTACATTCGGGATGAAGTTTTCACTGCAATACCTAAGCCTGCAGTCGACACTTGGCAGAGATGTACAAGTCATGTGAGTTCATTAGCCAGCTCTTCTACAACCATAGTACCACCTGTTTCAGCCACTGCCTTGACTCTTTCCCACCACTAAAATTTGTCAACTCATGATTGGGCCCGCGTGGTCTCTTGTTTTATCTTTACTTTTTACTTTCAATATTCGAGTGTGATTCATATTTCACTCTTGCAAATTTTACTTTCTATTAGTCAGTTGTGATGTTTGCTTCAGAAATGGCCATGAGCCTGAATTGTAAAATGATAGGAAGTGTTTTTACCTCATCATAAATTTTGATGTTTTGATCAGGACTTGAAACCGCATACTAGCACGCGGAAAATATATTTTCCCAAAATATCTTTCCGCGTATGTCCATTGAAAAGGCTATAAAAGCAGTAAGCAGAGACAGATACAAGGTTCCAGATTTTTCAAAGAACTCACTAAAAAGGACTATGTATGTATTTTGTCTGAGTTTTGATATTAATGTTGAAGATCCCGTTGGGATTCAGTGATAAGGAGTTTTGTTGATCTTGGGGATTCTGATCAGAATGATCCATAGTTTGTAGCTCTTCCTTATGTTTTGTAATACAAATGTTCATTTCATCTATTTCCGTATTTCTCATATCTATGTTCTGGAATGCGAGTGCTCATATGTTTAAATGTGGATTTATCATTATAGATACTCATATTTACTCATGTCTAGTACTTTAAATATGGCTCAGGCAGGATATTATGTTTCACTCTTCACCTCTTCCATCGTTCCTCTGATGTTATCTATAATGGATCTTTGTCTTTAAAATTGTTCTCATATATTGATTCTTATCATTTCATAGGCCCAGTATATGTGGATTTTGCCTCAAGATAAGTCACTGTTACAGTTAATATTCACTACATTTTCTTACATAGCCATCACCTAACTTTAATTGATATTTGTGATTCATTTCAAAATTCAGCCCCCTTTACAGCGTTCTGTCTTAAAGCTATCAGAGACATTTATATATTGAAGTATGTACTATGTTATTATAGTCTCACAATTGTTGTGTTTTACTTTGGGGTGTTGGTTCCATTTTCATCAAACCATTCATCCAAGTGATTATAGCATGAGGGTCTTGTCATGTCAACTCCTATAAATTGAATCATATGCTCCTTGCAGTTAAGATGTCCTAGGCACTGGTCTTTATACAACTCAAGACTGTCTCTAGGAGTGACAACACTCTGTTTAAGAAATTGTCAACAAGAAGAATGTTACCTTCATGTAGAGGGATGCAATGAATGTCTTTGCAAGGCACGAAAATTTTCATAAGTCATAGAAATGACCCTCAAATGTGCGGGATGGGGATTGCAGGGAAAGTGACAAAATGCTGTGTAACAGATGCCCCCTAAAGCATGAGGTATGAGGGAGAGGGAGGGGCGAAATGCTTTATGAGAACGCGTTCAAACCAAACACCGCTGTCAGAAAACCTTCAATTACAAATACAACTAATACCTTGGATACATGAACATGTGGCATGGGCGCATCCATCCATAATAGAGTATATGAAAACTGAAAGCGAGGTATGGATGCAGCCATCCAGCAATAAAGATCAAGAAATAGACTCAGATATGGTCGTAGCCATCCAATCAGAGTCGTGTAAAAAGTCGTGATAACCAACAAACAACCCGCAGCCTGGATTTTATCAGACAAAAACCTAGGGTATTGCGCTCCATCTTGATCCGACGAGTACAAATTCAAGCATGCGAATATATGAGCTGAATTCGAACATGCAAGAAAATTGTCTGATTACCAGCCAATGATGAAAGTAGTTAACAGACATGAGAGGAACCACCAGTAATGACAATGGCTCTCAAGGTACAATCCATGGAATGTGAACAGTGATCTGGTGTCGAACACCCGCAGAGTCAGTCGATCGAAGGCCAATGATGTGGACCTTACGTCGAATGCGAAGAACCTGCCATTGAGGCATGCAGGCTCCAAGGTACCAAAAGGAAGTCTCTAGATCAAATTCCTAGATAATGAGCTAAAGTCGACATGAAGTGACCAGGTCGAAGGAGGGCCATAATGTTTCCCACATCATCGACATGAGACAGAAGAATATGATGTTTGTGAATCAAGACCAACAGAGTATCAGAAGGAGGTCGAAAACTGTAGAGGAAATATTCTTTTGAACATATCAACAACACAACACTGGATTTGGCAGTATTTGACATCAAAAGATCTGAGGTCATGATGACGTGGAAAAGAGAAAATGAGAGGTCAAAAGAGATTACCCAAACCCATGGAGGCAAAAATGACGAAATGAGATGTCCCCAACCCGACACGAATGCAGACAAGTGCCATGTTCAAGAGTGACATACTGCCAACACAACTAAAATCTGGTTCCATTTTCCCCCACCATTTCTAGCGAGTACCCCAATTATTTTTTATAACAAGCTTGAAGGGGATAGCATATGCTTGCACTGTAAGTTTGTCTTTTGGACAAATCCAACCTAGTATTTTTTACGAGCCCTAGGAAGGAGGAACTCGAAATAACGTCATAGTGACAAAGTCCTATGTCATCAGAGTTTAACGAGTCTAACAAAGGGATAACTCGACATATTTTCATATTTAGAGAGTTTGAAAAGAAGACAGAAAAGAAAACTCCAGCAGTCTTTTTTCGTAGGTAGTCTCACAGATCCGAAAAGGTAGAAAACTATATCTAAAAGAACCGCTTAGTTGCGATAGGCTAAGGTATTCCTTTTTCGTAAATAATCCATCCCAGCTCGAAAAAGGGATAAACGTATACTAGGTAGATATCGTTTCACAGCCATTTTAACGAGTTCAAAACGCCAAGCGTCTCGACAATCTTTTCAATTTTAGAGAGTTAGAAAAGAGTTGAAAGATGACTCCAGTACCAAAAATTACCCAGGCTAGCAGGAAAACGCTCACAAAGCACACCAAACCCAAAAACATGTACATAAATGAAAATAACACCTATGTACACCTGTTATGCATGAATAACTCATGCATAATATTTTTTGAGATACAACCTATTTCTGGGTTGTTCAAGAGGATGACCTTCATAGTCAATTAACTCATTGTCTCCATTTTGCAACACACGTTTGAGAGATAAGCAGTGGTTGAAATTTTAGAAAATTTTAATGGACATAATGAAGAAATCTCTAGGAAACTTTCTTCTTCCTTTAATGGAGAAAGAACCACAGTAGGGAACCTTTCATTCAAGGTTTCAAAGGATACCATTTCTCAAACCATAGGCATCAGTACAGAGAGTGAAAAATATTTCAAAACTAAACAATTTAAGGAGAAATCATGGACATAGTTTGTATCTAGATCCAGAGTATCCTCGGTTAATTGGAAAATTGGAGTTTCCAGACGCTGGCTTGTTCATCCTTGGGATGAAATGGTTTATGTACTTCAGAAGTTTATTACATGCGAAGGTAAGTATAACGTATTATATATTTATCACATCAAAAAGTTGTTGCATCTAAAGGGAGAATGTACTATAAGCCTTCCATATTTTCTTCTACAAAGTTTTACTAAAATGTCTAAAACCATACAGAAACAAAGATGTGATATGGATAGAAGCCTATATCACTTCGGATTGGTGAAATTTTTTATTGAATTTGAACTACAGAAGACAGGGATGTCATGGAAGATATTTTGATCTCTAATGAAATTAAAATTGATGAAGAAGAACAAAAAGAGCAAGAAGTTACAGAATTTATGATTGATATAATTGAGATAGATTATGAAACTCCATAGTATAGACCAACCACCTTTTTTTTATCTAGCAGCAGTATGAGAACAAGAAAAATGAGAAGGGAGGAAGCAAAGAAAGCTGAAAAAAGATAAAATTTTCACCCCTCATACAAGGAAATCTAGAAGGACTAAAGTCAAGACAGTTTAGGATAGTGATAACCTACAGCAAGCCCAGGATGACAATACACAGGAACTAGAAATCAAAAGCAGTGAGGAAGAACCAAAGGAGCAAAAACTCTTAAACAAAAATCAGAAACAATTAGAAAGACAAATTCAAGATTTTCAATAAGAGATTATGGAATCAAAAATGTTGGAAAGAGTTGTGAAAAGAGAAAATGAGGTACTGAGAATACAAAGCAAAAAAATTCAAGATGAAAATGAAAAATTGAAGAGAAAATTAAAAAAACTCAAAACTAACAAGATTGAAATCTGTAGATGGGTTAGCAAATGGTATAGGTAGAAGAAAGCTATCAAGGCCAAATACCAAATCATGAACACTGAATATCAAACTCAAATGAACATGGATGTTTTACTGCAGGCAGCAGAAGCAGCAAGCAAAAGAATCTGACAGGTTAGCATGAGGACATGTAAAGTCTTGTCTTTGGGGGAGATGTTGCTACCATTTCATAACTCATCCTTTCACCTAAAAACTTCATTTTATCTATCATCTTTTCTCATTTAACCTTCATAAATCTCTCATATTCCTTTGAAACTGACTAATGTAATACCATTTGTTTAGTCCAATCTGCTAGTGTAGATTAGGCTTCAAGTTCTTTTCAATCCAAGTAGATACACTTAGAGGTACTTATCTAAAATATATAGATATAGAAATATTTGGTTTGATAAATGAGAGTTTAGTGTGTTCGGATTCAATACTCTCTTACAAGAGATTGTTCTTTGTCTCTTTCCACACTTGAACACTTCCATGAATAAAACAAATCTAATTTTCTAAAAACAGAGTTCTGATGATTTTTCTGAGATTCTAGTTGTCTTTCAAGAATTTAATTCACAAAACCTCTTTCAAATTCTTAGATTAACACACTGAAATCAATTATCTCTTCCATGTCTCAAACCAAGACACTCATCAATCATATCTATTCAAAACAGAAATCAAGGTAATAATCTTGAAGTCAACCAATAGTTAAATCCTCTTACAAAGTTCATTCATTAAACTATTAGTTTGAATTTTGGAATTATAACCATGACCATTAAGCAAAAATGATAAATGAAATAGCAAACACAACTTTGAACTATGATTCATGAACTTGCAGCATAAAAATTAAGTAAAAATGTATTATCGGATCTGAATATGCAAATTTTAAATGAAACACACAAAGAAAGTGTACCAATGTTGTAGAGGGGGCCCTCCACACGTCGCAAGCACACTTGAAGTAACTCAGATAAATAAAATTATAAACTAAAACACCATGAAAAACTTAATCTCTGTCTGTATTAAGGTCTGAAAATCAATTACATAAATCAAAGTTTTTAAGCTTGGCACGTAAATCTCATGTCTTATGTGTGTGTATCCTTCAATATTTTTCTTCTCACTATTTATCATTGAATTACATAAGAAAAGGAGGCTATTCACATTCCTCAAAATCATAACTGACTTCCTGATGACAGTGTGGGTGCAGGCCTTAAGGAGAGCTACTCAAACTTTTGTACAATGTTCTCTAACTCTGGAGGAATCGGATCCTGATCCCCTTTTCCACTCTCATTTATCAAATTATAAAAATTATGATTGATTATTTCATAAAATTCACTTTCGGAAGCAAAATTCCATCATCCTTCCATAACAAACAATGCCCTTTTTAAACAGTATTAAATCAATGGTTACAACCCTTTGGAACCTTATATCCCACTTCAACCGATGTTTAACAAACCCCTCCAGAATGAATTTTTAATAACCTTCGCAATGTAATAAAACCCTTTTTAAAACAATGGTTAGACCCTCTCAGCAATGCAATTCTGAACTCCCAGCCCTTAATAAATTTTCACCAAAACAACATTAAGACCTTCGGAAATACACTTTAATAAAGCTCTTTTGAACCCATATGACAACCTTCGAAACATTATAATAAAGCATTAAAACAATGTTCAATACCTTCAAGACTTATAAACCCTGACTTCAATGCTTAAATAAACTTTATTTAATCAAACTTCGGGTCCATACCTTTGGTTAAACCACCACTTATCACGCGATGCGACCACCGTCAGATCTCCGCCGATACCAATCGGACGGATATCGCGTTCATCTGACCACCAACCTTTATCTCGCAAAAGGCACACGAAATGGGTTGTTTTGGCACCATGACGTGTCAAGTTTTAATTTGATCGCATTGATATTAATCAAAACCGCCCAAGGTCCAAAGGTTGTGCGAAACCAGTGGTATGGTTTCCAAAAACCACTAACCTTCAACTTTGTTTGAAATGCACGTTTAAACATGATTTCTCAATGGTTTCGTTTTAACTACAACTTCATTGGAAACCCTCACTTCCGCTGTAATTCAATAAACATGGATCGACGGTTGCCTCCATATCTCAAGCCAAAAACCTTGAATTTCTTCAACTGTCCAACCCTTATACAAGGGTTAATAACTAGATAAACAAATACACCTATCGATTATTCAATCTGTCGGGCAATGAACCATAATCACTTCAATTTCTTCTAAATTTCTCACACGTTAATTAATGCATATGGATTTAAACACAGAATCTCATAATCCAATCAATTTACGAAGGTAAAACCCTCCGGGAAACTGCCAAGTAATAACAGATGCTTGAAATTCTGCAAATTTTATTAAAATAGAGGAAAAACCTCTCAGTCAACTCTACTACAGCCAAATTCCGAATTCCTCCTCTGTTGAGGTTACATTTATATGTTTTTTACATAACAATCGACCTCTACTTGTGGATAGAATACTTCAAATTTAGACAAAATCTTAATTGCCTAATATCTCCCTAAATTCTATCAACTGAAGCTAAATATGCTGAAACAAATCTAAAGCTGTTCAATCCTCCTAAATACTTGTTTAATCCTATCTATTACAACTGTAAATGACAGCGAAAGGTACCAACACCTTTGCTTGTAACATTTTTTTGGATTTTTGGAATAATTAATGAAGCTTTTGTCTCTAAGCCTCATGGCCCTGCATTAGACTCCTGAGGACAAAAATCTTCATGGGCTCTTGTCCATGAGCTCCTCTATAGAATTGCCCAGTTTCTAGAGCATCGTTTCTGTCATCCAGGTAGCATCCTCAATTGGCTAATCCTTCCACTTGATCAAGTATTGAAAATACTCCTGTCCTCTGGTTTTCTTGAACACTTTCTTGTCTAAGATCCTCTCTGGCTGTAATGGTTTTGTTGTAGGTAACTGTTTTACCCAATCAATCTACTCTCTTTATTTTGGTCCTTTATCTGTGCCACTATCTTCATACCTGTACAAATCAGCAACATTGAATATTGGAGATATTCCAATATCAGAAGGCAATTCAATTTCATAGGCATTTGCAGAAAACTTTCTCAATATCCTACATGGTCTTATATTTTTGAACTTTAACTTGTTATACTGCTTCTTTGGAAATCTTTCTTTTCTCAAGTGTGCCAAAACCAAATCACCAACTTCAAAATTAACTTCTCTTCTACTCAAATCTGCTCTACTTTTGTACTTGATACTGCTGTCTTGTAGCTGCTTCTTTACGTGTTCATGTATTTCTTGTATCTCTGAAGCAAATTCTTCCCCATCAGCACTCATCATTTCTGCTTTTCCCAAGTTTCTCAATTCAGATACTCCTCTTGGGTGCATCCCATAAAATATATGGAATGGACTCTGTCTTGTACTTCTGTTAGGTGAATCATTATATGCATATTCTGCCTGTGGTAAAATATGATCCCACTGCTTAGGATTTTCTTCTACAATACTTCTCAAAAGATTACCCAAACTTCTGTTTACTACTTCAGTCTACCCATCAGTCTGAGGGTGATAAGCTGAGCTAAAACTCAGTTTAGTACCAAGCTTCTTCCACAATGTCGTCCAAAAATGACCAACAAACCTAATATCTCTATCAGAAACAATACTTTTAGGTAACCCATGTAATCTAACAATCTCTTTGAAAAACAAATTGGCAACATGAGTAGCATCACTACTTCTATAATATGGAATAAAATGTGCCTTCTTTGAAAATCTGTCAACAACAACAAAAATTTCATCATTCTCTCTCTGTGTCTTAGGCAATCCTAAAACAAAATCCATACCTACCATATCCCAAGGTCTGTCTAGATTAGACAATCTAATGTACAAACCTGCATTTTGACTTCTCCCCTTCGCATATTGAAAAATTTTACAATTCTTCACATACTTCTCCACTTTAGATCTCATATTTGGCCAATAATAAAAATGACTCATCTGCTCATAAGTCTTATCAAGACCAAAATGTCTAGCAAGTCCACCACTATGCTTTTATCTAATTAAATTTTCTCTCATGGAACAATTTGGTATGCACAACTAATTTCTTTTGAACAATAAACCCTCTTGCAAGAAATAATCTAACCACTAACTTCTTTCTATCAAAACAGGATTACAGCATATTTCAAATGCTTCTTTAAAATCCAAATTTGTTTTATAGAGTTCTTTAATAAAATCAAAACCTACCACTTCAATTTGACTTTCTTGAACAAGAATGTTTTTCCTACTCAAGGCATCAGCTACCTTATTTTCTTGACCACTTATATGCTTCAAAAAAAAGTTAAAACTTTGAAGATATTCCACCCATTTTGCATGTTTTTTATTCAATTTAGGCTGCTGCATAATTTACTGTAAAGCATGATTATCTTAATAGAGCACAAATTCCTTAGACATTAAATAATGTCTCCACTTCTTCAATGATTGTACTATTGCATAAAATTCTTTGTTATAAGAAGAGTACTTTCTTCTTGTTTCATTTAGCTTCTCACTGAAATATGCTACAGGTATGTCTTCTTGACTTAATACAGCCCCAACAGCTTCTCCACTGGCATCACACTTTACTTGAAATGGTTTATTAAAATCACGCAGAACTAAAACAGGTTTTTCAGTTATCTTTTGCTTCAAAAACTGAAAATTTCTTTCAGCTTCAGCAGTCCATTTAAATGGTTGTTTGTCCTTCTTTATGGTTTCAATGATATGTGCTTTAATCTTGCTAAAATTCCTTATAAATTTTCTATAAAAACTAGCAAGTCCATGGAAAATTCTTATCTCAAAAACATTCTTTGGTGAAGGGCATTCCACAATTGCCTTTACCTTCTCTGGATCCATTTTTAATCCTTCAGCAAAAACAACAAAACCTAGATATACCAATTCTTTTTTAATGAATGAACACTTCTTTAAATTTATCAGTAATTTCTCTTGATGCAATTTCCTTAAAACATAATTAAGATGTCTTAGATGTTCTTCGTTTGTTTTACTGTAAATTAATATATCATCTAGATATACTATTGCAAATTTACCAATAAATTCCTTTAATACTTTATTCATGAGCCTCATAAAGAGGCTACGTGCATCTGATAAACCAAAAGGCATTACCATCCATTCATACAATCCCTCATTTCTTTTAAATGTTGTTTTCCATTCATCACCTTCCCTTACCCTAATCTGATGATACCCACTTTTCATGTTTAGTTTTGAAAAATATCTTGCTCCACTCAAACAGTCCATCAAATCTTCAATTCTAGGTAAAGGAAATCTATCGTTGATTTTTATTTTGTCGATTACTCTTGAATCAGTTCATATTCTCCAACCTCCATCTTTCTTCGGACTTAACACTATAGGTACTGCACAAGGACTCAAACTTTCTCTGATCAAACCTTTGTCAACTAATTCTTGCACTTGCTTTTTTATTTCTCCATTTTTTGTTGGAGTCATTCTGTAAGCTGCTTTGTTTGGCAGATTTGATCCTGGAATAAAATCTATCTGATGGCTAATTCTTCTTACAGGTGGCAATTCATCAGGAAAATCATCCACAATAATATCACAATAACTTTCCAACATTTCATGAATTTCAATTGGCAAATCAGAAATTTTAGTAGAAGTAAATACTACTTTAAGTTTGAAAACTTAAGCAAAATTTACCTCATCATATTCAATCTGCTGCAAGTATTCTTTTCCACTCAACAATAAAGTCTTAGGATTAGACTTTTTGCTTGATGCATCTCCTTCTTCCATAGGTAACAATGTTTGATTCATACCATCCTTGAAAAACTTGTAAGTGTTTCTCTTACCATCATGTACTGCTGCTCTATCATACTGCCAAGGTATACCCAGCAATATGTGACACACATCCATAGGCATCACATCACACATGATTTTATCTTTGTAGCTGGCCATCTGTAGTTCTATTTCACATTGTTCTTTTACAATCAACTGATGTCCCTTCTGAAGCCATGACACCTTGTAGGGTGTTGGATGTTCCCTTTTCTTATATTTCAACTTCTTTATCACCTCTGTAGAGACCAAATTATCTGTACTGCCACTATCAATTACCAATTGACAACATTTCCCTTGAACTTTGCACACACTTCTGAACAAATTCTCTCTGTGTTGGCTCAGCAACTTCCTTTGTTTATTTCAGCAAAACCTTGTTAACCACCAAGGATTCTCCTTTCTCTAGCATAATTTCTCTCTCTGTTTCAGGCAACTTTGCTGCGTCTTCTCCAGTCTGAGCAACAATTGCATTTCTCTGACTTGTACCCACATTCTCTTTCTCTGGGAATTCATAGGCTCTATGTCACAATTTGTTACATCTGTAACATCTCACTTCTCTTCCTCTGCTTCTGCCTCCCCTTCCTCTATAGGAACTCCTTCTGCCACTTGCATCACCTTCTGTGGGTGCATGTTGAGGTGAGCTGCTGCTAGCTCCATCTCTTGGTGTTGTAGATTTTCCTCTACCACCTTTACCTCCCTTTCCTTTGAAAGTACTTCTTCCTTTGGCAGATTGTTTTCTCAGGAGTTTTTTTTCATCTTTTAAGGCCATCTGATAAGCCTCTTCTACTGTCTTAGGAGACAATATACTTATCTCATCCTGAATCTCCATTCTGAGACCATTTACACACCTGGCAATCTTCTCTGTTGTGTTTTGGATTTGTCCTGCTTTTATGCTCACTTTGTAAAATTCCTCTGTGCATTATTTTACTGTCATTAATCTCTATCTAAGATTCTGCATTTGTCTAAATAATGAAAGTTGGTAATCACTAGGCAAAAACTTACCTCTCAACTTTGCCACCATTCTATTCCAATTCTTGATTGGTTGCTTACCAACTCTCCTTCTCTCTGCTTGCACTCCATCCCACCAAAGTGTTTCATGTCCTTTCAACCTTGTGACAGCAAATTTAACTCTCTTTTCTTCACCCATATCTTCATAATCAAAACATTTATTCATCTCATTGATCCAGTCTATCAACTCTTCTGGATTCAATCCTCCTGCGAAAACTAATACTTCAAGCCTAGGCCTAGATGTAGAGCCTAAAACTGATTTAAAGAATCTCATATCATGGGTAAGATCAATATTCTCTTCTTCTTCTTTAGCTTCAGGTACACTAACATCTTCAGGATCTCTTCGGTGTCCTACTTCAATTGCTTCCAATCTGGCTTGAACCTGCTGCATAGTCCCCCGTACTTCTGCATTTGCAACTGGCCTACCTCTTCTTCTACCAGCAGCACCTCTACCAATTCTGACAGCCATGCTGGATTTTTTCTTCTAGCTCTTAGAAGCCTCTTCAATATCTGAAAAATGTTGTGAAAATGGCTCTGATACCACAATTGATGGCAGTGTGGGTGCAAGCCTTAAGGAGAGCTACTCAAACTTTTGTACAATGTTCTCTAACTCTGGAGGAATCAAATCCTAATCCCATTTTCCACTCTCCTTCATCAAATTATAAAAATTATGATTGATTATTTCATAAAATGCACTTTCGGAAGCAAAATTCCATCATCCTTCCATAACATAACAATGCCCTTTTTAAATAGTATTAAATCAATGGTTACAACCCTTCAGAACCCTATATCCCACTTTAACCAATGTTTAACAAACCCCTCCGGAATGAATTTTTAATTACCTTCGCAATGTAATAAAACCATTTTTAAAACAATGGTTAGACCCTCTCAGCAATGTAATTCCGAACTTCCAGCCCTTAATAAAGTTTCACCAAAAAACAACAATACCTTTGGAAATACACTTTAATAAAGCTCTATTGAACTCATATGACAACCTTCGAAACATTATAATAAAGCACAAAACCAATGTTAAAGACCTTCAAGACTTATACCCCCGGACTTCAATGCTTAAATAAACTTTATTTAATCAAACTTCGGGTCCATACGTTTGGTGAAACCACCACTTGTCGCGCGATGCGACCACCGTCAAATCTCCTCCAATACCGATCGGATGGACATCGCGTTCATCCGACCACCAACCTTTATCTCGCAAAAGGCACGCGAAATGGGTTGTTTTGACACTGTGACGCGTCAAGTTTTAATTTGATCGTGTTGATATCAATCAAAACTGCCCAAGGTCCAAAGGTTGTGCGAAACCAGTGGTATGGTTTCCAAAAACCACTAACCTTCAACATTTTTTGAAATGCGCGTTTAAACATGATTTCTCAATGGTTTCGTTTTAACTACAACTTCATTGGAAACCCTCACTTCCATTGTAATTCAATAAACATGGATCGATGGTTACCACCAGATCTCAAGCCAAAAACCTCGAATTTCTTTAACTGTCCAACCCTTATACAGGGGTTAATAACTAGATAAACAAAGACACCTGTCGATTATTCACTCTGTCGGGCAATGAACCATAATCACTTCAATTTCTACATAATCCAATCAATTTACGAATGTAAAACCCTCTGAGAAACTGCCAAGTAATAATAGATACTTGAAATTCTGCAATTTTTATTAAAATAGAGGCAAAACCTCTCAGTCAACTCTACTACAGCCAAATTCTGAATTCCTCCTCTGCTGAGGTTACATTTATATGTTTTTTACATAACAATCGACCTCTACTTGAGGATTGAATACTTCAAATTTAGACAAAATCTTAATTGCCTAATATCTCCCTAAATTCTATCAACTAAAGCTAAATATGTTGAAACAAATCTAAAGTTGTTCAATCCTCCTGAATACTAGTTTAAGCCAATCTATTACAACTGTAAATGACAGCTAAAGATACCAACACCTTTGCTTGTAACATTTTTTTTGAATTTTTGGAATAATTAATGAAGCCTTTGTCTCTAAGCCTCGTGCCCCTACATTACTTCCCAAAGGAGTCGAATTACTTTAGATCTCTATTTACAAGAAAAATATCAAGTATGTTCATTTATTGCTCAGGATTTTTTGCTGAAATAGCTAGTTTTGACCAGCGTTGACCGGCCACTTATGGACTTCGAATTAGAAGGTGAATAGATTTTTCACCATCCTTGTACATTCAGGATTAAGCCCTTAGTCTTCGATTTGGTGCACCCATCATGCAATGTGTCAGAACATAAAGCCATTACAGGATGTTACACGAACCTGTAATTTCTTGAAAAATTCTAGTTTTAACACAAAAGTTCCCAAAATTAATTTCAATGTAAAAATAATAATAATGGCACTATATTCATCAGTTTCAAAGGGATATAAGAGTTTTATAAAGGTTAAATGAGGAAAATGATGAGTAAAATGAAGCTTTTAGGGAAAAAGATGAGTCATGAAATGGTACGAACATCTCCCCCAAACACAAGACTATGCATATTCTCATGCTAACCTGTCAGACTCCTCTGTTTGCTGCTTCTGCTGCCTGCAATAAAACATCTATATTCTTCTGAGCTTGATATTCAGTGTTCATGTTTTTATATTTGACCTTGAGAGCTTTCTTCTGTCTATACCATTTGCTAGCCCATCTACAAATTTCAGTCTTTTTGGCTTTGAGTTTTTTATTTTTCTCTTCAACTTTTCATTTTCATCTTAAATTTTCTTGCTTTGTGTTCTCAGTGGTTCATTGTCTCTTTTCACAACTCTTTCCAACATTTCTGATTCCATAAGCTCTTGTTGTAAATCTTGAATTTGTCTTTCTAGTTTCTTCTGCTTTTTGTTTGAGGGTGTTTTCTCTTTTGGTTCTTCCTTACTACCTTCAATTTACAGTTCTTGTGTATTTGCATACTGAGCTTGTTGTAAGTTATCATTATCCTTTCTCATTTTTCTTGTTCTTATACTGCTGCTAGGTAAAGAGAAAGTGTTTGGTCTAAATTCTGGAGTTTCATAATCTATTTCAATTACATCAACCATCAATTTTGTAACCTCTTGTTTTTCCTGTTCTTCTTTATCAGTTCTGATTTCATTAGAAATTAAAAATCTCTTCCATGTCATTCCCGTCTTCTGCAATTCAAACTCAATCAACATTTTTACTAATCCAAAATGATATAAACTTCTATCCATATTACTTTTCTACTTCTGTATAGTTTTAGAAATTTTAGTTAGGCTCTGTAGAAGGAAATATGGAAGACTGATAGTACATTCCCCTTTCAAATGCAACAACATTTTGATATGACACAAATACACTATGCTATATCTGGCCTCAAATGTGATAAATTTCTCAAGGATATAGACCATTTCATCCCAGGGATGAATAAGGCAGCTTCTAGAAACTCCGATTTTCCAATTCATTGAGGACACTCTGGATATAAATATGAATTGTGTCCATGATTTCTCCTTGAATTGCTTGGTTTTGAAGTATTTCTCACCCTCTGGACTGATACCTATTATTTGAGCTATAGTGTCCTCTGAAACCCTGAATGAAAGACTCCCTACTGTAGCTTTTTCTCCATTAAATGAAAAAGCAAATTGCTTTGTGACTTCTTCATTATACCCATTAAATTTTTCTAAAAATATCAACCACTTTCTGTCTCTCAAAATTTTAACACAGTCTTCATCTAATTTTGAACTGTCAAACTTCTCTGGTTCTACCCTATTTTCCATTAAACTCTCTTGTTCTAATTACCCTGTCTGCTTTAAAAAAGAATTTACCCAGGGTTTTTTTTACAGTTACATCTTTTGTTGTGTTTCCCCTGAAGTGTCTGGGCTGACTTCCACGTGTTTTTTATAAACCCTGAGTGCCTATGTTTTCTCCTTGAATTGCTTGAGCAGCGTATCCTAGCAGCGCTATATTCTCGACAACTTCTATTTTTAAACCACAGAGCCCGAACTTTTAAAGCTTAATTTGGACTTTACCGACCTTTGTGAATGGAGGAATCTCAAAATTTGAGCCTGATATAATGAAATGAAGTTGATAGCACAGAGGATAGGGTCGTGTTGGCAGAGATCGTAGTCTTGGTTGTAGGGTATGTAAGCATGGTTGCAGAGGACAGAATCGTGGCTGCAGAGGAGTGAAATGATATGTTGCGGAGGACATGATTGTTACACTAGTGGTGTATCTATCTAATAATGTCGTGGAGACCATTTGTACTGGCTGCCAGTGCGTTAGAATTGATTTGAAAGGTTTTAGAAAAAAGGTTTAAAGGGGTATAGATATAGGCATGGGTATAGATATAGGTTAAAAGTTTAAAATAGATATAGAGATAGGCATAGAGACAGGCTAAGGGTTTAAAAATAGCGGTGACGGGTATAAAGGTATGGAGAGCAATGGAATAGGCATATAAAACCATTAAGCATATAGAATAGCTTATGATTTTTTAAGGGTAGTGGAATAGGTTAAGATGGTTAGGAGTAGTATAGATTGATTAAGAGTATAGGTTATGAAATTGATGTCAATAAGTAACCACATATTAATTATTTCTCACTAAAATTAACATATAAATTTAAGTATTAAACAAGAATCTTACAGTCATTTAAACCGGTTGGCTAATAAAGTCCTAATTTGCTTTTTGCAGGTGTGATTGGTCTTCTTCTTCTAAACAGGTCCCTTTCTGAATATGAGCATGCAACAGGGCCCTCTGATAATTATTGAAATCTGAAAAGTCATGTTGATGCAACCTTTATCTTTTTTGGTGTTGTAAAACATCTTGATACAGCGTTATTTGATTTTGCCAAGCAGCATTTGAACTGATATGATCTTGCTTTAAGCAGGTCCCTCTGCTAATAATCTTGCTTGAACAGGTCCCTCTACTGATTAGAACAAACAACGCCTTCTTATTTGAATAATCAATCAATAAAACAAATCTCTTACTTATTGAAATTTTGGAAATGAAGAGATGAATAGGAAAAATTCATTGTTACTTCTCCCCCACTGATTCATTGACTTGTCCTCGAGTCATTATTCAGAATTGGCAAAAACGAGTGAGATTGACAGAAATGAAAAAAAATGAATTCTTACCGACCAATTTCTTGGTTTTCCTGTAAGAATTCTAGTTTAGATTGTGCCAGAGTCAGTTTTTCACATCTAAACCTTTATTTTTTATTGTTTTTTTAAACATTTTTATTTTATTTTATTTTTTAATTTAAAAAAAAAAATTGAAAATTTTGAAAAAAAATTGAAATAACTACGGTAAAGATATCACAGCTGATTTTTGTACTATATGAACCTCCTTCTGTTGTGTCACTGTCTGAATGAAGTCTTCTTTGTGTATAGGCTTGTGATAAATCTTCAGCCTGTGTCCATTGACTATAAATGCTCTTCCTTCTTCGTCAATGGTTGTAAGTTTAACTGATTCATTTTCAAAACTTGAACAATTTCATAAGGGCCCATTCAATGTGTTGTAAACTTGGCTTTATGATCTTTAAATTTGGAATCAAATATCAGGGCCCAGTCAACTTCTTGAAAATCTTTCTTCTTGATATGTGTGTCACGCCATTGCTTCTTTTGTTTTTGCATCAGTATTGTTCTTTCTAATGCTTGTTGTCTCATTTCATTCAATTGATTCAATTGCATGATCCTTTCTTTTTTAGCCTCATTAAGATCAATGTCTAAATCTGTAGCCAACTTGTAAGTGTGTATTTGAAATTCAATAGGAAGCATTACCTCTTTACCATACACCATCTGATAAGGTGTAAATCTTGTTGTATCTTTCCATGTGATTCTATAAGCCCAGAGAGCATTCTTGAGCTTATCCTCTCAGTTCTTTCTATTCATTGCCACTGTTTTGGTGATGATTCCCTCCAGAGTTTTATTTGTAGACCCCACTTGGCCATTGACCTGTGGATGGTAGGCTGTACTTCTCCTATGCTTGATTTTTTACCTTTCAATGATGTCTTCAACCATTCTTGAAGTAAATTGAGTACCTTGGTCTATTACTATTTCTCTAGGCACTCCATATCTGACAAATATTTCTTTAAAAAGGAAATTGACCTCTGCTTGCTCAGTTGCTCTGACAAGTGCCTTTGCTTCAGCGCATTTAGTTACATAATCAGTACATAATAAGATGTAATTTTTACTCTTACAAGGTGGATTAATGGGTCCAACAAAATCTAGAGCCCATTTTTCAAATGGCTCTAGATGTACTTGAGGTTGTAGTGGCATCTGATCTGAGGCAGTGGGTCTGCCCATGCGTTGGCAACTATCATAACTTCTTACATATTTTTTTGAATCCTTGAAAATTGATCACCAATAATAGCCAAGACTGAGGATTTTGAATGCTATTCTTTTAGCTGAGGTATTGGGTCTGCCTATGCATTGGCAACTATCATAACTTCTTACATATTTTTTTGAATCCTTGAAAATTGATCACCAATAATAGCCAAGACTGAGGATTTTGAATGCTATTCTTTTAGCTGCAAAATGGCCACCACAAGGTTCATCATGGCAAGATTTTAATATATCAATAATTTCATCTTCTCTTATGCATCTCCTAATAATCATATCATAACCAATATCAAATAAATCTCCATTAACCCATGAGTATCTGACACTATGCTTGATTAGTCTTTTCTTCAACTTTGAACTAAATGATGGAGGTATTTTTCCTGTTAAGAGATAATTAGCTAAGTCAGCATACCATGAATTCAATATTGAAATTACAAATAAATTTTCATCAGGAAAAGAATCTTCAACTGGAACAACTTCACCTGGATTGTAGAGTCTAGAAAAGAAGTCTGCCACCTGGTTTTCTTTACCTGGTCTGTCCAACACTGTAACATTAAATTCCTGTAATAATAGTAACCATCTAGTTACTCTACCAGTGGTTATGGATTTATTCATTAAATACCTAATGGCAGAGTGATCAATATGAATAAAGACTTCATAACCAATTATGTAATGATGAAATTTGTTCACAGCGTGTATGATTGCAAGCATTTCCTTCTCAATCACTGTGTAGTTAAGTTCTGCAGGTGTCCGATTCTTACTAATGAAATAAATGGCATAATTTAAAGATTCTTATTTTTGTCCTAATGAAGCACCTACTGCAGTATCAGATGCATCAGTGAAGATGTGGAAAGGTAGAGTCCAATTAGGTCCTTTTAGAACTAGAGTAGTGGATAATCTCTCTTTAAGTGTTTCAAAAGTTGCTTGACAATTATCATTCCACTTAAAAGATACATCTTTTGCAAGAAGCTTAAACAAAAGCAAAGCTATCTCACTAAAGTGTTCAATAAATCTCCTATAATAACTTGCATAACCAAGAAATCTTCTCACATCTTTTTGAGTTTTTGGTACTGGCAAATTGACAATGATTTGGATTTTCGATGGATCTACTTTGATTCCTTCTGAAGAAATATAATGGCCCAATACTACCACTTCATTTAACATCATATAACATTTTTCATTACTCAAGGATAAATTGGCTTCTATACATATTTTCAGAACTTTCTCAAGATTTTGCAATGAATGATCAAAAGAGTTACCATATACTGAAAAGTCATCCATATATATTTCAACACAATCATAAACTAGATCAGCAAAAATAGCTTTTACTGCTCTCTAAAATGTTGTTGGAGCATTACACAAGACAAATGGTAAAACATTGTAAGCATATGTGCCCCAGGCACAAGTAAAAGTTGTTTTATCTTGGTCCTCTAAGGCTATTTTGCTCTGGTTATAACCACTGAAACCATCAAGGAAGAAAAGTGATTATTTCCCAACTAATATGTCCAAAACTTGGTCAATAAATGGCAATGGAAAATAATCTTTAAGAGTGGCTTTATTGAGTTGTCTGTAGTCAACACAGATTCTCCATTTGCCATTTTTCTTGGACACTATCACTAATGGAGACACCCACTGGCTGTCAGAGATGGGATAAATGAAATTTACTTTCGGTAATTTTTGCAATTCATCTCTTACAATGTCCTGAAGCATAGGGTTTATCCTTCTCTGTCGCTGTCTCACTGGTCTTATATCAGTGTCTATGTAAATGTGGTGAGTGCAAGTTTCTGGGTGGATTCCCTGCATATCAGTATAGTCCCAAGCAAATGCCTTTTGATATTTTTTCAATAATTCAATCAACTTTTGCTCCTGAGATGAATCTAGGAGTGTTCCAATGTTTAATGTTTTTTCTGAACTAATCTCTATGGTCTTGCTTTGTGTGTTTGTCATAGCATGAACAGGAAAAATGTCTTCAAACAATGTTTGTAGAGACTGGATGGTAAAAGTTACCTGAAAGCATTGTGCTAGTAGTTGATCTGCAGCGTTATATTGTTCATTTCTTAATTCCTCTGAAATATCAGGTTGAAAAATAAACAAATCTACCAAATCTTCATTGTTATCTTCTTGAAAATCATAGATTTGGTTAACGCTCAAAATAGAGTAAACTTCCTCTTTATCATTATATTTGTCATCAAGCCGTAGGTTATGAGCTATTGCTGAAGATTGTATTGATAGGTATAAGGTAAGTTGTTTTCTTTCTGTCCCTCTAGAAATGGTCATGTCGTCAGATCTACACCCAATAAATGCATTAACAGTTGCCAACCATGGCCTGCCAAGTATGATAAGATGTCCTCCTAAATTGGAATTTGGTTGCAGTACTATGAAGTCTACTGGATACTCCCAACAGTCTACTGAGACAATTATATCTTCCAATATCCCTTCAGGAATGACTTTGGATCTATCAGCTAATTCCAGGACAATTGGTGTTAATTGCAAATTTGTGAGTTGTAGTGTTTTCATTGTTTCCAGTGTCATCACATTGATGCCAAATCCAAGATCAATCAAAGTATTTGGAATGGAAATGTTGTTAATGATTGTGGTAACTCTAGGGATACTAGGATCAACATACGTCTCCATTGAAATAGTATTTGTCATAAGGCCAGCTAAATTTCCAATGACATGAATGGTTTGTGAATCAAATCTTTTCTTTGCAGGCTTTTTGAGACATAACTCTTTAATGGCTTTGGTGTATATTGGAATTTCTTTTATTGCCTGAAGTAATGGAATTTTCACATAAACATTCCTTAATTCATCTAGAACATCAAATTGAGGCAAAGGCATTGGTAGTTTTGCTTGGATCAATCTCTCAGGAAAATGAGGTGGATTCATTTTTTGCATTTGTTTGTTTTGTATTTCATCATCTTGTTTGCTTGGAAGTTCATCTTTCTTGTTTTCTTTTTGCTTTGTAGCTGCTGGAGGTTCTGTTTGGAGAGTTCTACTAGACCTAAGCTCAATGTTTTGCAGAGGTAGAATGGCGTAAGATGTTCCCTCATCTACAGTATATGCTAGTTTGTCTGCTCTATTATTTGGGTTGGCTACAGGTTGAGCAGGTATTTGAGTAGGTCTAGGAGGCTGGTTGGAGGGTAGTTGTAGTTGTGGTGGATTTATTGGTGGAGGAGCAGTTAATGTTTGTTGAGTATTTTGTGGTTGATAAACAACTGGCTGTTGAGGATATTGTTGAGGGTATTGTTGATATGGTTGAGGATCTGGCTGATATGGTTGAGGATATTGTGAAGGAATTTGTTGTTGAGGATATGGTTATCCTTTTCATCCTTGTTGTGGATAATTTTGTTGCTGCTGATTAGACCAATTTTGCCAAGGCATAGGAATGCTCCAAGAATTTTGAATAGGCATTTGATATTGTGCAAGAAATTGTAAATTTGGAGTTTGAAACATACCTAGAGGTCTCATTTGCCATGGTCTTCTAGCTCGCGTGAGTTATAAGTTCTCCATTTCTGCATTAGCTTCCAAATTGTAATTCTGCAAAACTTTCATCTTAGAACAATTAAAAATATCATGATTTTACGTACAAAATTCACAAACCTAAATATTTTATAAAGGACACTCCTTTAAAGCATGTTTTTTTTCTGCATTTTGGACAGAAAACAGCCATCAATTGGTCTTCTTCTTATTGTCTCTTCATTGTTTTTGATGTGTCTATTTGATTTCCCAAGGTGCTTAATAGGTCTATTTTAAATTCTTCAAATAGGTTGTCTATTTCAGCCTTTGTAACACTTGTTGTGGCAAATTTAGTGGCTTTAGATGTCATAGTTCTTTTTCCATTCCTTGCTTTACTTCTAGAATACTTTTCACACAAGTCTACAATTTCATCAAAGGGTAGAGTAGAGATATCACCTTTACCCATTAGGTTAAGGTCATCTAAATATTCTTCTCGGATGCCTTTTAAGAATATTGTTCGAATAAGATCATTAGACATGGTTCTATGCTTTGTTTTTTGCAGATTATATACAAACATTTCTAAGTATTCTTCTAAGGTTTCTTCTTCTTGTTGATTCATTCTAAAAATGTCATCTTTGAAATCCTTTGATCAACAGTAAGGTTGATATTTTTTTAAGAAGATTTGCTTGATACCATTCCAATCAGTCACTGCATGTTCACCTAATCCCATAAACCACCTAAGAGTTGATACTTTTAATGTGGCAGGAAAGAGTCTAAGTATGTGTGCATCATCTGTATACCCATAGGTTCGACATACTATATCAAATTCAAATAAAAATGAATCAGGATCTTCATGCCATGCCATAAAAATTTGGTAATACAGATGGGGGTATATTTTTCATTTTAATTTCTTTATCATTGTTTTCTTCTTGAATAGGAAATTTAAATGTTGACTCCTCTTCCTCCCTTGGGTTTTGATTTTGATCATTTCTTTGCTTTTGTTCAAGTTCTCTCTGTCTTTGTTCAAGTTCTCTTTTGTCTTCTCCTTTCTTCTTGTTGTCTTTCATATTCCCTAAGTTGTTCTACAGTAGGTCCTCTTGTTGATGCTCCTCCTTCCTCGGTGATTTTGATAGGTTTTTCTTCTGATTCCTCTTCCTCGGTGTCAATTTGTTCAAAGGGAGGTTGTTCTTCTAATTTCTCTTCCTCTTGAGACTTTTCAGGGTCAAAAAGAGTTTGTTGGGTTCTTTTACTACTCTGTTTTACTATAGAAAATTCAGGTAGATGTTTCCTCTTTGTTTCATACGCTAATAGGATTTGTCTTTCAATAAGAGTAAGTCTCTGGCCTGATTTTTGTTTTTCCTCAAGTTCTTCTATGGTAACCTTTCCAGTTGGTGCTGTAAACTCAACCTTGTCTAAAGTTTCTTCTCCCAATCATGGATTAGTTTTTGGATGGGGGGTTTTTATAAATCTGTCTTTTTCATCCCTAGGTCTAGACATAAGGAATCATGGCTTAACAAAATGAAGTATTGAAACTAAGTCTATGTCTTTGTTTGTTTTGTTTTTAGATTTTTTTTTTGTATTTTTTTTATTTTCAATCCTTCTAGTTGCACCTCTCCGACAACGGTGCCAAATGTTTGGTCCAATCTGCTAGTGTAGATTAGGCTTCAAGTTCCTGTCAATCCGAGTAGGTACACTTAAAGGTACTTATCTAAAATATATAGATCTAGAAAGATTTGGTTTCCTAAATGAGAGTTTAGTGTGTTGGAATTAAATACTCTCTTACAAGAGATTATTCCTGGTCTCCTTCCACACTTGAATACTTCCTTAAATAAAACAAATCTAATCTTCTAAAAACAGAGTTATTATGATTTGTCTGAGATTCTAGTTCTCTTACAAGAACTTAATTCACAGAACCTCTTCTAAATTCTTAGATTAACACACTGAAATCAATTATCTCTTCCAAGTCTCAAACCAACACACTCATCAATCATATCTATTCAAAACAAAAAATCAAGGTAATAATCTTAAAGTCAACCACTAGTTAAATCCTCTTACAAGGTTCATTCATTAAACTATTAGTTTGAATTTTGGAATTATAACCATGACCATTAAGCAAAAATGATAAATGAAATAGCAAACACAATTTTGAACTATGATTCATGAACTTGCAGCATAAAAATTAAGTAAAAATGTACTATCAGATCTGAATATGCAAATTTTAAATGAAATACACAAAGAAAGTATATCAGCACTATAGTGAGGGCCATCCACACGTTGCAAGCACACTTGAAGTAACTCAGATGAATAAAATGATAGACTAAAACACCATGAAGAACTGAATCTCTGTCTGTATTAAAGTCTGAAAATCAATTACATAAATCAAAGTTTTTATGCTTGGCATGTAACTCTCATGTCTTATGTGTGTGTGTCCTTCAATATTTTTCTTTTAACTATTTATTATTGAATTGCATAACAAAAGGAAGTTATTCGCATTCCTCAAAATCTTAACTGACTTCCCAAGGAGTCGAATTAGTTTAGATCCATATTTGCAAGCAAAATATCAAGTCTATTCATTTATTGCTCAGGATTTTCTGCTGAAACGGCTGGGTTTGACCAGCGTTGACCGGCCACCTATGGACTTCGAATCTGAAGGTGAATAGATTTTTCACCATCCTTGTACATTCAATATTAACCCCTCAGTGTTCGATTTGGTCCACCTGTCATGAAATGTGTCATAACATAAAGCCATTACAAGATGTTACAAGAACCTGTAATTTCTCGAAAAATTCTAGTTTTAACACAAAAATTCCCAAAATTAATTTCAATGTAAAAATAATAATAATGGCACTATATTCATCAGTTTTAAAGGGATATCAGAGTTTTATGAAGGTTAAATGAGTAAAATTATGGGTAAAATGAAGCTTTTAGGTAAAAATATAAGTCATGAAATGGTACCAACACCATTATTATTATTTTTATATTGGAATTGATTTTAAGAATTCTTGTGTTAAAATTAGGATTTTTCAAAAAATTACAGGTTTTTGTGACTTCCTGTAATGGCTCCATGTTTTGACACGTTGCATGACAGGTTTTCCAAATCGAGGACTCAGGGTTTATTCTTGAATGTACAAGGATGGTGAAAGACCTATCCACTTCCAGGTTCGAAATCTACAGGGGGTTGGTCAACGTTGGTCAACTTCATCTATTTCAGCAGAAAATCCCAAGCAATTAATAAACAAATTTGATTATTTTTTATATTTTGCTTGGAAAGATGGATCTGAACTAATTCGACTCCTTTGGGAAGTTAGTTAGGATTTTGAGGAACACAAATAGCCTCTTCTTGTTATGTATTTTGATAATAAATAACTAGAAGGAAAACATTGAAAAATTACATTACGTGACAAACTTCGAAACTCGATTTATGTAATTATTGGCTTTAGATTTTAATACAGAGATTCAGTGATTTATGTTGTTACATTCAATAATCTTCTTCATCTGAGTTCTCTTAAGGTGTGCTTGCAACGTGTGGAGGGCACCCACTACAGAGCTGGTACACTTTCTTGTGTTTTTCGTTTACAATTGCATAATTAGATCTAATATCTAGACATTTCCATTTAATTCCCGCGCTTCAAGTTTATGAATCAGAATTTTCAATTGAAGCCAGTGTCTTTTGTGAAAGATATTTATAAGAAGATTTAATTGATATCAGTCTTTGAATTGAGAATTGTGTTTACTATTTCATGTTTCAAAGCTTAAGTTTATCATTTTTGTTTAATGATCATGGTTGTAGTTGCAGAACTCAACTTGTAGTCTAATGATTGAACTTTGTAAAAGGACTTAGCTACTGGTTGATTTCAAGACAATTTACCTTGCTTGTTGTTTTGAATGATTGTGATTGATAAGTGTGTTGATTTAAGACTTGGAAGAGGTTCTATGAATTGAGTTCTTGTAAAAGAACTAGAGAATCTCGGACAAACAATAGAACTCTGTTTTTAGGAAATCAGATTTGTTTTGTTTAAGGTGTTCAAGTGTGGAAGGAGACAAGGAAAAACCTCTTGTAAAAGAGTATTGATCATATTATACCGAACCTTAATTTAGGAGACCAAATCATTCTAAATCTATATATTTTAGATAAGTACCTCTAAGTGTATCTACTCGGATAGATAGGAAATTGAAGCCTAATCTACACTAGTATATTGGACCAAACAAAGTATATGAGGAGAAAAAGGAAGATATCAACACTAATACTCCGTGAGAAGAGCAACTACCACCACCACCAGCGGCAGTAGAGATACTTGCATCGATTAGAGGAGCACTTGCATCTTTGCAAGATGGTCCTTAGCATTAAACATTGAGAGTCCAAGACATGATTCAAGAGGTGCATGAGGAAGAGAAAGCAGATACCAACACCAGTGCAGGAGTAGAGAAGCATCCATCACCATCATCAGTAGTTGAAGAAGCAATTCCACCGATTGGAGGAACTCTTGTAGCTTTGCAAGATGTTCCCAAGCATTTGCTGATCCAAAGTATGCAAACATTTCCACCCCATATTATTTCAGCACATCAAATGGAGATTTATGGGATCATTCCATCATGGCAATTGCATGACAAAAGGTTAGAGAACATCGCTGATTTGGAGCAGCAGACTATCACTGCACAAAGGACCCTTGACTGGTTCAAGGAAAAGATGTATAGCAATCACAGTTTGGTGTTGTTGAGGTGCACAGAACACTTTGTGTTGGAGTGTGGAGTTTCTGAGGATGGCTAAGAATGAATGTTGTTTAGCATTGGGTGTTCCTGGTCGGGAAGCCCAACTCTTCCCATTTAGTAGCTCTTGGGAGAGTTTGTATTGCATTGTCCACTATCTGGCTTAGGGCCAAGCTACTTCATTAAACTACAACGCAGATCCTGTTGAGGGTTTCACTGTTTTTGCAAGCTGCAGCAAGTGTAGATTAAATCTTTCATATCTAGTCCATTTCAATGCATATTTTCAGTGGAAGAGGTTTCTACTTCATTGGGAGCATTGTATTGAAGACTTTGAGCATCATTTTTAGATCTTGGCATGAGGCCAACCTCAATTTGATCCCTACAGCGCAATATAGATCCAGATCTGTGTTATTCCTATAGGTGTAAATGCAGGGTGTCTCAGTGCATCATTTGAAGAGTGATTTTCTACGTGTTGGAGATCTGCCCTTCACTTTGGAGATCTGTTGGAGGAGATCATTTTATTGCTTATATCAGATCAAATCCACTTTTCAAATCTGAATATTTTCACAGATCTCAGATCTACATCTTATACTTAGTGTTTTGCTGAAAACCCCAAAGGGGTTCATTAGAGGAGCTTGTATAGTGTATAGATCTGCTATAGATCTAACGTTTTGTCCACATACTTGCTCTAGATCTAATGTGTAATATACAACTCTGCAGAGGCAATAAAATAACGAAGTAAGGCTTGTTCAGTCTTAATATATGGTTGCAACACCTCATATTGAGGATTTTCTCACATTGGGGACTTGTATTTTCATGTCATGCATCTTATGGGCCACTTTTAACATGTATTTTGTTGCTATAATGACTAATTAAAGGTCTCCATATTGCCCTCCTGCTTTATAAAATATGATCCGTGTTATTTTCTTATCATTCTGCATTCTATTGTTGCATTCTCCATTTGGGAATATTACAGTGGTATCAGAGCATCATCTTGGCACAACCTGTGCTTTCTAAAAAGTAATATGTCTTCTAGAAAAGGAGATCCTCTTACTGATAGAGAGAGGTGGTATCAAAAGAGCAGACACAAAAGATTTGATTACACTGATGAGAAAGAAGACAAGGGTAAAACCCCCTTATCTGGAGAAATGAAAGGGAAGGAGATTTCAAGACTTCTTCTTCAGACTATGCATGACCTTAGAAGAGAAATCAAGGGAATGAAAAGGGAAAGACATGAAGGTCCCTCAAGAATATCTCCATATGAAGAAAACCCCAGTTATTCATATTATGTGTGTGAGCACTCAGCGGCACAATCAGATCCACAACGTTATACTATGCCCAGATTTACTGCAAGAGAGATGGAGAAAGAAGATGCACCAAAGGAGGAGACTTTGAATGATTACCTTCAAGAGTATGATCCTCAATCTTGGAGATTCAAGGAGCACTTGAACTTCCAAGAGTTTCACCAACTCAAGGAGGCAATAAGAGCCAGCAAACAAAATAGAAGGAGAAGAGGTAGATTCTTTCTGCCAAATTTTGATGGATCCTCTACATGCACAGCGAAAGATTGGATAGATCAGCTAGACTCATATTTGCATCAACATCAAGTTTCAGAAAAGGAAGCCCTTAGAGTAGCAGCGTTGCATCTCAAAGATAAAGCTTATGCTTGGTGTTTGTTTGAATCATTTTCATTAAGAAATTTAAATACATCTACTTATGCAAGATTCACTAGGATATTAGTGAAGAGATTTGATGTAAAACACTCTGAAACATCTTTGATTGAGCTAGAAAAGCATGAACATTCAAAACCCTTGCATGAGTTGGAAAGATCTATTACACCAACTCCACTTCAGATTTCTATTGAAGGGGATAAAAACTTTGTGATACCTTGACAAGGGAAAGATCCCCATTGCATGAAGAGATTTCTTCTCAAAAAGAAGTCATGGAGATTCCTCTTTCAAGGGAAGACCAAGATCTAAGGTCTCTAATTATTGATGAAGTATTCTCAAATATTGACGAGGAGAAAGAGCAGGAATGAAGTAACAGCGATGTCACTTCAGAATAAGGACCATCACAACATGAGGATGAGCATGAAATTATTGCTTCAAGAGGAGGAGATTTTGCATCTTTGCAAAAGATTCACAAGGAGCATCATGTGACAGTAATATTGGGTAGTAACACCTTGATCCAAGGAAGAGGAGAAAGGATGGATCAGCATCCAAGGATGAGGAGCATGCACCCTTGTTTATTTCAAGGGGTTTATATTCAGAAGAAGGAGATTGATTTATGCAACAAGGGGAGGGACACCTCAGTCCACTGATTTGTGCAGTCGACTTCAGTTTTTGGTGTCTCTTTGCATGGAGGCATTCCACCAGGGAGACCCCCTGATTGGAATATGAATAAAGTGTTCTCTCAACTTAATGTAGCATTGACATATTTGGCTAGGGAAGGAGCCTTGGGAGAAGCTAGCACAGCGCTGAGAACCATTGATGGGTTTCGTGAAGAGGTAAGCAATTTTTTGATACGAACTTTTCCATCTCCCACTCAACTATTTGCACTGGAAAATGATTCAGAAATCTATGATGATATGGGCATGATGTCAAATGACCACTCCATGGTCTTGGAGCAGCAAATGATACTTCCACACATGAGGATGATTTCTGAATATGATAAGAGATTATTAACACTCTTGCATGCATGGGCCAAACAATGGAATTTTTGGAAGAGAGAGACCTTTCAAGAGGAGGTTGACTTCCATGTACTTAAATCTTGTCTTGGGCAAGATCAGCTGCAAGAGAGGCAGCAAAGATGGAGTGAAAATACTCCAACATGCGACTTTGGCATCAAGGATGTCAAAGAGGAGAGCCATAATATGACAGGAGCTTCAATTCAGATTTCTACTGCATTGTCATTGTTGGGAGGCCTACATCCATATTGGGAGTCCCAACTCTTGGTAGGATATTCCAAGAACCTCTTCACATGTAATATTCTTGATTGGAAAATGGAAGATAGGAGGTATAGAGTGGTCGATTGAGTCATTTATTTTCATGTTCAGATCTATTTTACTAGAGAATTAAAGCTCAAAGATAAACTATTATATGTGGCCTATGACATCTTTCTTTCCAATCCCACTGGTTTCATTAGAACCTACCATACTATTTTGGACGGATTCATGTGGGAAAACTTCAAAGAGGATATGCACTATCATATGAGGAAGTGCATGGATTATTTGGAGGGTGAGGAGAAACACAACTGTTGGGAAGAGTTATCATCACCACCTCCTTACTCATGGGCTGTGAGAGGGAGCTCATCCATGAGCCACGTCAATGATTTAAACCAAGTGTATGGTAAAGATTGTATCTCTGAACATCGTGATATATTTAATATCTACTTGTATCTTCTTACCACACATGCAGGGCATTGCTCCAAGAAGGGGCACGCTCTCTTATTTGCTTTATGAGCTACTTGGAGCCATGCGCAATGATGATGTTGATCACTCCCTGGGAGATTTTGGGGAGATGATGTATTCTTTTGGGTGTGCCTCATTGACGCCTCATTGACACCAAACATCATGCACCTTCTCCAAGTATGTGAGGAGAATGGGGCAGCAAACAAGCGGTGGGATAAAAACTTGTTCTATCATATTCTATGGCAGTTAAAAGAAAAATTGTGTTGGTTGCACATGAGGGATCATTGTCCTTCTTCTTTATTACACATGGCAGCTAGCATGACTTTGATTATGATTCCATATGATGATGATGTTCTTATCTTTGTTGGGAACATGATTGGAGGGAAGGCAAATTGGTTGGATGTGTCCATTGGAAATGAAACTTCCCACATTTATTCATGCTTCAAGAAGAGGATGGGACATTATGTGGCTACTATATTACATCACTTGTTTCCTTATGAAAGGGGCCATATGATTGAATTTTGTCTTTGGGAGAAGCCTCTCACATGGGTTGATTTTTGGCAAGACATGTTTGGCTTGGATCATATTCAACCACCACCTAATATCCTCCACTATTTTCAAGCTTTTGAGAATCTTATGGCAGCAAGAAGATGGTGTGATGGACACTTATTATATCATGACTAGAGACAACAAGAAGAAGAACAGCACTGGTCTCAATTGAGGGACTATTTTCACCATCCAATATGTCATATGACCCTTAGTCCATGTTTATTTTAGAGCTCATATGGTGATGATACTCTATTCACTATATGCATGGAGGATTGGGCAAGGAGGCTCCCTAGAACCAATGAGGGGAATCATGAGGTTCCAAGTATCTTTTGGCTTCATGAGGACTATATTATTGCAGCCCAATATTAGCAGCTCCAAATTTATCATAAATGGAGGGAGAGACACTTGGGATCTTTGATATACTTCATCTCTTGTCTGTTGCAGATTGATGGTCTAGTTTATCCTCCTTTAAATATCATTAGGTTCAATCTGAGCGTCTTGAAGTAATTTCATTATAAGAACTCCTAAAGATGAAGGAAATACAGCCTCCATGCCATAGACTAACTCATAAGGACTGGTCCCAATAGATTTTTTGGTGGTGAGTCTGTCTGCCCATAGTGCATTTGTAAGTTTCTTGTGCCAATTTTTCTTCTTTTCCTCCAATAATTTTTTAATATTAATGAGACTCTTGTTGGACAGAGTCTGAAGATCAGCCAGGTAGCTTTTGAAATGCTTTTGCTCTGCAACTGCATAGTAAATAAAAGTTGCTTCAGTCTATCTCTGATTTAGCTTATACACTGAACTTTAGTTTCAAATGTTTAATCAGAGTCTCTAGTTCAATAAATCTTTGAGAAAATTTTAATCACAAATCATTATTTCTTGAAGAATTTGAAGAAGTTGTACTTTCATTTCAATTAAAACAAAAAATCCAAAAACATATATCATCTAGGAAAACCTGCTTCAGAAAATATTCGTCATACTAGGTCAAATCCTGACCCTAATCCACCACCGATATTTGAAAATCCAAATCTGATTCCGAGAATTATTAGAAGACAAGGAAGTCAAGAAAGCTCTAAGAGAGGAAGTCAAGAAAGTTCTGGAAGTTCTCAACCTCTTTCTAGATCTGCATCCTGTCCCGTGAAAATTATATATGTTGATGAAATCCCTTTTGATGAGCGATTTGAAACATCCTTATTTGTAAATTTTTCTGAAATTGAATTATCAAGATTAGTTCCAGATCCATTGTTTTTTGAAGATTTGCAATTCAGATTTGTTTCATATCACCTTGACAGTCATTTACAAATCTCCATTCAATCTGAAGAGACCTTTGAAGAAAGTTCAAACATTTATGTAATCACTGAAGCTTCTCCAAATTCAGTTACTTTTCCTCAAACTCCTCAAAACCAAGCTACTCCTTCTACCCCTCCACTCACTCCCTCCAGACCATCACCACCTATTATTCCATTACACCTTCCAATGGCCAATAGATATGCTCTGTTACAGTTGCAAGCCAACCCTGTGGCTTTGCCCCAAGATTATCAAAGTAAGATCACACCTTTTGATGGCTCAGGTACTTACACAGCTCAACAACATACCAAAAGAATGACGGATTACTTTGAATTTTATGAAATTGACATTGATGATGTCTGAATGAGAATTTTTGTTCAGAGTCTTACTAGAGAAGTCAGGACATGGTTTAGGGCCCTTGCTCCAAAAAGTATTGTTGATTTACCAGCTTTGTATAGGGCATTTTTGAATAGATGGGAGAAGAAGAAAGACCCTCTTCAGATCCTATCAGAATTTGAAAAATTACGAAGGAGACCTAATGAAACAGTGCAAGATTACATAATAAGATTCAACGAAGCATATAACGTTGTTCCCCAGAACCTTAGACACCCTCCTGACTCAGTATTGGTTAAATTCCCGGACGGTTTTGACTCTGACATAGCCTACTCACTCAGGGAAAGAGCCCCCCAAACCCTAGAGGAAACGCAAAGCATAGTGGTTAGCGTGGAAGCAAACCTTATAGAAAAACGAGCTAGAGCTAGGGCCGAAAGAAGAATGCCTATGACTGAAGAACCTTCAGCTTTTGAAAGAAAGCTGGATGCAATCATCAAAAGTATGGAAAGACTAGGGGACAGAGTGGAGACAATTGAAAGAAAGTCTTCCGGTGATAATCAAAATGTTGTGAGAAACCCAAATTTTAGAAGGAATCAGAACCAAAATATTGGAAAAAATGTCCCTGACCAAAACATCAAGCCACCTTTTCAAGAAAATTTTGTTGAAGGTTCAACTTCTGAAGAACCTACTGAGGATGTTGAAATAAATAACGTAACTGAGGACAAAAATGAACCAGAAGTTTTCCTATCTCAAGATGATCAAGAGAATCACATCCTTGAAACATTTCAAACTCATTCAGGAGAAACTTTTGATTTTAAAGAAGGCTATGACACAGCAATTTATGAGGTTCATAAACAGTACAATTTAAGAAGCAAACGGATTGATGTGCCAGAGAATAACAAACAGAAAGCCGTAAAACAAAATGTCAAAGGTAAATTCAACATCCCTCCTGTACAAAACATTCCCCCTGTACAAATTCTGTCTAGGACAACTCCTAACCCCTCAAATCCAATAATTGAAGATGTGTCTGACAACCAACCAAATAATAAACAACTATCTAACACTTTTCCTCCTATAGGAAACGTAGAAGAAACAGTAAAAGTAAGTTCAGAAACACCTTCAAATCATAATCCCACTCATGAAAAAGAAAAAAATGTTGAAGACCCAAAAAATAGAGAAAACCCAATTGTCCAGAACACTAGAGCCCAAACAGAAAAACCTTTCAATCTAAAAGCTGAAATAGGAAAACTAAAGATAGTTGTTCCTTTATCAGAATTGGCTAGACATGATGTCTATAGAAGTCAAATCAGCAAATCCCTTAACATTAACATAACTGGAATGGATGATTCAGTGAATATTCTTGATGATCAACCCAAACTCCTTTTTGGCCCCGAGGTAAATGGCAAACCAGAAAGTGGAGGAACTCCTCCATTTTATGTAAGCTTGAATGTTCATGACAAAATACTCCATAATGCAATGCTTGATTCTGGAGCATCCCATAATTTGATGCCAAAAGCTGTGATGGAAAGATTAAATTTAGACATTACCAGACCGTCTAAAGATCTGTTTTCTTTTGATTCTAGTCAGGTAAGATGTTTAGGTTTGATTAAAGATTTGTGTGTTACCTTGGTACAATACCCTGCGAAATCTGTTTTGATGGATATAGTAGTTGCTGATATTCCCCCTAAATATGGTATGTTGTTGTCTAGATCCTGGGGTGCTAAACTTGAAGGGTCTATTCAATTAGATATGTCATATGCCACTATTGCGGTATTTGGTCAGCCTAAAAGACTTTACAGAGATACCTTGATGAAGTACTTAGTTAGTAGCCATGAGAACCCTGAAAACTTCCCTGTCTATTCAGTGCATTCTGATATGGACTCTTTCATCCTTTATAATGCTGAAATGGACCTTCCTACTGAATTAGAAGCACTAGAAATGGAAACTGCAAACAAAACTACTATTCAAATCGAAGAGATTTCTGAAAACAAAGAAACACCAGATAATCAAGAAATACCAGAAAAAGCTAAACAACTAGCTCCTGTTAAGAAACATGTTAAAACAGTTGATGAAGATTATGAACATGAAATTCTGTGGCATTTAGAATTTGATGGTTCAGTAAACAAGTTAAGAGCAGGGGCTGGAATTTGGTTACATAATGTTGAAAATGATCATGCCGAAGGTCATTCTTATAGATTGAATTGCTAGGGCTTAAACCTATCAAAAAGTTAGGAGCTATTAGAGTATTAATCATATGAGACTCTGAATTGATTATCCAATAGATTAATGGTGAATGTTCAACAAAAGATCCCAGATTGAAACAATACAGAGAAACAGTTGTGGAAATTCTCAACACTTTTCTACAAGCTCAACTTGCCAAGATTCCCAGGGAAAAAAATTTGAATGCTCACAGTCTTGCAATGTTCGCTAGCACATGTAAATTGCCTTTTGGACCTAATCATCAGTTCACAGCTGAGATTAGACATAGACCTGCTATACTGGACAATCTAATGAATTGGCAAGTATTTGTAAATAATAATCAGATCAATAGTTTTTTGACACTAGAAAATGAGTTTTCTAACAGTAATATAGATGAAGACATAACTATCAATGAAACTGATCAAGTAGATGAACAAGAAACGAATATTTCTGAAGAGACTGAAATTCATATGCTTCACCCAACCAAATTCACTGAAAAAGATATGCAAGATTTGAAACAAATGGAATTCGATGAGATCATAGAAGATGAAACTGAAATCATTAATCTGAAAGATAATCATTTACCCAAAAGATTAACTCCTTTGGAAGATCTTTTTGACTCAAATGACATTCCCTTAAAACTCAAAATGGACCCTGTTAAAGTTGATATTGAAGAATGCAATTTAGGAACACCAGAAAATCCCAAAATGGTTAAGTTATCCAAATCTCTGCCAGTAGATCAAAAGGTTAAATATGTGGAACTCTTAAAAGAATTCCAGGATGTTTTTGCCTGGAGTTATGAAGATCTTAAATCATATGATACATCAATAATTCAACACACTATACCTTTGAAACCAGATCAGAAACCTTTTAAACAGAAACTTAGAAGGATCAATCATGTTTTATTACCTTCAATTGAAAAAGAAATTAAAAAAATGTATGAAACAAGAATTATAGCTCCTATTAGGTTCTCTGAATGGGTTTCTAATTTAGTACCAACAAGAAAAAAGACTGGTGAAATTAGACTGTGTATCGATTTGAGAAATTTGAATAAAGTTTCTTTAAAAGATAACTATCATTTGCCTAAAATGGACCATATCCTACAAAGGGTAGTGGGATCTTCAAGGATATCTCTTCTGGATTGATTTTCAGGGTATAACCAGATTCTGGTTCATACTGATGATCAAGATAAAACAGCATTTACAACATCATGGGGTACTTTTAAATATGTCAAGATGTCATTTGGACTCAAGAATGCAGGAGCTACATTTCAAAGAGAAATGGATATTGCTTTTGCTAAATAAATACATGATTTTCTGGTTATTTATCTAGATGATTTCACTGTTTTTTCCAAAACAAATCAGCAACATTTAGATCATCTAAGGCAAGTGTTTATAAAGTGCAGAAAGTATGGTATTTCCTTAAATCCTAAAAAGTCATTTGTTTGGTTTGGAAGAAGGAAAGCTCCTAGGTCACATTATTTCTAAATATGGCATTAGAATTGATCCTGAAAGAATACAAGCAATTTTGCAGATACCTCATCCCAGAAACATTAAAGAATTTCAAGCTTTCATAGGAAAGATTAACTTTTTGAGAAGATTCATTTCTAGTTTAGCTGAATTACTTAGACTGCTTACTAACATGCTAAGAAAATATTCAAGCATTGACTGGACTATAGAAGCCAAGCAATCATTTGAAGAAATCAAAATGGCTTTAACAAGAACACCAGTTCTTACCAGTCCAAATTTTGATAGAGATTTCATCATTTTTTCATTTGCTTCTGAACATACGATTGCAGTTGTTTTACTACAAAAAGATGATCATGGATGTGAAAAACCAATAGCCTTTTTTAGTAAAGCACTTAGAGATGCATATTTGAAATACAATATCATGGAGAAACATGCTTTTGCACTTGTGAAAGCAATTAAAGATTTCAGAATTTATATATTATATTCTTATGTGATAGCTTATGTACCTAATGCTGTCGTTAAAGACATCTTGACTCAAGATGGTATTGAAGGCAAAAGGGGTAAGTGGATAGCCACCATATTAGAATATGATATTGAGATTAAACCAACAAAACTCATAAAAGGTCAAGGTTTGGATCAACTCATGACTGAAACTAATTGCCAAGCCTTGGACATCAACGAGCTGGATGACGAACAGGAGATAGCGACTCCACACATCAGTCAAGCCTTTTTAGATTCACCCTGGTACACTGATATCATTTATGTTTTGCTAAACCTGCAAGCTCCTCCAGGGTTGTCCAGAACGAAACAAAGATTTTTGAAAATGACATCTTTAAAATATTGTATTTTAGATAATGCTCTTTTTTGGAAGAATCATGATGGAATCTTATTAAATTGTTTATTGAAAGATGAAGCTGAAAAGGTACTTAATGAATTTCATGCAGGGGATTGTGGTGGACATCTCTAGTGGAAGTCAACTGCAGATAAAATCTTAAGGGCTGGTTTTTACTGGCCAACCTTGTTTTCTGATGTTAAGAAATTTGTAACTTCTTGTCATAAGTGTCAGATCTTTGAGGGAAAAAGAAAGTTGTTACCTTTACCATTAAAACCAATTTCCACAGAGAGACTCTTTCAACAATGGGGACTAGATTTTATTGGAGAAATCCATCCCCCTTCTTCAGGGCAACACAGATGGATTCTTACTGCCACAGACTACTTTACTAAATGGATTGAAGCTATCCCATGCAGACAAGCCAATGATTCTGTAATTATAGGGTTTCTAGAAACTAATATACTTTCAAGATTTGGTTGTCCAGAGAAAATTATAACAGATAATGCTGCTGCATTTAAGTCCAAGAAAATGATTAGTTTCTGCAATAAATATCATATCACTTTAGGCCATTCAACAGCCTATTACCCCCAGGGTAATGGACTGACAGAATCTTCCAATAAAAGCCTTATTAATATCATTAAAAAATTATTGGAAGAAAATAAAAAGAACTGGCATAAGAAACTTACCAATGCATTGTGGGCAGACAGACTTACAACTAAGAAGTCAATTGGGACCAGTCCATATGAATTAGTTTATGGCATTGAGGCAAGATTCCCATCATCTTTAGGAATTCCTGTTATGAAGTTACTTCAGGAGGCTCAAGTAGAACCAAATGATATTCACAGAAGAATTAACCAAACAATTCACTTGCAGCAAACCAGAGAAGAAGTGTATCAACGATCCCAAGTCTTGCAGGAAAAGTTAAAGAAAATGTTTGACAAAAGAACTAAAGCAGAAGATTTTCAACTAGGAGACAAAGTCCTAAGATGGGATTCCAGAAGGAAAGATAAAGGGAAACATAGAAAATTTGATTTCTTGTGGAAAGGACCTTACATCATACATGCTTTACAGGTAAACAACACATACTTTTTGAAGAATTTGGACAATTCAGAAGCTGAGGAAGGACCAGTCAATGGTTGAATGCTAAAGCACTATTTTGATCCTATTTACTAGAATGTTCTGATTTTTTCTAACTTGTACATAATATATCATTTTCTAATGCATTAGTTTTAATTGGATGGTGACTTCTTGGAGTTTAAGCCCGAAGTGAAGGCCCTAAGCTTCAAAAGTTTCACTATCATATATACAATAAAGCTACCAGAAGAAGAAAATTACATGGTTCAGGTTGAAGACATTTTGAAGCAACTAACCTATTGTTCTTGACTTTTCACCAGGAAAAGCCATCTCCAAGTGGAGCCAGTGTTAGACTTCTATACCAATAAGTGTCATTTTTCATGATTGTCTTGATTGAACTATGCAATATGTTCGAACTTTTTTCTTGTGCAAAGGTGTTCCATATTCTTGAAAAATCAAAAAATCAAAAAATTTAAAAAATGTAAAGAGGTTATACCCTAAAAGAAAAATCAAAGGGTAAGAAAAATAAATTGGTCAAAAAAGTGAAAGAAATGAACTCCAAACAAAATTAGACCAAGGAAAGTGTGCAATTCCAAGTGCCACTACTATTTCATGTTCTGTAATAAAGCAATTGTGTGCAGCTTGTCAAACTTTTGCCACAATTTATGAAGAGTCAAACTGTTTAAACTTGACTCATTCATGTTTCAATTTCATGTTGTAGAATAGAGAATGAATATCTGACCAAACAGTTTAATCTTGGCAGATAAGTAGATAGGTAGAATTAATAAAAGGTGCTCAACAATTTAAACTGAGCCCTTGGATATAATAAGAGTAGAATTAGATAAATTTGCCTTGTAAAAGAAAAGAAGATTGATAAGGGCTTGCCAATCTAAGTGCACCCTAATAAAGAAGAGAAAATGGTAGTGTAAAGTAGATAGGGTAGGTAGATGGTGTTGCAAAGTTTCATGTGATGAATGATGGTGCTAAATGTGTTTAATCATTTACTTTCATCACAAGTACTGAAGCAGAAAATAAATTGGAAAATTCACAGAAAGCAAAGTCAAAATCATTAACTTCCCACATCACTTTCTCCCTAAGAGTTTTACTAATTTCCCCAAAGTGCTAAGGAATTTGAAGATTAAAGGGGCTCAAGGCATTTCCTTGACTTTTGGAGGGACTGGACCCTCGGCCTAATGATCAAAAAGACCTAAGTACTTGAGATTATTTATCATTATAATCATTCTCTTTTAATCTTTTCCTAAATAAAATTTTATTTTACTTAGGAAAATCATGAAAATTTCCATAATAATCCCTCAAAATTACTTACTATTATATGTTTAAGTGTTAAAGTTGAGATGATACAATTTGCTTCAGAAATATTCACTTTCTTAGTGTGTAAAGTATTTTGGATTTTCCTTGTCCCTTTGTTATATTAACATCTGATTTATTTATTAAATCCTTAATAAAATACCTTATCCTATTATATTTAACTCCCTTTTATGATAATATCCCCAAAACCCTCTTACTATAGATTTTTAGCCAAAGTATTTAAACCCATATAATAAAATCAAATTCACACATTATAAACCCCTTTGACTAAAAACATATCCTTATAAACTATTCCCGCCCCCTATGGTTAATAAATCACATTTATTTATTACCATATAATAAAAAATATCGAAAAAGAGTTTTGAACGTATATTTATATATTTTAAACGGAAAAAAAAAAAAAAAATAAAAAAAAAATAAATAAATAAATAAAACTAAAGTCCCGCTGCAACCCCGATTAAACCATGGGATTAATTAATCACCCAGATTAATTAATAACCAACATTTTCACCAATCAAAAGCCGTCCGAAATAATTAATTAAATGTTAAATATTTTGAAAACCCATCGGGCTCGCACATTAACTCCCATATCATCTCCCCGTCCCGTCGTCCGTTGGATCATTCCATCGAAAATCAACGGCGATCGTTCATTCCGCTGACTATCTCTCGTCTGATAATCAACTCGCAAAATCGTGGTGGTTTCGAAACAGTGTGATGGCTACGTGTCGACCATTGAATCGCTTCGCTGCCTCCCCGCGAAAAACCACCTGCTCCCGAAAGCGGTGCGGAAATTACTGCTTACCGCCAGATCCTGATGATGTGTCCTCCCGTACCATGATGACGTCATTCCCGAAAATAATAATAATAAAAAACGTTGACTTTGTAAATAAAACAAAACTCCGCGTATTTTCTATCATTCTGTCTGGTGAAAGTGACTGCGTCCTCCACTGAAAATTTGAAAATTCCGCTGTTAAACTGCTGTCGACCAAGATTGTTGAACTCCAATGCTATACCAGTGCCCAAGCATTCATCCGCCATTAACCAATGCCTGTAAATCTCGACATTTTCCATAAAACAGGTATTTATCTGATTTCTTGCTGGAACTCTTTGAAAAATCCGCATTCCAGTGTTAAATTCACGCCATAGTCTGAAGAAAAGGTTAATATTGGTCTGTTTTAGTTCCTGCAACTAAAATCAAACTTCCAAAACTAAAATTGCGCCCGTTTCGTGAAAAACCCCCGAAATTTCCACTTTGAATACACAAGAACCAAAATGGAAGTTCCGGTAGCCCTGAGTGTAGCCCCATTAAACGCCCGTCACAGAGAATTGGAATACTTGCCACTAGTGGATAAAGATTTTCAAATTAAAGACTTAGTTTTCAATAAAAATCCCCTTCGAAGTTATTGTCGCTGCAGAGATGACTATTCGAAAGATTTGGATATCATTGGGTTATGGGAATCCAATTTTCCAAGATATCTCATCCCCTTAGTACGTATTTTCCCAGAAATTATCCATTATTGTCATTCCAATTATGATCCAACTCAAAGAGCAGTGTTATCCCCGGACCAGAGTATCATTTTCCCCATTACTCCTCAACCTATCAATACAATGCTTCATTTTGAACCTGATCAAAATCTTACTCCCTTGTCCATGGAAGAACTACTTGAAAAGTCTACCCAATTGTCCCATGAAAAATTGAAATGCATTTGTCAGACCTTTACGTTACCTGAACATCAACCTAAGGGCCCTCCTCCCTATGGTTTTGCATTTTTTACTGAATTAGGCAAGCTCATCCTGAATATGATATCCTTTGTACTGGGTTTTAATACTAGTGAGTATGTTGATGAATTAACCCTAGTATTATTATCCATCTTCACTCCTGGACAACCTCCTGCTGCGAAATATGACTTTGCATCTTTCATTGCAAATAAAATCCATGACCAGTTCATGAGGTTAGATAATGAGAAAGTGTTTAAATATTCCTCAGTCATTTACCATCTTATCATCTATTATCAATCAGAGAAGTTCCATTTTCCTGTTCAAAAGCTTGATGCCCAGGGAAACCCTAGATCTGTTATATTTTGGTCTGCCATAACTCACAGTTCCTATAATTTTCCCTATTCTTATGCTGAGTTAATTGATCTTTTCATACATCCTGCAACTACCTTGTTGACAGGAATTGCTCCTCCAAGGCTCAGCAATGAGATTAAGAAAACTTTACAGCTTTCAAGGACATACAAAGTTGGAGACTGATATTTGTACCAAAATTATTCAGAAATCAGAATATATGGATGTGAACTTTGTCCATTCAAGTTGCCTAAATATGTGCCTATGAGACTTTTTGCCTTAGAGTATTTCATGCAAATGAATAATTCTGATGTTATTCATTTTTGTAACGCTAAGAAGAAAGCCCAACTCAGAATCAAAAGTCAGTGAGGTCCCTTTATATGCAATTCTAGGGATGCTGAACAAGAAACAGAAAATATATTGCAAACTCATTTCAAGTTACAAAAGAGTTTCCGTTGGATTCCCTATGATCCATTCAGTGTTAACTGTGACAAAAGAATGAAGAACAAATCAACACCCTACTTTCACCACAGAATTCCAAAAATAGAACAGTATGCTAATAAAGATGAGTGGATGGAAGAAACATTAGTTGAACAGGATAGTGAAGAAGTCAATATGAACAAAATTATGAAATATCTTGAGAAAAAGTTTGACTTAGAATCTTTTGGGCAAGTGCAGGTATCTCATATTGGCACTTCTTCAGCAAGAAATATTCAACAGGGATTACAGTCAAATAGTCCATCAATTGCAGTTGAGTCTAAAGGCAAAGGGAAAGAACCTGAAGTACAAGTCATTGAAACTTTCATTATGACAGAAAATCCTCAAACTTCCAAGGCACCAGATCAAACACAGGTTTCTCCTACTCAAGTTAATCACCCTAAAGTTTCAGAATAGCAGACTACATCTAATATGGAAATAGGCAAGAAAAGACAGGTTGCAGATCTCACTCCTCCCAAAGAATCCTCACAACAAAATCAAGCTAAAAGGCAGAAACTAAATCTACTTCCAGAAGTGGAATATATAGATGAAATCATTGATGATGAAAGAGAGGATAGTCAACTAACTGATTCAGTTAGTGAAACACGCACAGGTCATAAAGGAAAGGAATTACAAAAACAGTTGAGCACTGAAGTGTCTTCCTTTAAACAGCCAAAGACAAATGCATGTGATATAAAGAAGACTTTCATTAATATAAAAGCAAGGAATGACCCATTGAAGATGCAGGTATATGATCAGTATCTTAGAATGGCTCCACACAATCAAGAAAGATTAATGTCAGCCTTTAACATTCAGCAAGGGAAAATGATGATGAGTCATTTCAAATCCAAAGTGCCAAAACCCAAGACAGCATCTGATTACATTAGGACCAATTTTGAGGTCCTAGAAAAAGACATTCATCCATTAGACCATATAGAATTACATAAACAAACTAGGGAAATGATATATTCTATCCTTACTGATAAAGCAATGGCAGCCCATAGATTGCAAGATTCTTTAAATAATACAAATACCCAGTTGCAAATTGAGAAAGCTTCTTCTCAGGCAAAGGATAACAGAATAAAATCTCTGGAAGAAATAATCATCAGTTTGAGTCATAATCCCAAAGATATAAAAAGCATTGAGGCACTGATTAAAAAGAAGGATGATGATATTACTGCACTGAGAAAGAAATTGAAATTGCCAGCTTCAAGGCATCCCCAAACTCAAGAAATTTTGAAGAAAAATTCATAAGAACAAATGATGAAGTTGCTCCTGAAAATGACTGAGCAACTGAGTGAAACAGAAAAAGAATTGGAGCAGGCATTGAAGGAAAAGCAATCTATCATGCAGACATCCACAACAGAGGTTACTACAGGTACAACAGCGGCAGATCAACAAACAAATCCATTACAGGTGAATACTTCTAATTTAAGTTCTGATGAATTAGCAAAACAAATGAAAAGTTTAAAACTCAGAGTCACAGAACTTCAATCTACACAATTACAGCTTGTGAATTTGGAACAAAAATATGATATGTCAAAAAACATTGTTGCTGATAATACAAGAGAAATCAAAAGGCTGGAGAAATTGGTTAAGGCTTTAGAAAAATATCTCTCATTATAAAAGCCTTTGAGAGAAATTAATGAAATTCTTTGGAATAATATTATTGATTCAATAAAGAGTATTTGGTCCTTTGTTCAAATAATCTTTGAACAAAATGACTTGGTCAAAGTAGCTATGGAAGAAATTGTCAAAACAAGAGAAGAATTAAGGGACAGACCTGAGCAAGCAAATCAACTTATACAATTTTTGAACACCCAGACCAAACAGCAGCTTGCAGAGCTTGGAATTGAGGACAAGACAAGTACTATTTTAGAAATAAAAAGAGTTTTTACCAAAAGAACTATTATGCAAAATCTGGAAAGAAAATGCTCAGATATTCAGGAAGAGATTAATGCCTTCAAAGAAAAGTTTCAGGTTTTATTGAACAGTGGGTTGCCCAGTGCTATGATTTCAGAAGACAAAACAATGGACTTGGGAACTTATGTTAACAGACTGGATATACATGCTCATAACACAACTGCTCACTCCATCAGTTCGTCAGAATCAACATTTCCAACAGGGAAGAATCTCTACGACAAGTTAAAGAATTTGTTTCATCTTGAGTATGAAATAAGGTATTTGTTCCCAAACCGGCCCACTTTCTTCAGATACACAGAGGCCGATGAAACCTTAAGAAAACTCAAACGAACCATAATAGCAGAAGACAAATGGTGGGAAGACCTATTAGAAATTTTGTGAAATTCATCCTCAGGTAGAGAATTTTGTCTTTTACTATCATGCAAAGAATAAATAGATGAGCAAAGATTAAAGAGTATCAGTTTGACAGTTGAAAGTGTATCAGTAGAAATAAAGAGTATCAGACAAATAAGGCAGTCAAAAAAGAGTTACTCAAAATGACAGCATCAAGCCATATTGTAGGACCTGCCTCCAACTCATGCATAAAAGGAGGAAACAGCACACCAACAGTTATCTTTTGTCCTATCTACGAGACCATCTGTCTCATTTTTTATTGTAACTTACTCATTAGTCACCCTAAATTATTTCCTAGGTTAGTGTGAGATATTTTAAATCATTTTTTGTATAAATAACCCTCGAATAAAGTATTGAGGGTGGATTCTACTACTTTGCTGTGACATTGATGTTTTTGGAATAAAATTGTTTTGGAGAAATTTATTTGTGGCTTGCTGGATGACTATTTGAAGCTCAGGACTTTTTGCATGATTCATGCGTCAAATTGCAGTTCAATAAGTCTTTCTATCCTATGTTTTAAGTTTTATATATGTTTATAATACCACTGTGTTTCCATCTCTGAGTAATTGCCATGAAAGAATAAATCAGAACTTACTTTAGTGTACTCTGATTTTCAATTGCGATTATTCTAAATGTTTTCTTTCAAACTGATTATAAGCAACGAATTCTTAATTGCTCTTGTTTCGCTGGTTTGAACATTTTGATTACTATAGTAAAGAATTTTTAACTGCTCTTTATTTGTAATCATTCATTTTCTTTCTTTGAATATGTTGAAAGATTCTTGATTGTCTTTCATCCCTTCAAAATCCATTCCATCCACTTTAATTCCTAAAAATTGTTCTCTGTTTGGCTATCTTGCGCTGCAAAGCCATCTTGTGTGTAGAAGAGTAATCTAATAAAGCCATCATTTGACTCCATAGCCCAATGGCCTGAAAATATTCAACCTTGCCCTTAGTTGGCGGATTCCACCATTTTCAAACAAACTCTTGGACTTATAACTAGCCTAAAATTTTCTAAGAATAAAGATAAATCATAAAAAGAGAGCCATCTCTGGATACAGATTGGCTAGATTCTGTATCCGAAAGTTGATTTGTGATTACCTCGGGTATACTTTCCTTTTCCACAACTTCAAGGAAAACCTGAGTGATAACATAACCATAATACAACACTAATTGGGATTAATTAATTAATCTGTAACTAATTAAGAGCCTCGACCTCCCGTCACCTCGCATCCTCAATAGTCGTCTGATCAAGCCCCCCACATCCAACGGCTATCATGCATATCACATGGCCCTCCACGACCGAACGTTAACGTGCGATCGCGGAATCCAAGTCAAGTATTTTTGCAAGATCTTTCATAACATTATTTATATCAACCTGCTCAATATCCTACTCTATCAAAGTTTCTTCTACCCACTCATCTGTATTAGCATATTTTTCAATTTCAGGGATTCTTCGATGCATGTAAGGTGCTGATTTATTTTTCATCATTTTGTCACAAATAAAGTTGAATGGATCATAGGGCACCCAATGAAAACTTTTCTGCAATCTGTAATGTTCCTCTAATATCTTTTGAGCTTCTTCCCCTCCATCTCTAGAATCGCAGATAAATGGACCTAGTTGGCTCTTTATTCTAAGTTGAGCCTTTTTCTTGGCATTACAGAAGTGAATTATATCTGAATTGTTCATTTGTCTGAAATACTCAAGTGCAAAAAGTCTCATTGGAACATATCTGAGTAACTTGAAAGGGCTCAATTCACATCCATAAATTCTAATTTCAGTATGATTCTGATAGAAGTACCAGTCAACTATCTTGTACTGTTTTGAAAGCTGAAGGATTTTCCTGATTTCATTGCTGAGTCTTGGAGGGACAACCCCTGTCAACAAGGTAGTTGCAGGATGTATGAAAAGGTCAATGAACTCATTATAAGAATAGGGAGAATCTATGGAACAATGAGTAATGGCTGACCAAAAGATAACAGATCTTGGATTCCTTTGGGCATCAAGTTTTCTGATATGGAAAGAGAAAGTTTCAGACTGGTAATAAAGCATGAGATGGTAAATGACAGTAGAATATTTGAATACTTTCTCGTTTTCCAATTTCATGAATTGGTCATGCATTTTATCTGCAATGAAAAATGCAAAGTCATACCTGACAGCAGGAGGTTGTCCAGGGGTGAACATAGAAAATAACACCAAGGTTAAATGATCAACATACTCACTGGTATTAAAACCCATTATGAAAGATATCATACTCAAAATATTTTGCCCTTCTTCAGTAAAATAAACACTAGCATAAAGGGGAGGGCCTTTGGGCTGGTACTCTGGCCATATGAAAGCTTAGCAAATGCGGGTTAACTCCTCATGAGATAATTTAGTGGATTTCTCCAATAACTCTCCCATGGTCAAAGGAGTAAGGGCTTCACCAAGGTGAAAATGTAACATATCATTGATGGACTGAGCAGTTATGGAGAAAAGGATATTCTGGCTTAGGGATAAAACTGCTCTTTGACTTCAGTCATAATTAGCATGACAATAATGGATAATTTCAGGAAAGATATGGACCGAGGGGAAAAGTTACCTAGGAAGATCAGACTCCCATAACCCAATAATATCTGAGCCATTCAAATAATTGTCTCTGCAGCGACAATAAATTCGAAGGGGATTTTTAGTAAAATTCAAGTCCTTTATTTGAAAATCTTTTTCCACTAATGATAAGTAATCCAAATCTCTATGGAGGGCATTCAATGAAACTACATTCAGGGCCAAAGAAACTTCCATTTTGGTTCTTGTGTATTCAAAGTGGAAATTTCGGGGGTTTTTTCACGAAAAGAACACAATTTCAGTTTTGAAGATGAAATTTACAGCTTTCTGTGAACGCAATTGAAATTCTGAGGAAAGGGAAGACTCAAAACACTCTGTAACAGTGCTTTGGTATAGAATTTTAAACGAACGGCATGATTTCACTGAGTTTGAAACGGGAAATGATGTAAATACCTGTTTTCAGAAGGAAAACCGTGTTTAACAGGTATTGATGGACGACAGATGGACGCTTGAATACTGGAATGATGGGGGGCTTCAGTAAATTCTGTTAATGGCAGTTTAACAGTCGATTTTCAAATTTTCAGTGTGGAGGGCGCAATCGCTTTCAGCATACAGAATGAGGAAAAATGCGCGAAATTTGTTTTATTTGGAAAGTCAAAGGAATTTTTTTATTATTTTTTTAGGATGACGTCACTAGCGTACGACATGACACGTCACGGGAAATGGGCGGTAAGCGGTAAATTCCGCACTGCTTTTGGGAGCAGGTGGTTTTTCGTGACTTGGCAGCAATTCCACTGGTTGAATGACATGTGGTAGGGACACTATTTGGAAACCGCTCCCATTTCGCACGTTAATTGTCGGACAAGGGATGGGCAGCGAAATGTTTATGGGTCGTAGATCTCGAATGGAAGGATCGAACGGTGGTCCGAAAAAGAAGTGGCGGGGAAATTAATGCGCAGGCCCAACGTGTTTTATTATGAGTTAATCATTCCGAGAAGCTTTTGATTGGCGTAGGGGTAGGTTATTAATTAACCCAAGTGATTAATTAATCCCTTTGGTTTTATGAAGAGTCAGGGTTACGGAGACTTGGGTTTTATTTGTTTTTTCGTTTAAAACATAAAATATATGTTTAAACCTTTTTTCAAATATTTTTTATCATATGGTAATAAATTAATGAAATTTATTAACCATAAAGGGCGGGGATAGTTTATAAGGATATGTTTTTAGCCAAAGAGATTTTATAATGTGGGTATTTGATTTCATCATATGGGTTTAAATAATTTGGCTAAAACGTATAATACAAAGGTTTTTTGGGATATTACATTGGAGGAGTTATATATATAGGAAAATGTATTTTCACTAAGGATTTAATAGATAAATTAGAGTTAATATGACAAGGGAATAAGGAAAACTCAAAATACTTTACACAACTAAGAAAGTGAAGATTTCTGAAGCAAATTGCATTATATCAACTTCAACACTTAGATTTAGAATAGCAAGTAATTTTGAGGGGCTTTTATGAAATATGGCATGATTTTCCTAAGTAAAATTAGATTTTACTTAGAAAAAGATTAAAAGTGAACGAGTGTAATGATAAATATCTTTAAAAACTAAAGTTCTCTCCAATCATTGGGCCGAGGGTCCGGTCCCTCCAAAAATCAAGGACATGCCTTGAGCCCCTCTAATCTTCAAATTCCTTAGCACTTAGTGGAAATTAGTAAAAGCTTTAGGGGAAAAGTGAGAGGGGAAGTTAATGATTTTGACTTTGCTTTATTCTGAAATTATGCCAATGTAGTGTTCTCTGCGCTTGGTGGTGAAAATAAAGGAGTAAACACATTTAGCACCATCATTCATCACATGAAACTTTGCAACACCATCTACCTAACCTATCTACTTTACTCTACCATTTTCTCTTCTTTATTAGGGTGCACTTAGGCTGGCAAACCCTTATCAATCTTCCTTTCTTTTACATGACAAATCTATCTAATTCTACACTTATTGCATCCAAGGGCTCAGATTAAACTGTTGAGCACCTTTTATTAACTCTACCTATCTACCTATCTGCCAAAATTAAACTGTTTGGTCAGATATTTATTCTCTATTCTACAACATAAAATTGAAAAATGAACGAGTCAAGTTTAAACAGTTTGACTCTTCATGAATTGTGGCAAAAGTTTTGACAAGCTGCACACAATTTTGCTTATTTACAAAAAATGAAATAGTAGTGGCATTGAATGCATAATACTTTCCTTAGCCTTTGTTTTTGTTTGGGGTTCATTTCTTTCACTTCTTGACAATTTTATTCTTTCTTTTTACTCCTTGATTTTCTTTTAGGTATACCCTCTTTACATTTTTTTAAATTTTTTGATTTTTCAAGAATATGGAACACCTTTGCACAAGAAAAAGGCTTCTGAAACACATTGCATACAGTTCAACTGCCATAATCATGAAAAATGACACCTATTGGTATAGAAGTCTAGCGTAACTAATAAAATCAATGGAGGAATTGAAGCTCCAAGTTATAGAACTCCAAAAATTAAAGGAACAATTTACTACCTTGGAACAAAAGTATGATGTCTCAAAGATAAATGTTGCAGAAAAGACAAGAGAGATAAAAGGGTTAGAAAATTTGGCAAAAACATTAGAAAAAGATCTTACATTTGAGAAACCTTTGAAAGAAGTCAAGAGAATTCTTTGGGCCAACATCACTCAATCAATAAATGATGTTTGGCCATCAATCCAAATAATTTATGAACAAATTGATTTAGTTAAACTAGCTCTAGAAGAAGTTCAAGAGGCAAGGGCAGAATTAGGAAATATGCCTGAAAAAACCAACGAGCTCATACAATTTTTAAATACCAAGGACAAATATCAGCTTGAAGAGCTGGATATTCAAGATATAACAGGGAAAATTTTGGAAGTAAAAAAGTTTTTTACTAAAAGAACTCTGATGCCAAACTTAGAAAGAAGGTTCCATGATATGCAGGAAGAAATCAATGCTTTTACGAAGAGATTTGATATTTTGCAGAGTAAAGGGTTGCCAAATCCTTTAGTTATTCATGATAAACTAATGAGTCATCAAGACTATGTGGAGAAATTGAATCAATATGCAGACAACCAGGCAGGTCCATCAACAAGTTTATCAGCAGCAAAAGCATTGCCTATAAGCAGAGTTCTTTATGACAGTCTAGAAAACTTGTTCTTACATCGCTGACAAGATTTATGACCAGTTCATGAGACTGGAAAATGAAAGAGTTTTCAAATACTCCACTTTTATATACCATCTTATGCTCTATTATCAGTCAGAGAACTTCCCCATCCCTGTCATGAAACTTGACACCAGAGGAAATCCAAGGTTTGTAATCTTCTGGTCTGCATTCTTCCATGGTTCCTTTGAGTTCCCTTACTCATACAATGAATTCATTGACCTATTTGTTCTCTCAGCAACCACCTTATTAACAGGGGTTTCCCCTCCTAAGATTAATAGTGATATGAAGAATATCCTCCAGCTCTCCAAGCAATACAGGATAGGTGATTGGTACCTATACAAGAACCATACAGAAATCAAGATGTATGGGTGTGAGCTCTGCCTTTTTAAGCTACAAAAGTATGTTCCAATGAGGCTCTTTGCCTTGGAATATTTCAGGCAAATGATAAATTCAAACCTGCTCCATTTTTATAATGCCAAGAAGAAAGCTCAGCTTAGAATCAAGAGTCAGTTAGGCCCTTTTGTCTGTAACAGTAGAGATGCATGGAAAGAAGTAGAAAGAATTCTGGAAGATTATCTTAAGTTGCAAAAGAGTTTTTGGTGGGTACCATATCACCCTAACAACTTTATATGTGATAGAATAATGAAAAACAGATTGTCACCATACATTCACCATAGGATTCCAGAGATTGAACAATTTTCAAACATGGATGAATGGATGGAAGGGATCCTAGTAGAAAAGGATAGTGAACAGGTCGATGTTGAGAATGTTATGAAAGATCTTGAGAAAATACTTGACCTGGATTCTTCGGGGCAGGTACGAAGATCAGATATTGGTCCCTCCTCTGTTGGAACCTCTCAGCAACATTCACAGGAAACCAGCACACCAGACACAATAACATCCAAAGGTAAGGAAAAGGAAAAAGAGACCAGTACACAGGCCACAGAGCAATCCACAATATCTGAGCAGCCCGAAACTTCCAAGGAACAGGCCCAAATGCAGAGTTATCCCACTCAGGTCAATGTGGCAAAACCTCCAGTCTTGCAAACTCCCTTAAATGAGGAAGGAAGGAAAAAGAGAGACAAGGAAACAGCTACCCCTACCAGTAGACCTTTAGAACAGCCTGGTACCAAAAGGCAAAGATTAAATCCCCTCTCAGAAGAAGAATTTGTTGAAGAGACCATTGATAGTCAGAGGAGAGGACGAGTAGACAGCCAACAAACATTCCCAAATGGTGGGACATCTACCGACTCACAGAGAAAGGAGCTAGAAAGACAACAAAGTGCCGAGGTATCATCCTTCAGACCACCAGTGAAGGACGCTTGGGATATCAAGAAGACATTTATAGACATAAAAGCCAGAAATGATTCATTGAGACTTCAAGTTTATAATCAATATTTGAAAATGGCCCCCACAAATCAACATAGATTGATGTCAACCTATGACATCAAGTAAGGTAAAATGGTAATGAGTTATTTCAAGCCTAAAGTGCAGCAGCCTCGAACAACAGACTACCTTAGAACCAATTTTGAAGTCATGGAAAAGGATATTCATCCTTTGGATCAGATTGAATTGCATAAACAAACTCGAGAAATGATTTATTCAACCTTTAATGGTAAGTCAATGATAGCCCAAAGGTTGCAAAATTCCTTGGATAATACAACTGCCCAACTGCATCTGGAAAACACTTCCTCCCAGGCCAAAGATAACAGAATAAAATCTTTAGAAGAAATAATTATTGGATTGGGTCATGATCCTAAAGATGTTAAGGCTATAGAAGCCTTAATCAAAAAGAAAGACGAAGATATTGCTGCCCTAAGGAAATAACTAAAGCTGCCACCTTCAAGACATCCACAGACTTCTGAGGTCATAAAGCAAAAATCTGAAGAAGAGCTGATGGATTTTCTCTTAAAATTTAATGAACGACTAGATGAGACTGAGCAAGAACTTGAAAAATCATTGAAGGACAAGCAGGCAAAGTCGACCTCTCAGCCTCCCGATGTGATACCAGTAGTCTCAACAACAGTCTCTTCTACACTTGGGACAACACTAACACCAAACATCCCAACAACCACAGCAGAAGTGGTCACATGTACAACAACAACAGGGCAGTCAGCAGGACTAGCACAGGGTAACACTGCCAATTTGAGCACAGAGGAACTTGTTATCACTCAGGTTTTTCTTGAAGTTGTGGAAAAGGAAAATATATCCGAGGTAACCACAAACCAACCTTTAGATACAAAATCTAGCCAATCTATATCTAGAGAGTGCTCTCTCTTTATGATTTAACTTTATTTTTAGAAAATTTTAGGCTAGTTATAAGTCCAAGAGTTTGTTTAAAAATGGTGGAATTCACCAACTAAGGGAAAGGTTGAATATTTTCAAGCCATTGGGCTATGGAGTCAAAGGAATGGCTTTACTGGATTAATCTTCTACACACAAGATCGCTTTGCAGGGCAAGATAGCCAAACAGAGAACAATTTTTAGAAATTAAAAGTAGATGGAATGGATTTTGAAAAGATGAAAGGCAAGCAAGAATCTTTCAACATATTCAAAGAGAGAAAATGAATGTTTACAAATAAAGAGCAGTTAAGAATTCTTTATTATAGTAATCAAAATATTCAAACTAGCGAAACAAGAGCAGTTAAGAATTCGTTGCTTATAACCAGTTTGGAAGAAAACATTTGGAATAACCGCAATTGAAAATCACAATATACTTAAGTAAGTTCTGATTTATTCTTTTATGTCAATTATTCAGAAATGGAAACACAGTGATATTATAAACAGATATAAAACTTAAAACATAGGATAGAAAGACTTATTGAACTGCAGTTCGACGCATGAATCCTGCAAAAAGTCCTGAGCTTTAAATTATCATCCAGCAAGCCACAAAGAAGTTTCTCCAAAGCACTTTTATTCCAAAAACATCAATGTCACAGCAAAGTAGTAGAATCCACTCTCAATACTCATTTCGAGGGCTTATTTATACAAAAAACTATTAACAATATCTCATAACAACCTAGGAAATAATCTAGGGTGACTAATGAATAGGTTACAACATAAAGAGAGACAGATGGTCTCGTAGATAGGATAAAAGGCAACTGTTATTGTGTTGTTTCCTCCTTTTATGCATGCGCTAGAGGTAATTCCTACAATATAGCTCGATGCTGTCCTCTTTGGTAATTATTTTATGACTGCCTAGCTTCTCTGATATTCTTTATTTCTACTGATACACTTTCAACTGCCAAGTTGATACTCTTTAACCTTTATTCATCTATTTATCTTTCACACTATAGTAAAAAAGGAAAATTTCGCATATGAAGATGAATTTTACAAAATTTCTAACAGGTCTTCCCACCATTTGTCTTCTGTTATTTTGGTTCATTGGAGTTTTCTTAATGTTTCATCAGCCTCTGTGTATCTGAAGAAATTGGGTTGGTTTGGGTATAAATATCTTATTTCATGTTCAAGATGAAATAATTCTTTAATCTGTCATAAAGATTCTTTCCTATAGGCAATGTCGATTCTGATGAACTGATAGAGGAACAGGTTACATTGTGAGCATGTATGTCCAATCTATTAACATAAGTCTCCAAGTCCATTATTTTGTATTCTGAAATCATAGGACTGGGCAACCCGCTGGCTAATAAAACATTAAACCTTTCTTTGAAGGCAATGATCTCTTCTTGAATATCTGAGCACTTACGTTCCAAATTTTGCATAAGAGTTCTCTTAGTAAAAACTCTTTTTATTTCTAAAATTGTACCTGTTCGGTCCTCAATTCCAAGCTCTGCAAGCTGTTGTTTGGTTTGGGTGTTTAAGAACTGTATGAGTTGATTTGCTTGTTCAGGTCTGTCTCTCAATTCTTCTCTTGTTTTGTCAATTTCCTCTAGAGCTATTTTGACCAAGTCATTTTGTTCAAAGATTATTTGAATGAAGGACCAAATATCCTTTATCGACTGAATAATATTATTCCAAAGAATTTCATTGATTTCTCTCAAAGGCTTCTCCAGTGAAGGATAATTTTCTAAAGCTTTAACCAATTTTTCCACCCTTTTGATTTCTCTTGTATGGTCAGCAACAATCTCTTTTGACATATCATATTTTTGTTCCAAATTTATGAGTTGTAACTTTGTAGATTGAAGTTCTGTTACTCTAAGTTTTAAACTTCCAATTTGTTTCACTAATTCTTCGGAACTTAAACTAGAAGTATTCACCTGTGATGGGTCTGTTTGCTGGTCTGCTGCTGTTGTAGTTGTACCTGTAGTAGCCTCTGTTGTGGATGTCTGAATAGTAGACTGTTTTTCTTTCAATGCTTGTTCCAGTTCTTTTTCTGTTTCACTTAGTTGCTCATTCATTTTCAGGAGTAACTCCATCATTTCTTCTTCTGAATTTTTCTTCAATACTTCTTCAGTTTGAGGATGCCTTGAAGCTGGTAATTTCAATTGCTTCCTCAATGCAACAATGTCATCATCCTTCTTTTTAATCAATGCTTCAATGCCTTTTATATCTTTGGGATTATGACTCAAACTGATGATTATTTCCTCCAAAAATTTTATTCTGTTATCCTTTGCTTGAGAAGAAGCTTTCTCAATCTGCAACTGGGTACTTGTATTATTCAAAGAATCTTGCAATCTATGAGCTACCATTGCTTTGTTAGTAAGGGTAGAATATATCATTTCTCCAGTTTGCTTGTGTAACTCTATTTGGTCCAATGGATGAATATCTTTTGCTAGGACCTCAAAATTGGTCCTGATGTAATCAGCCGCTGTTTGTGGCTTTGGCACTTTAGATTTGAAATGGCTCATTAACATTTTCTCTTGCTGAATGTCAAAAGCTGACATTAATCTCTCATGATTTTGTGGAGCCATTTTAAGATATTGATTATACACCTGGACCCTTAGTGGATCATTCCTTGCTTTTATACTGATAAATGTCTTTTTTATGTCTCATGCATCTGTCTTTGGCTGTTTGAATGAAGACACTTCAGTGCTTAATTTTCTTTGTATTTCCTTTCCTTTATGACCTGTATATGTTTCACTAACTGAACCAGTAAGCTGACTATCCTCCCTTTCTTCATCAAAGATTTCATCAATAGATTCTACTTCAGGAAGTGGATTCAGTTTCTGCCTTTTAGCTTGAGGTTGTTGTGAAGATTCCTTAGGAGGAGTAGGATCTTTAACTTGTCTTTTCTTGCCTTGTTCCACATTAGATGGAGTCTGCAAATTTGAAACTTCAGGGTGATTGACTTGAATAGGAGAAACATGTGCTTGATCCTGTGCCTTGGAAGTTTGAGGTTTTTCTGTCATGGTGAATGTTTCAATGACTTGTACTTCTGGTTCTTTCTCTTTACCTTTGGATTCAACTGCAATTGATGGAATGTTTTCTTGTAAATTCTGCTGAATAATACCGACAAAAGAAGTACCAACCTCTGGTCTCTGTACTTGTGTAAAAGAATCCAAGTCAAGTATTTTTGCAAGATCTTTCATAACATTATTTATATCAACCTGCTCACTATCCTGCTCTATCAAAGTTCCTTCTACCCACTCATCTGTATTAGCATACTTTTCAATTTCAGGGATTCTTCGATGCATGTAGGGTGCTGATTTATTTTTCATCCTTTTGTCAAAAATAAAGTTGAATGGGTCATAGGGTACCCAATGGAAACTTTTCTGCAATCTGTAATGTTCCTCTAATATCTTTTGAGCTTCTTCCCCTCCATCCCTAGAATTGCAGATAAATGGACCTAGTTGGCTCTTTATCCTGAGTTGAGTCTTTTTCTTGGCATTACAGAAGTGAATTATATCTGAATTGTTCATTTTTCTGAAATACTCAAGTGCAAAAAGTCTCATTGGAACATATCTGGGTAACTTGAAAGGGCTCAATTCACATCCATAAATTCTAATTTCAGTATGATTCTGATAGAAGTACCAGTCACCTATCTTATACTGTTTTGAAAGCTGAAGGATTTTTCTGATTTCATTGTTGAGTCTTGGAGGGGCAACTCCTGTCAACAAGGTAGTTGCAGGATATATGAAAAGGTCAATGAACTCATTATAAGAATAGGGAGAATCTATGGAACAATGAGTATTGGCTGACCAAAAGATAACAGATCTTGGATTCCCTTGGGCATCAAGTTTTCTGATATGGAAAGGGAAAGTTTCAGACTGGTAATAAAGCATGAGATGGTAAATGACAGTAGAATATTTGAATACTTTCTCGTTCTCCAATCTCATGAATTGGTTATGTATTTTATCTGCAATGAAAGAGGCAAAGTCATACCTGACAGCAGGAGGCTGTCCAGGGGTGAACATAGATAATAACACCAGGGTTAAATGATCAACATACTCACTGGTATTAAAACCCATTATGAAAGATATCATACTCAAAATGTTTTGCCATTCTTCAATAAAATAAGCACTAGCATAAGGGGGAGGGCCTTTGGGCTGGTGTTCTGGCCACATGAAAGTTTGGCAAATACGAGTTAACTCCTCATGAGATAATTTAGTGGATTTCTCCAATAACTCTCCCATGGTCAAAGGAGTAAGGGCTTCACCAGGCTGAAAATGTAACATATCATTGATGGACTGAGCAGTTACGGAGAAAAGGATATTCTGGCTTGGGGATAAAACTGCTCTTTGATTTGGGTCATAATTAGCATGACAATAATGGATAATTTCAGGAAAGATATGGACTGAGGGGAAAAGGTACCTAGGAAGACCAGACTCCCATAACTCAATAATATCTGAGCCATTCAAATAACTCTCTGTGCAGCGACAATAAATTCGAAGGGGATTTTCAGTAAAATTCAAGTCCTTTATTTGAAAATCTTTGTCCAATAATGACAAGTAATCCAAATCTCTATGGGGGGCATTCAATGTGGCTACATTCAGGGCCAAAGGAACTTCCATTTTGGTTCTTGTGTATTCAAAGTGGATATTTTGGGGGTTTTTCACGGAAACGGGCACAATTTCAGTTTTGGAAGTATAATTTCAGCTTTCTGTGGACGTGATTAAAATTCTGAGGAAAGGGAAGACTCAAAATACTCTATGACATTTCTTTGGTATAGAATTTTAAACGAACGACATGATTTCACAGAGTTTGAAACGGGAAATGATATAAATACCTGTTTTTAGAAGGAAAACCGTGTTTAACAGGTACTGATGGACGACGGATGGACGCTTGAATACTGGAATGATGGGGATCTTCAGTAAATTCTGTTAATGGCAGTTTAACAATCAATTTTCAAATTTCCAGTGTAGAGGGCACAGTCGCTTTCAACACACAAAATGATGAAAAAATGCGCGAAATTTGTTTTATTTACAAAAGTCAAAATGGGGAATTTTTATTATTTTTTATGATGACGTCATGGCGTACGATGGACACGTCACGAGGAAAGGCGGTGAGCTGTATTTTCTGCACCGCTCTTGGGAGAAGGCGGTTTTCTGCGAATTGGCAGTGATTCCATTCAGCGCACGACGCGTAGCCGGTGCACTGTTTGGAAACTGCCGCGATTTAGCGCGTTAATCATCGTACAGGGGATGGCTAGCGGAATCATTGTGGATCGTAGATCTCGACTGGAGGGATCGAACGGTGCTCTGAAAGGGAAGTGGCGGGGGAGTTAATGCGCGGGCCCGACACGATTAATTATAAGTTAATCGTTCCGGGAGAGTTTTCATTGGAGGTTAAACTATTAATTAATCTAGATGATTAATTAATCTTGGTGATTTAATAAGGGTCGGGGTGATGAAATGGGTGAATTTCCGAAGTTTGATTTAATATAAAACTTCGGGGTTTATTATTTTTTTTTCGTTTAAAACATAAAAACATATGTTTAAACTTTTTTCTATGTATTTTTTATTATATAGAAATAAATCAATGCGATTCATTTACTATAGGGGGCGGGGATTAGTTATATAGATATGTTTTCAGCCAAAGGGATTTATAATGTGGGTATTTGATTTCATCATATGGGTTTAAATACTTTGGCTAAAACGTATAATACAAAGGTTTTTTTGGGATATTACATTGGAGGAGTTGTATATATAGGAAAAGGTAATTTGTATAAGGATTTAATAATTAAAATTAAATGTTAATATGACAAAGGAACATGGAAAACTCAAAATACTTTACACAACTAAGAAAGTGAAGATTTCTGAAGCAAATTGCATTATATCAACTTCAACACTTAGATTTAGAATAGCAAGTAATTTTGAGGGGCTTTTATGAAATATGGCATGATTTTCCTAAGTAAAATTAGATTTTACTTAGAAAAAGATTAAAAGTGAACGAGTGTAATGATAAATATCTTTAAATACTAAAGTTCTCTCCAATCATTGGGCCGAGGGTCCGGTCCCTCCAAAAATCAAGGACATGCCTTGAGCCCCTCTAATCTTCAAATTCCTTAGCACTTAGTGGAAATTAGTAAAAGCTTTAGGGGAAAAGTGAGAGGGGAAGTTAATGATTTTGACTTTGCTTTATTCTGAAATTATGCCAATGTAGTGTTCTCTGCGCTTGGTGGTGAAAATAAAGGAGTAAACACATTTAGCACCATCATTCATCACATGAAACTTTGCAACACCATCTACCTAACTATCTACTTTACTCTACCATTTTCTCTTCTTTATTAGGGTGCACTTAGGCTGGCAAACCCTTATCAATCTTCCTTTCTTTTACATGACAAATCTATCTAATTCTACACTTATTGCATCCAAGGGCTCAGATTAAACTGTTGAGCACCTTTTATTAACTCTACCTATCTACCTATCTGCCAAAATTAAACTGTTTGGTCAGATATTTATTCTCTATTCTACAACATAAAATTGAAAAATGAACGAGTCAAGTTTAAACAGTTTGACTCTTCATGAATTGTGGCAAAAGTTTTGACAAGCTGCACACAATTTTGCTTATTTACAAAAAATGAAATAGTAGTGGCATTTGGACTTGCACACTTTCCTTAGCCTTTGTTTTTGTTTGGGGTTCATTTCTTTCACTTTTTTGACAATTTTATTCTTTTTACCCTTTGATTTTCTTTTTAGGGTATACCCTCTTTACATTTTTTTAAATTTTTTGATTTTTCAAGAATATGGAACACCTTTGCACAAGAAAAAGGTTTGAACATATTGCATAGTTCAATCAAGACAATCATGAAAAATGACACCTATTGGTATAGAAGTCTAACAGAACTAATAAAATCAATGGAGGAATTGAAGCTCCAAGTTATAGAACTCCAAAAAGTAAAGGAACAATTTACTACCTTGGAACAAAAGTATGATGTCTCAAAGATAAATGTTGCAGAAAAGACAAGAGAGATAAAAGGGTTAGAAAATTTGGCAAAAACATTAGAAAAAGATCTCACATTTGAGAAACCTTTGAAAGAAGTCAAGAGAATTATTTGGGCCAACATCACTCAATCAATAAATGATGTTTGACCATCAATCCAAATAATTTATGAACAAATTGATTTAGTTAAACTAGCTCTAGAAGAAGTTCAAGAGGCAAGGGCAGAATTAGGAAATATGCCTGAAAAAACCAACGAGCTCATACAATTTTTAAATACCAAGGACAAATATTAGCTTGAAGAGCTGGATATTCAAGATATAACAGGGACAATTTTGGAAGTAAAAAAGTTTTTTACTAAAAGAACTCTGATGCCAAACTTAGAAAGAAGGTGCCATGATATGCAGGAAGAAATCAATGCTTTTACAAAGAGATTTGATATTTTGCAGAGTAAAGGGTTGCCAAATCCTTTAGTTATTCATGATAAACTAATGAGTCATCAAGACTATGTGGAGAAATTGAATCAATATGCAGACAACCAGGCAGGTCCATCAACAAGTTTATCAGCAGCAAAAGCATTGCCTATAAGCAGAGTTCTTTATGACAGTCTAGAAAACTTGTTCTATGTTGAACATGAGGTAAAGCACTTATTTCCAATTCAGCCTACGTTTTTCAGATACACAGAAACTGATGAGACCTTGAGAAAGCTTCAAAGAACCAGAATACCAGAAACACAATGGTGGGAAGATGTGTTGGACATTTTGTAAAAATATCCTTGGATAAATTTTGGTTATTTACTACAGTAATTAATGGTAAAAAGGATAAACAGAAATCAAACAGGTCAAAGTATATCAGTACAGATAAAGAGTATCAGTGAAAACAAGGCAACCAGCACAGAGTTACCAAAGAAGACAGCAGCAAGCCAAATCATAGGGTCTGCCTCCATCGCACTCACAAAAATAGAAACAGCACCACATGTGTTTACCTTTTCTCCTATCTACGAAACTATTTGTCTCTATTTTCTTGTAACTTATTCACGAGTCATCCTAAAATATATCTTACTCTGTTAGGAGATATTTTTTGTAAAAGTTTTTGTATAAATACTCCCTCAATTGGAGTATTGAGGGTGGATTCTTAGACTTTGATGTAATACTGATTATTTTGTATAAAGTGTTGTTGGACAAATTTTGTATAGCTAGCTAGATAAAAAATTAATGCAAAGGACTTTTCACAGGATTCTCAAGTCAGAGACTGGATTAGTAAGTCTTCTATACCTTATGTTTTAGATTTTTCTTGTTTATTATACCATCTATGTTTCATATCTGAATGATAAACGAAAAAAAATAATTCGGAAAGTTCTTGAGTGCAATCTATTTTCAATCGTTGTTATTCTTAATGTTTTCCTCTGAACTAGTATGAACAGTGAATTCTTAATTGCTCATGTTTCCTAGTTTATTCATTCTGATTATTTGGTAAAAAATTCTTAATTGCCTTTTATTAATAATCATTCAAAGTTCTCTCTTTTGAATAGGTTGAAGGATTCTTAATTGCCCTTCACCCATTTTTAGTCCATTCCCTTTATTTTAAGTCTTTATTTGTTCCCTATTTGACTACCTTGCCTTGTGAAACTCTCCCTTGTTAAGAAACCAAATCCAGTTAAGCCATCTTCTTTGACTCCATTATCCCAATGGCCTAAACTACTCAGTCATACCCCTCTACTATTGAATTTCACCACCCAAATACAATCAAAAACCCTAAACTTTCATAACTAGCCTAATATCTTTCAAAACAAAGCTAAAACTTAAAGAAAGCCCTCTCAAGGTACAGATTGACTAGATTCTGTACCTAAAAGTTGGTTTTTGGTTACCTCGAACCCCTTTCCTCTTCCCCAACAACTTCAAAGAAAACCTGAGTGATAATAGATTGAACCAACATTAAATATCTTCGCTGACCTCAACTTAATTATGAAATCCAACAATGTGGAATTACCATGCCAACAAGGATCATTTACAAATTGTCAACACTGTTTTTATAAAAGATATTAGTTCGATTTGGTTCGTTTTTCTAGTGGTTCTGACCATTAATTAACTTGTCAGAATTTATGAAATCTCTCATTTTCGAAGTTTGATACTCCCATCTGTCACACATTGGTACTTGTCATATCACCTGGGATATGAAACAACTCTAATGCAATGGTTTAGTTTTTGTGTGTATTAACTCTTAATGAACTGCATCACATGGACTTGTATATACCCATTCATCCGCAAAAATGTCTAACCCACTCTCGATGGATGACACCTGGACGGTTCGAATCCACTTAAGATTAGGGTTTATGGCTTCATAAAAACTTATGATTTCCATAGAGGTTCTTTTTCATTTGTCATTTTCATTGCTATGTGTTTCCCTCTGCGTAAGGCTATTTCCCGCTGGTTTCTTTTCTTCTCTGCAACTTCGTTTGAACTAACATGAGTAGAGCAACGTCGTTGGCATGCAGAGATCTTCCATGCTTACACGCCATGACTACACTTTTCAAATTCACACGTAAGAAGTTTGTGCATTTTCACGGTATTTTCATTTAGTCACTATTATGGACTAGCTTGAAATTTCTAATTGAAATTTCTGAGGGTGACCTCTTATAACTCTTGTGTTCATATAAAAACGATATGGCGAATACCCATTTATTTCTGAGTAATATTTTTGTTTACTACGACAACTTCCTGTTTAGCTCTGCATTTTTCTCGTACGTTTAATTTCGGTTTCATGATTCTCTGCTCTGTCCACTTCTATATTTTTTCAATTGAGTAACTGTCAAGTTGTATTCTATTTTTGCATTGAACCGTATATATTTGGAATTCCTACTTTGCGGTATTTTTGTTCCATTTCCTTTTTCTAGCTCGTACCACAATCTCGAGATCTTGCTTTCTCACGACTTCTCAATCCAGTTCAGGAACGTTGTTGCTTAAGTTTCGATAGGCCTTATTGTCTGTTATTAATAATAATAGTGTTTTTTCCAAAACACAGATGAGTTCTTGACAGCGTGCGTTTTTCCAAAAACGTAGATGGGATTTTTGTACAGCCTCTTGTAGTTCATGGGCATTTGGTGCGATGCCACCCATTTTCTTGGTAAGTCCATTTAAAATTCTAATTACTAATTTTCTCGTTAATATCTACGTCTGCAATTACTAAAAAGTCTCAGTGTTGTTTTACAATTCTGAATACTTTCTTAATTCTTAACGTTCTTGTTTTATTTCTGGTTCAAAATAAATTGAGGGTTTATGGTCAATTTTCTGTGTTTCCACATCCTAGAGCTTCATCTAGGCAGTTTCACTTGGAATAACTGTAGTTGATATTTTTCCTCTATTACTCCTCACCACGACACTCTTTACCTCGTTTGTATCATTGCTGGTGTATAATTAACAGGGCCCATTGTATTTCCTTTCGAAAAGTTAATTTGGTTTATTATACTAAAAGGACCAATCTCCTGGTTTACTACATGTATATTAAAAACAAATTAGCATTATCCAATGTTTCTGTTAGGCTATATCTTATAACCTTTCTTTGTGATTTTATACTTAATATAAGTACTAACTTTAGCTCTTTTCTATATGCGGATACAGTATGGAATTGAGATTTATTAAGGTATTTAAATTTCTTTTCTCATATTTAAATTCGGATTATATATATATATATATATATATATTATTCGAAAATTAATTATTGAACCTCACATCTGATTTCGTTCTTTCCAGGTATACTATATGTTACCTGCTTTTGGAGTTAATATACATCCCATATTTTTCTGTTGTTTTCATAACACAATATTTATGTTTTCGTTTAAGAGATAGAGTTCCCTCTATATAGCTTTTATTACCAGCATCTACTATTTGAGCTGTACAATTTTTAATTATGAACTGTAAACATCCCTAAGGATGTAAATCTGTGAACTTATCATTTATAGCTGTTTAATTACTTGGTTTATAAACTATTTAGATTCCATTGAAATGTTATTATAAGTCCATATTTGTAATATTACTTCATATGAAATTTCCCTTTCCAATTATAAGAAAGGAGTACATTTTCCCTATATCCACATATATATTTCTGTTTAGAATTCTGTATTTCATGGTTTATCTTCGAACAATATTCTATAGTACATAAAATCTCTTAACAATATTGTTATTCCATTTATCAATCATGCATATAGACTATTGTATAGAATTTGATGAACTATATCGTGTTTTTATTTATTAGTCATGCATATCTCTTTCTGTTTAGATTTTCTATACAGTTTGTTAACATAACATTTAAGTAGATTTATTAATTATACACAATTTTCCTGTAAGGTATCTAACCTCAAATCTAAATCTGATATAAGGTTTAAACATTTTGAGAGTTGGTCCTCTACATAATTATGTGTGTACAACCATACAAAATAGACTGTTTCATTATAGTCAAATTCATTCAATGTATAGACCTCCATAATTAATAACTAATTCACCTAACTTCCACAGTATAAACACCTATTCAGATACAAAGTCTCATATTGACAGAACTACTTTACTTTTTCAGTAACTCGTAATATTCTAAAGTATAATTTAAACAAATTAATTTTAATTGTGCATATCACTTAAGGTAGACTAGGTGCCTCCCAACCTTAGAGCTCTTTCTCCACAACTCACTCCCAAGCAAAGATATTTTTATTCAATAATAGACAACCTCTTGTCTATCCTAAATCTGCTTATATAAGTTTGTTTTTTCCTCGGCCTATCTCTTAATTATGTCCAGTTAAATCAGGATGTTGATTTCTTGTGTTCATGCTTTCCATTTGTTTCTTCCACAAAAGTACTTTTAAAGCTAACTTCTCTGCTTTCAAGTTTTATTTCACCTCTTCTTAGTAATTTCCTCTTACTCGGGCAACTTTTTAGATTTTTATCTCCAATCTAAATTTAGTATTTAATTTATTTCTTCAAATGATTTTTTTGGAAGACTGGGAAAGCCTTACAACTTTATCCATCCTCATGGATTTGGTCTCCAAATCTCCAATCATAATCTAGTCTTTGCACATTAATTTCTATTTTATTTTATTAACTTGAAATTAATAAAATACATCCACAATTAATATGTTCATTGGAGTCAACTTCACCTTTAGAGTATTTCACTGCCTATTTTTAGAAGCAAAAAATTAGGGACATTACATATTCCCCTTCTAAAACTAAACACCGTCCTCGGTGTTACCAATTTCGATGTTAATTTCTCAACTTGGGATGAAAATTCCTCCTTCATCTTTTCCTCTGGCTCCCAGCAGTTTTTCAGAGTACAAGTACATTCCTCTCCCTTTACTCTACTCATTGCTATACTCTGGAGTTTGATTTTCTTCATGTTTCACTATAATAAGTATATCTCAAAGAATCTTTTATTCTTATTTCCACATGTCCACAATTTATATCAATTCATATGAGTAGTATCATATATATATTGATTAGAAATAATCATAAAAATATTATGAACTTAAATATTTTCAATAAATTTATTTGTTAGAAAAACCCTTCAAGGTTTATAGTAATATAATACAATTTTAGCACAACTACTTATCATCCCATGTTTTTGGGCGAGACTTCTTCTTCACCCAAACATGGTCTAGTTTGAAATTCTTGGTGATTTCTCTGCATGTCTTCTCACCTTCGACTTTTTTTATCGAAGTTGTGTAATTCCTGTCACACTTTACACACTTCACAAAACAAACACTTCTTCATTAGAAATTCATAAATTTAGAAGAAAAAAAAATTGTCATATGCAGAAGTTATGCTTAAAGTTCTATCTCCTTTTTCCAATTCATACATGCACTTCATGTACTTAATATTTAATTGATTTTCTCAATCGATTTAGATGGTGATAACCATGCTCAATTTCAACTTAATACTAGTTTGTCTATAAATCAATTTCAAATTTCTACTTGAACTTTACATTATAAAGTGTATCAGTTATTACCTTATATCTCGAAACTTCATATCGATTCAAAATTTCTATTTTGAATACTTTGACTATTCTTATTAATATTTGGTTCTAGTCCAACTAGTTTCTATATTTTTATCCAAACAACTTCCTATTTCTTATACTTATGTTTCATTATCTCTCCATGATAGTTTCCACGTACAAATTGCATTACTATTTTCTCATTTCAAGTCAAACATGTCCCGTTTTAAATCATTGAATGTAATTTGAGTCACCAATATGTCCTATCTAAGGACTTCTATTATATTTTTTTTAAATTTCTGCTATACTGGAGTCATATTATTTATGTACCATTTGTTTCTGGAAATTATCAGTTCCTCCTGATTTGAAATACCTATCAATATTTCAGTATATTGCAGTTTTTCTTGGAGGTTTTTCCCGCCTTACTGCTACACTCATTCTATTGCCTCAATAATTCACAATCAGAACTTTCATTACTCAAATATTTTTCAAAATTTTGGGGATATCACGCTTTAAAACATCTAAAATCCCATTTTCTTTTCATTTTTCAGTGTTGAAGTTTATTTCAAACTCCTTAAAGAAAAACAAACACCTAGTTTGCTTAACATTTTCCAGATTGTTTAAGAATTTCTACTTCAACCTTAGGTGTTCTGGAATCAATACCCTTTCTTACTTTACTTGTAACTTCTTTACTACCTGTAGCATACATTTCAGCAGAAACCTTAATACGTACCCAATATAATTCTGCTCATTTATCTAATTTTTTTTTCTTCAATCCTATGTTATAACTAAGTAATAATATTACCTATAGTTCTTTTGCCCAAACTTTAGTACCTCTTACCATTTCTCAAATTGGATTAAGATCTTAAAACATGAATAGTTATTAATTTGAATCTTTTAACTCTTCAAACTATTTTGATTTTTTTTTTTACTATGCATTTTTCCTCTCTTTGTTTGTTGTAGAGATTTTTATATAAGCTAAAATTAATAATCTCTTTACCCATCTCTTATATTATTTTTCAATATCCACGATTAATTTTATGGTGGAACTATCAAGACTACAATTCAGTTCATGCCCATTTGATCATTTCCTAAATCCACTACTCATCATTCATCTGACTTCTGCAACCTTAAGTGTTTTAGAATCAAAACCCTTTCTTACTTTACTTATAACTTCTTTACTATCTGTAGCATACATTTCAACAGAAACCTTAATACATACCCAGTATAATTCTGTTCATTTGTCTAATTTTTTTTTCTTCAATCCTATGCTATAACTGAGTAATAATATTACCTATAGTCATTTTGCCCAAACTTTAGTACCTCTTACTATTTCTTAGATTGGGTTAAGATCTTAAAACATGAATAGTTATTAGTTTGAATCTTTTAACTGTTCAAACTATTTTGACCTTTTTCGATCTATGCGTTTTTCTTCTCCTTGTTTGTTGTAGAGATATTTTTGCATAAACTAAAATTAATAATCTCTTTACCCATTTATTATATTATTTTTCAATATCCACAGTTAATTTTATGGTGGAAGTACCAGGACTACAATTCAGTTCATGCCCATTTGAGCCTTACAAATCCACTACTCATCTTTCGTATGACTTTACACGACTTAACCATTGGGATTTTTTTTATAAAATTCATTTTTCTCAAGTCTATTATGTCATTTACATCCTCTAGATTTTTTACGAATTGTAAGACAATTCTAAACTATTCTTTATATTCTCTTTACTTGACACCTAAAGAAGCAAAACAGTATCCATCCCATCCCTTAAAACTTCTAGTTCATTCTTTCTGTATATTGTTCTTTATACAGTTATTCTTTAATTCTCATTTTATGATAGCTTAGTGACCATCTATCCTAAGAATATTCCTTCTTGAACATCGGTTTATTCAGTTTTCAGTAGTATATACCTACTCTGAAGGTTCTACTTGTGTTTTGATCAACATTACCAGTGTTCCCAATAGGGATATACTTGGTCTTACATAGTTGCTATTCAACAACTTTTTATCGTTGCAGTTTTAGCTTTCACTAATTTGGTTTATTCATCCTGTATACTCTAAAGACTAGTGTATCATAGGATTTTAACTTCATTCAACAATCAACTTCCCTTTTGGGGGAAAATATGAGGAATTTCATCTAGCACTATCCTTATTCACTATGTTTGACTGATAAATTTTCTACAATTTTCTTTTTTCAGTTCGCCATCTTAATTCTACAGCATAGTTTTTTCAGCGTTTTCTTGTTGCCCTTTGTCATATTACTGATTTTCCATCACCACAGATACCTTGTAGTGTCTTTCTAAACAATTTGGTAGGTCCTTATTGTCGTTCTACCGAGATTATTCCTATTAACACCACATAGGAATCGATAATTGAAACATTTACTCAAACTCGCGTTCTTTATATCTATTTACCTTTCATCAACCTTGGGTAACTTATCTGTCACTTCATTACACAATTCCATCTTGCTGAATTTTTTTTTCTAGTTTCTTTTGTCCTACAATAGATTTTATACTTATATTGGTAGAATTTCTACCATTTTCAGTTATGTATAACTTCCTTGATCAAATCTTATTTTTAAAAGTATTTAATTCACGATAAGTGGTTCATTATTCCTACGCTTTGTAATTTGAAGGGGGTTTTCTTATCAAATTTTAATCCTTTCACTCCACATCTTTCATTATTCTCTTTTCTTGCTAATCATAGAAAACTGTCCTGTAATTAGAAATTTTAAGCATTATTGTTTTACAAAATTCAAGAGACAGAATTTCTTATCAATCTCCTTATAGCTAGTAGATAGACAGTTTTTTTAACACCATCCTACCTTTGCCCCCTTTTTTTGTTTAACAAGCAAATAGCGTAGCAGGTTGACAAGGTAGATGACTATTCGTTACACTTCGACGTATTTTCATCACCAACAGTTTCTTGCAATAAAATTACCTTTTTTCATTTATTTATTTAATGCTTGTACTGATATTCGACTTGACTATATTATTTCTATTTCATTTATGAAACCCTCCCTTTAAAAAATCTCCACAACACATATATACGTGATATTCCAAGGTTGAGGATTTATTTCTTACTTATTCTCCATGACAATTATGTATTTTAATAGTTGGATTATTTCTCTAACTATTAATAATAATTTCCTAAACTTCACATCCACTTTAATTACAATCAATTATATTTTATAATACATATCTTTATATCTTATTAAACAAATTAATATGAATATAAGATACGAATTAAACCCTTTATACAACTCCTTCAATGTCTCACAGAGGTAAAGGTATTCTATATTATGTTTAACACAAATTGTTTATCTCTCAATTTACCAAGAAAATTCAACCTTCGTAACATTGCCACATCTCTCTGTATAATTAATCTACCAAGTTAGAAGCATATGTGAACCTTTGTCACTTGTTTTCATACTTTCATATTTTTCTTTACCATTTAAAATTTTGTACTTTCATTAGAGGCCAAATTTCTGTATAATCCTCCCTCTCTCTATCATAAGAGGAATGCTTATAATTCCCTACTCCTACGCTGCTGTCTAGAAGCATCATCTCACTCAGACTCTTTTGAGTGATTTACAGTTCCCCTTCTCCTTTTTCCAGAACTTTCACCATTGTCACTGTTCTAAGAGGTCAATTCTCTTATTAACCTCTTTTTCTCTTCATTGGCTAAAGATAACCTTTCATTTTGGTTTTTTGGTTGCATCATTTCTATTTGCATTTGATGCATCATAGTCATTGAAGGAGCATTTGGATCTGTTGGGTTTTCTCCACCACCCAGATCCACATACAACTCATCCCCTTCACCAATGGTTGTAATATTTCCAAATGGAAATGCAACAATACCGAAATTGATTATGCAGAGAAATAACGCAGATCATCAAAGTAAGAGCAAGAGGCCAATATGGGGGCTCAAAATTTACATTCACATCAACAAATCAGATTTATATTGAAGCCCATAAAATGTACAACGGGAATAGAAGACTTTTACATGAAGAAACCCTAAAAAAGGAGGTGTTACAACCATATATTAAGACTGAAATAACTTGACAGCGTTATTTTTATTGGCTGAAACAACTATAGATTAAACTTAAGATCTAGAGCAGATCTGTGTACAAAAAGTTAGATCTATATCAGATCTGTACACTAGATAGACTCCTATTCATATGCTTCATGGGGTTTTCAGCAAAAAGTGAAGTACATGGAGTAGATTTGAGATCTTATGCAGCAGATCTGCAGAGATATTCAGAAATACATGGAGATTCAGATCTGATTTGATCTATATAATATGATAATCCCATCCAATGGATCTCAAATGTGAAGCGCAGATCCCCAACACATGAAAACCAATCCTCCAAAAGATGTGCCAAAAGACCCTGCAACTGCACCCTTGCAAATAAAGCAATCCTGGAAGGGAAGTTGCGTTGTAGGTTCTAGAACATGTTTGGCCTCGAGCCAAGATTTGAAAATGTAGCTCCAATCTTCCAATACTCTCTTGCCAATGGGATAGAAGCCTTCCCCATTGAAAAGAAACACTAGAATAGCCTAGATATGAGTAGATTTAGCCTCCACTTGCTACAGCTTACTAAGACAACCAAACCATCAACAGGATTTGCATTGTAGTTGGAAGAAGAGCTTGGAAAAATGCCTGATAGTGGACAAGAAATGCAAGAATCTTCCAAGAGGTCTCTCAAGAAAAGAGGTGGTATTCCCACTCAGAAACACCCAGTGTTAAAGAACACTATTCTCTGCTAAACAATAATGAGAATAAGAAATGTCTAAACAGACATAATATTCAGAAATAACATAATCATCAACAATCTTCCTATGTTGTCCTCCTCTTCCTTTTATAAGCTTGAGAGCTTGTAAAACCCTAAACCATATCAATGAAATAGATCTTTTCACATGAGCCACCTCCAACTAAAATTACATCATGCCTCAATGATGGTCACTCCTCCAAGACAACATTGTTCATTTGGTCATGGTTGACTCAGTCCCTTTCAAACCTAAGGGTGCTCATTTAGTTAGCCCAGATTTAGCCTTGTTCACATGTGGCATTGATTTATTTGTTGTTTTAGGAGTTTATATTGTCCTCCTTTACACATTTATTCATGCAACAAAAAAATGAAACAAAAATGAATATTCCCATTAGCTTGGGCTAATTGGGAATATTACAGTCCTCCCCTACAAAATGTTGCTTGTCCTCAAGCAACTGATAAGGTGAATGCTACAACACTTCTCCTCCTCCATTGGTGACACCATTATGAATTAAGCTTCCTCCATACGCTAAGCGTTCACCAATCCAACCCTCCATGAACTATTCCTCCAAAGTCATCATGAGATGTACATAGTCCATCCCACAAGTAGTCAATAACTCAAATGAAACAAACATGGCTGAACCAATAATCTCCTTGAAACATGTAGCATATGATACATAGAGAGTCTCCATCCCATGTGATACATACATGCCTCCCATCCTCCCTCCATACATTGCCATAAAAATTACAAGTATATCATCAATGTATGGTGTTACACAGTAATTTGTCACCGTCCCTACCATTCCCCGTCCCGCACAATGGAGGACCCATTTTGTGACCTATGAACATTGTCATGCCTTGAAAACATCATCAATGCATTCCTCTAAGCATGAGCTTCAATTGCCCTAAAGACATATCCTTGCAAAAAATCATGAAAACATCTCTTTTTGCATTGGCGCGGGCAGACAGTTCACCACTCGCGCCAATGAGGAAAATCCTACAAAGAGGCCACGCCAACGGGTGCTCTGTCCCAAAGTAGTAGTCACACCAGCCAATTCAAGGAGTGTTTTTTAAATAAAGATGGCGGAAGTTGTGTTTCAACAAACTCAGAAACCATTGCCTATCTTGAGTTGGGAGGTTTGGCTGCGAGAGTTCTATGGAAGGGAAGTGGTTTGCCACCTCCCATGGAACCTTCCTTGTTGATAGGGCCAATCCCACAATAATAGGGATCCCAACTCCCTCCTTCCCCATCTATAAAAGCCTGCTCAATTCCATGGCAAGCTAGTCTCGAAGTGCCTAAGCTTTGAATCTCCAAATTCCCAAGAGCCTTTGTGCTGTAAGAGCCCTCTTTCTTCCCTTAAGGCCGACTCAAGTAAGGAGACTATCGTCGAGAGACTTAGGAGAGGTTTTCCCTTTCCCTGGCGAGCTTTGCGAGACGTGAACGACTGGAGACCCATCCGAAAGAGACCACGACGTCAGAACTTTGGTTGTAATCTCTTTCGATTGTTATTTAATGAATGATTACGATTATGGTTCCACTCTGTTTTCGATTATGTTAATATGAGTAGTATCCTTTCTGACTGATATTTAGTTGCGTATGCTGGATTTTATGCTTGTATATGTTCGTTTCTTGCATGTGCAAGTGTCCATCCGCGGAGATCGTGGAGGATCGTGATCTGCCGAGGCTGAGGAACGGGAACGCTCTCTTCTTCAGATCATAGCATTGGATTCCAGGTAGGCCTCCATCTTTGGTCTTTTCATTCGTAACTAAGAACTTACGTTGTAACATTTCGTGATTATTGCTAGACCCCTACTGGGCTAGTAGGGATCGCCTCTGTCCGCAGAGGGGATTTACCTCCTCAACAATTTTGCGGCTCCACTAGGGAGATGTCTAGTTTTCGTTGTCTCGTTTTGATTATTTTATGATTTTCCTTGCTTGATGAGCCTTCTGGGTTGGGTTCTTTTGCTGTTTTTTGCTTCTTGGTTTGCTTAGTATACATTGATCTGCTTCTGGAGTAGTTCTTTTTTGTTTTTGACTGAGAAACTTGACTGGCGCGCTTTTTAGCCCTACAATCGCGCCAATTGGCGCACGTTGCTTTTGTTGAGCCCGCGCCAATTGCTTTCTAGCGCCAGTTGCAGCCTTACAGTCGCGCCACTCCTGTAAGGTTTTTCAGTTTGCTCAGTTTTGAGCTCTCTGGGTCTGGTCAGTGCTTTTCTTCTTGATTTTCCGACTACCTGAGTGTGTTGGAGTCATGTTTGACTAGGAATTTGCCTCCGTCCTTTGGTTGTTTGCTTTTATCTATCGATTTCACGTTTTAAGCCCTAGGGCATCTAGTGGCTTTGTGTATCGAGCCCTCCTTGGGAGTTTTGGTGTTTCGTTTGTCCAGTGGACTTTCTGATTGCTCTTCCGCATCCTCTTAGTAGTTGTTCACTGTTTTGTTGCGATTTTTGGGTGATTTCTCATTCCTTCATTCGAATTTCGTTTGGTCTTGCTTTGGGCCTAGATCACACGGTCCATTGGAGCCTTTGAGTATTTTCTTGGTTTTGAGAGACTTTGGTCAATTTGGGATTTGATTGCTTGTGTCATTGAATGAAATTTGCTTGTTTTGTTCTCTCAATATCGTTTCTCAAGTTGTTCCGTTTGTTTTCAGTTTGTTTAGTGCATATTAGCTATCAAACGTTGAAAATTACAAAAAAAATCTCTTGTGCTTTTGGTTGAATTAGTGCAAATTGAAATTTTTCGATTTTACTAGTGATTAGTGATTTGAATGAAAAGTTTTCAATTTCATTAGTTGCATTAGAGATCTCATTGTTTGTCTTCCGAATCATTTTGTTTGTGTAAAGACTCTCAACTCTCCTGTAGCTAGTTTTCATTGAACAAAATGGTCTACTGTGGCATGTAGCTTTGCATTTAGGAGTTTTGAAACAATACATTCGTTAGGGCCTGAAAATTGAAACCTAATTGAAGATAAACTTTAAAATCCACTCAATTAACCTAAGGCAGCATTGAAATATAACGAAACATATTTAGAGGTCTAGCCTAGAGACGTGTTCCGGCGTCTTTAAACCTAGCAGTTGTCGTTCGCCTTTTGGCTTTAGACAGCGCTATTACGGACTTGTGCTCCCCGTACTGTCGCGTATATAAAGGGAGATCCCTCTAGGTTTTCAATCCTTTATCCACAGAAAGCTGAGTCTGCCGCCCTATACCCGTGATACACCGAACACAGCATTCGGGGAGATTGCCTGCACGTACGGAAAGTCCTTGGTCGACTTCTGTTTCATTATTGAAACCAAGGTGTATATTGCAGTTCACGGATATTTGGTACACTCTTTGTGCCTAGTTTTTTTCTGAGCAGTCATTTGGTCTTTTCTGACTCCCTAAATTTGAAAAGACCGTCAAGCGCTTTTCCTTTCACGCTTGTATTAAATCTGAAAGAGATAGAGTCATCTTTCTATCGTTTGTCGACTCTTAAAACATGAAACAGTAGAGTTTCTTACTTTTCAATGTGGTAAAAATTAATCACCCACGATTACACGCCCGCTTAGATATTGCTTGTTGACCGTTTGATCGTGTGCCTTGACTCTTTTTCAGCCCGTGTGTGTGTTGGTTTTTTTTTTTTCTTCTCTTGTCGTTTGCCACAGTGGCAGAACCCTCGGTATCGTCTACTGGTAGTCCTTACACGGATGATTCTTCAAAGGCTTCCCAATCCTCTGTCGAACCACAACAGCCTGTTGTTTCCGAGTTTCTTGATGGGGGACCGGTTCTCGCTGAGCAACCCTTTGGAGGACCAGTTGAGTTCAATTGGCCCTTTTCGGACCCTGTGTCTGAATTGAGATTAGGAGTTGATTTCCTTTCTCTTACATCGGGTTCGCCCTTTGTTGCTGCTGTATTTCCTCCTAGTCCTCGCCGTCTCTTGCGTGATTTAATGGCAGGATCAACCATGAGTGATTCTGGTGAGGAAATCCCAACATCTGGTGAAGACTATCAGCTCTTCCCACGAAGATTGTTTCAGGGAGACAACTCTGAGCTGGCTGACATGTCAACAGCCAGCCCTTCTTTACCACAGGGATACAGATCTTTGGGTCAGATCATTTCCGTTGCAGCCTCTATGGGAATATCATCTCCTGCTTCGAGGCCAGCTGCTACTACACCCGGGGGGTCTCCTTAGACGCCCGTCACTTCTGTTCCCGTCCGGCCCACTGTTTGTGTGGCCGCCTTTTTTCCTGTTGTCTCAGCATCTGCTACTAGCGCTGGGCCAACTCCTGAAGATTTCTATCTACCCACTGCTATACCGGAGAACATCTCTCCGGAGGAGTATCGGTTGTCTTTGCAACAGCTGAACGCTGAGGTTGGACCGTCCTCCCAAGATCCCTATCGATCTTACTTTTCGCACTATGCACAAGATGGTACTCCCGTGTATGATTTCCCAGGTCAGTATGACGAGCACGGGGAGATTTTGCGTCTACCCGCTCCTGAGGCTTATCTCTATGCTCAAGGTTTACCTTTTAACCAGGCTCATAACCCGCAAGGGCAGCCTTTCCAAGGCCAACCTACGGGCCAACCTGGCTATCTTTATGATCCACAGGGACAGCCCATTCAAGGCTATCCTGTTGGCCAACAAGGGCCATCGTACGGTCCGCAAGGACAGTATTATAGCCCTCCTGGTCAACCTGTTCAGCCTCAGCCGGGGTATCAACCGGGACCGGTCTATGGTCCTGGGGGGCAAATCCAGCCTTCTTTACCGATGCAACCGCAGTATCCTCTTGTTTTTAACGTTGCATATCAGCCGGGACCATCCTATGGTTCTGCTTCAGGTCAAACCGGTTTCTAGCAAGCACCTGGTCTTGTTCCACCACCGGGCCAACCGGTTCATCCGGTACAACCCGATGTCCCGCCTCCAGGCCAACCGGCCCATCTGGTACAACCTGGGGCTCATTTACAACCAGGTCAACCTGCGCAACCGGCGCCACCTGTCTATCCGGGTCAACCTGGTCATTCAGGTCAGCCCTCTCACCCGGGTCAACCTGTTCATTCAGGGCAGCCCGCTCATTCCATTAACCCTGCACAGCAGCTGGTTCATTCAATGCCGCAGCCAAATCAACAGTTGCGCCCTACGTATCAGGCTCCGCAGGGTTCCACTTTTCAGCAGCCTACTCATCCTCAGGGTGGTTATTATCCTCATGGTCAGTCTCAACCGAACTATAACCACCCCAGAGGCTCTCAGTATTATCCTACTCCACCCGGTTTTACCTACACTCAACAGCCAAATCCAAACGCTGCTTATACGGGGCCGACACATAATCAGGGTTCGTACCCTGGTTATCAAGCCCCGCAATATGGTTACCAGCAACCAAATCAATCTGGTTATACGACCTACGCCCCCTACGGTCAGAATCCTGCAGGACAGAACCCGTGGGGGTAAGGATATTCACAACCATCGTGGAGTATGGGTACCGGACCTCATCCTGGGCCTGGCATGGCAGTTAATCCTCCATTGCCGTTCCTGGCTACCTTGGAGCTGCCGGATGTTTCAAAGTTAACCAATGATCCGATTTTACATACTCTGTATTGGCCTCCGGTTCCCACCAAGATACCAGGTGATTGCCCCAAGTTTGAGGGAAAAGCTGGAGAGGACCCCCAGGCGCATGTGATGACGTATCATCTTTGGTGTTCGTCTAACTCTTGGGTCGACGATTCGATTCGCCTGCACCTCTTCCAGCGCACTTTAACTGGAGCTGCTGCTAAGTGGTACATAGAGTTATCCCGTGGCATTTTCCAAGATTTCAACTCTTTAGCCATGGCTTTCCTCACGCATTTTCAGTTACCAGTTCGGTATGAAGCCGGGACGCACCTCCTGACTTCCCTGAAGCAGGATAAAGCCACTCACATCTCAGATCACATTCATGAGTGGCGGCGCCGTCGTAGACTGATCAAGTTTCACATACCTGATCAGATACTGACTCACTGGTTCACCACCTCCTTTGTGAATAAAATCGCTCAGGATATTGCGATGGGAGCGTGCATGACAGAGGAACAAGCCATCGCGCATGCCCAATACCTGGATCTTGTCTATTCTTAGTCCGGCACGCTTTATGACATCTTGACTGATGCTCCACGGCTCGGAACCTCTAAGGCTCCACCTACCCCTGCGGTGGATGGTGTCATTGGTTTTGTCTCTCAGAATTCGAAGAAATCTTCGAATGGGAAGCAGAAGTCTAATTCTTCCAACAATACTTCTGCTAATCCTGCCTCATCCGATTCTGGAAAAACCGCGGAGGTGAATGCCGTTCAGGCCAATCCTGCGGACAAATCCTCCAAGGGGAAGAAGAAGGGCAAAGGCAAATCTAAATCTGATGCCCCGAAACCAGAATCTAAATCTCGTACTGAGGATGGCTCCCAGCGTAAACCGAAGTACCCTTGCCTCATCTGTGAAGGGGACCATTATACTAAGGATTTTCCACGACGATTCGAGGTCAGTCAACTTCTTAAAGGCCCAAAAGGGACTCCAGCCGTGTTAAAAGATCCATTCCCCTCTCAGCAGACCCAGATGGTCGAACAGCCGTCACCATCTGCACCGTTTGGGTCTCAGGTTTTCATGATGAAGAGTGTTGCACCTATCTCTGTCGCTACGAGGGCGAAGGATTACAACGAATCGCGGCAGGCACCCGGGAAGGCAGTTGCGGATGGGCCGCCTCCCCCACCTGTCTCCGGTCCGTTGGAAATCAAGAAGCCTTCTCCTGAACCCGTTGTGAAGCCACCTCCCAAAGGTGTCCTTCGAAGATCTTCTTATAATCCAAATGCTCGTGCCGCTCAACATTACAGCATTGTTGAGGATTTGGCACAGGCGCCGTCTGCCATGTCTGCGCTAGAAGTTCTTCAAAGTTGTCCTTCGCAACGGAAGGCTTTACTGTCTGCGATCGGGGGCATTGATCCCGCCGACTCGAGTCTTCTCACCTTCGATCTGAAGAATTTCACTCCCCGGCTTCCACATCAAATCGCTCTGGTTATCCAAGTCGGGATTAACGGTCTAAACATTCATAGAGCCGTCGTGGATGAGGCTGCATCTACCTGCATTATGTCCTCTGCTTGCTGGAAGGCCATCGGCTCTCCAGCCCTGTCGTCATCTCCCAATGCCCTTGAGGCATTTGATGGTCGGGAATCCCCTAGGCGTTCTCGAGAGTCTAGCGATCACATTACAGGAAAAACTGTCAACGTAGAAGTGGAAGTGGTTGACGCTAAACTCAACTACAATATACTTCTTGGCCGCAGCTGGACCCATGCCATGCTCTGCGTGTCGTCCACCGTTTTTCGATTCATTAAGTTCCCTCACGAGGGCAAGATTGTCACGGTGGATCAGTTGTCATTTTTCACCTCTAACTCTGAGAACAACGTGCCATACGTGGATCAAATTCCGAATCCCCCGGACAGTGTAGGACCTGGTCTCTTCAAAGACCCAATCCTCATGGGTATCTTTCCCGCACTGCCACCGCATACCACTCGAGTCAACATGTTGTCCAGGTCCGATGACCCCTGGCTCATTCCTACACCTGAGCAGGTATATGAGTTTGGAGAATCCATGCCTTTAACGCCAGTAGAGATCAACTACTGTGAGATTGTTGCTGCGTCGGATCCTCCACCTCCTCAGCATGCTCCTTTGAGCATGGCTCTCGACGTCTACTCTCAATCCCCCTGGCTTGGTCACGCTGATTCACCTGATCCTCTCAGAGAGACTTTTCCTTCCGATGAGGCTATCATTGAAACTATGTCTCTTGAGGAGCTGCCTTGGGGCGATGGACATCATCGCTCCTCGTTTATGCCTAAGCTTGGGGGCAATGACTGATTGTCTGGAGCGTTATGCTACTCAGGTTCCTTCCCCTCCTCTTCAAACGCCCATCTTGACGCACGAGGTTTTTTCAGAGGGTAACCTGACTAACATTACTCAAACTGTTCCAATCAACATCTCCGTCAAACCAGGGATCATTGAGAATATTCACGTGGGTGTGACTTGTTCTCCCGATGAGATTCAAGTCTATACTGAGCTTTTCAAAGAATTCAGAGATGTTTTCGCATGGTCTTACGAGGAAATGTCGGGGATTGATCCCAGTATCGTAGTGCACGAGATTCCAACCTATCCAGGTGCGAAACCCGTGCACCAACGCTTACGCCCCATGCATCCTCAAAAAGTCGTCGCCATCAAGGCAGAAGTTGAAAAACTTCTGAACGCAGGTTTTATTTATCCCATCCCCCTCACAGAATGGGTGTCTAACATTGTCCCTGTCGATAAAAAGCAGGGTACGATTAGAGTCTGTGTGGATTATCGCGATATCAATCGCGCCTGTCCAAAGGATAATTATCCCACTCCGTTTATAGCCCAGATCATTGACGAATGCGCCGGGAGTGAGATCTATTCCTTAATGGACGGTTTCTCAGGATATAACCAAATCAATATTGCGCCTGAGGATCAACACAAAACCACATTCATCTGTCCGTGGGGTACTTTCGCGTATAAAAAACTCTCGTTCGGCATGAAGAACGCTGGAGCCACTTTTCAGCGTGCGATGTCCTACGCTTTTCATGACATTCGCCATATCGTTCAGCCTTATCTGGACGACTTTCCAGCCCATTCGAGTAAGCGAGAGGACCATCCTGAGCATCTCCGCCAGATCTTTCTTCGTTGCAGGCACTATAATATCAGGCTCAATTCTCATAAATGCATCTTCTGCGTTGATTCTGGCCATCTTTTAGGATTCATAGTCTCGAAAGACGGAATTCGCCTTGACCCTCTAAAGGTCGAGGCCATCGTAAATCTCCCATCACCCTCCTCCCTGTGTCAGTTACAGAGTCTGCAAGGGAAAGCGAATTTTCTTCGGCGCTTTATCCCGAATTATGCCGAGGTGGCCAAAGGATTCACTCGTTTGTTAAAGCAGAACGTTCCCTTTCATTGGGATGAAATTGCTCAGGAATCCTTTGAGAAGCTGAAGACGTTGCTTGTCAATGCTCCGTTGCTTCATCCTCCGGACTACCACCGCGACTTCACTTTATATCTAGCCGCCGCATTTAGCACCATAGCCATGGTCTTGGTGCAGGATGACGATCACGGTGATGAACATGTTGTTTATTACCTGTCACGGAACCTTCTCGACCCGGAAACACGTTATGCTCATGTCGAGAAGTTGGCATTAGCAGCAGTACACGCCGTACAACGCTTTCGCCATTACATCCTTTTGCGTACGATAACAGTGGTTTCAGACTGCAACCCTATGACGTATATTCTTTCTAGACAATTACTGGGGGGCAAGTACTCCAAATGGATTGTGATCCTGCAGGAGTTTGACTTAGAGTTCACTACCGCTAAGTCAACTAAATCACTGGTCTTCACGGATCCGATATGCTCTCTCCCTACAGACTCTGCTCCCTCACACTCTGAAGACCATATACCAGACGAAACGCTTTTCCTCATCAGTACTCGTGACCCTTGGTACGGTGACATAATAGTGTATCTTCAGACCTCGACATTTCGGTCTGAGTTGGATAAAGCTGCCCGCCGTCGAATTCGGCACCAGTCCCAACCCTACCGTATAGTAGGAGATACCTTATATCGCGTTGGAGTAGATTCGGTGCTCCGGCGATGCCTAACCTTGGAAGAGGCTGAGAAGGTCCTAAATGACTGCCACAGTGGCGCCTGTGGTGGACATATGTCTGGGTATGCTACTGCCCAGAAGATTCTGCGAGCAGGTTATTTCTGGCCTTCCATATTCAAAGACTGTATCACTGCAGTCCGTAAATGTCATGCATGCCAGATATTTCAGCGCAAGATGCGCGCGCCGCCTTTACCATTGCATCCCATTATTACCGTCGGCCCTTTTGCGAAATGGGGCGTGGATTTTATGACGTGTAACCCTCACTCGGCCGAGGGGTATGCATATATCATTGTCGCCGTCGACTACTTCACCAAGTGGGCCGAGGCGATGCCTACACTAGCTGCTAACGGGAAAACGGCTGCTCAATTTATATTCAACCAGGTTATTGCACGGTTCGGAGTTCCTCAAGCCATCGTCACTGATCACGGTACTCATTTCCTAGATTATATGATAGCGGAGCTGACTTCAACGTTGGGCTTGCGTCACGACGGCTCGACACCATATTACCCTCAAGCAAATGGTCAGGTTGAAGCAGTGAACAAGGTTTTGGTCACTATGCTTCAGCGAACAGTTGGTATTCACAAATCCAATTGGCATCTCCAACTGTTCTCAGCTCTCTGGGCATACCGAACATCTGCAAAGAGTGCAACTAGGTTCACACCATTTCAATTGGTGTATGGTCTGGAAGAAACTCTTCCGGTTGAATGCGAGATTCCTTCGTTGAAATTAGCTGTGGAGCTTCTACCTAATACTTCTACTGAGGAAGAACGTCTTCTGTATCTGGAACGGTTAGATGAAACCCGTCGTCTGGCTGCTTTGGTTATCGAAGCACAAAAGAAGAGGGTCAAAACTCATTTTGATCAATCTGTTTCTCCTCGTTCCTTTATTAAAGGAGACCTCGTCCTCCTGTACGATCAAGCACATGGCAAGCTTGGAGCCGGTAAGTTCCAGCCTATGCGGCATGGGCCCTATATAGTAAAACGTGTTTTGAAAAACGGGGCCTACGAGCTTATAGATTATGAAAGAGTTCCGCTGGCGCAGCCTAGAAATGGGTTGTACCTCAAAAAGTACTATGCCTGAAGTGATTTCTTGGTGTGGTGTGTGTGCATAGGTGTGTGATTTTCATTTGTGTGCATGTATAGTGTGGTGTGCTTTGTAAACATCTTTCTGTTGATCGGGTCTTCCTGGTTGTGCAGATGTCTATTCATCCATTTGTTGGTTTCGCGGATGGTGCCTCCCGCAGTACCAGGAATCTGTCTTCAGCAGCCTGGGTAATCTATGATCCTGCTGGTGAGTTGGTCAACCTGCAAGGAGTGTGTCTAGGACGTACCACGAACAACATCGTGGAATATAGTGTTGTGTTAGAATTATTAACCGAGGCAGTAAACCTTGGTATCCGTGAATTTCTCGTGTATCTAGATTCACAACTTGTGGTGTTACAAATGAACGGACACTATTCGGTAAGGAACCCGTCCATCTTACATCTGTATCTGCGTATTCGATTACTGGAAAGAAATTTTGACTACATTACATATCATCATATACCCGGGCATTTGAATACATTAACAGATGCAGTAGCAAATTTGGTATTAGACAAACATTTGCGCAATTTGTAAATCATCATCACATGTAAAGAAAGATCCATCCAGAAATAGATATGCACATATATATAGATATCGAAATGTTTACATAGAGTGTGTCACATAAAATTCAAGATATACATAATCGTCTTAAGTACATCCGGAGACGATACGTCTCTCAAAAAATAGGTGTGGTATAAATCCTAAGAGCTAATCTGCATGGTGCTCATGATAGCATGTGACTGCACGCACTAAGCGTCTCAGGATTCGATGGATCCGACTTGGAACTCCCACCGTGTGACGCTGGTATGCCATCGGTACGTCCGCCAGCCGAGCATAGTCTGGGATCCCTCGGGCGATGCCCTCGAGATTCTAGATCAACTCCTCTCCTCTGGTACCCTCTCCCTGAGGATCAGGGGCGAGTTGTGTCCTCCGTGAGATTGGAGACATCCCAGCTGGTCTCTCAGGTCCCACATCTGCATACATATATAAATGTGTTAGGACGAATGTGTATTAACAAAAAAAACATAAAACATAAAATCAAAAAACATGAGGTCTTACCCAACTCCTCGTCCCAGTCATCTCCTTCTGGCAGTGGGAGATTTGGGTCTCCGGTGAAGTCAGTTCCTACATAGGGCCAGTCTTCCACTACAATCAGCTGGCGTCGTAACCACCTAAAGAACTCCGGCCTCCAGGACATCTGTTGGCCGCCTCCAGCTCTGGGCATTAATGCTGCCCAGCGAGCCATTCTTGGCTCTTGTGGTATCGGATCTGCTACTGAGGCCCCTTGGCCCTGGAAGATTGGTAAGCGTTCCAGAATGAACGATACCAGGATGGAACCATAACCAAACTGTTTCAGTTTACCTTGTTTGCATTTTGTGCGCTGCCTTTTCATATTTATTGTTACTGTTGTTTCCCAGTCAAACAGTAAGGGACTCATGCATTCTGAGGCCAGCAGGAGTTGGGCCTTGGTGGCCTCGTGCGGTGCCTGTGACCCTACAGCCCGCGTGATGGTATGTAGGACAACTCTCAATGCCAGATCAGGGATAGTGTGGATATCCACCTTCTTGCTTCCTGATCCCATTTGTGCTCTTCGGCACACTCGTGCCATCACTTCTTCCATCTTCTCCCCAGATGGTCTGCTTCCGGTCAAGACAGGGATCGGACCTGTGCGGGACAATCCGGTGATAAAATAAACATCTTAAACCTCCAGCTCTAATACCTGATATCGCAACCTGAACACTTGTTCATGTTCATCCCAAATACTAATCAAATACTGGAGGAGCTCGGGCTGAGCTCATAGACAGGGTGTAAGGAAGAACTTCTTCAGCCCACAGTTTCTGAGGGCATTCATGCAAGCCTCACTTTGGATGGCCTGTTCATCCTCTTCCCCATGCTCTCGTTCTTTCCATTCAATCGCCATTTTGCTTGATTACCTGCATTCATATGGTCATAAACCATTAGTTAGATCTCTGATAGGCCTCAAATTCCATGCAATTTGGTTTAAATATCGATTTTTTAGGCGGAATTTTAGGTTCGTCCACTGGCGCGGCTATTTTGAAAACAGTCGCGCCACGTGGCGTGAGCCCTTTGTATAAAAGAGCCCATTGGCGCGGGTCCGTGCCCGATACCCGCGCCAATGAGGGCGGCCCTAAAATTTTAAAAGTGGCCACATAGAACTGATTTACAAGGGAAAACTATTAAAAAATGGATGAAAATGTAGAGCAAGGGAGCGCCTCTTACCTGTAGCAGACGAGAAACTGAATGGTCAACCGGATCTGTCGCAATCGCCGTCAGAAGTTTCTGCTCCAAATGGATCACTGTTGCTTTTTACCAAGGTAAATAGTAAATGTAATTTTATTTTTACCAATTTGGCATATTTATAACTTTGACATAAAATGAGTTGTAAAAAATCATTTTTATCGAATATTTTAATATGTTATGTCGAAAATGGGTTTTACGCTTGCTTGGTATGTGCAGCAGCAGGTTTTTGCGACTTTAACGATGGAAACGAATTGTATTTTATACTTTTTCGGACTCGGTAAATACACGAAAAAGTCACTTTGGAGTCATCTTTCAGCGCTTTTCTGACTCTCTAAACATGAAAAGATTGTCGAGGCCCTTGTCGTTTTGATATCGTTAAATTGGACACGAATCGACATATACCCAGTATACGTTTACCCCTTTTTCGGGCTGGGATGGATTGATTACGAAAAAGGAATACCCTAGCCTATCGCGACTAGGAGGTTTTCTCGGATATTGTTTTCTACCTTTTCGGATCTGAGGAACTATTTACAAAAAGGGACCTGTGGAGTTTACTTTTCTATTGTCTTTTCAAACTCTCTAAACATGAAAAGACGATGAGTTCTCCCTTTGGCAGACTCGTTAAACCCTGATGACATCGGATCCAGTCGAAATGACGTTCTCCGAGTTTCTCCTTCCTAGAACTCGTTAAATGCACTAGGATGGATTTGCCCGAAGAGCGAACTTATATTACAAGCATATGCTATCCCCTTCAAGCTTGTTATCAAAAATAATTGGGGTACTCGCCAGAAATGGTGGGGGAAAAATGGAACCATCGTCGTTGTCGTCGGCATTATGTCGCTCTTGAACATGGCACTTGTCTGCATTCGTGTCGGGTTGGGGACATCTCATCTCGTTTCTTCACTTTGCCTCCGTGGGTTTCGATAATCCCTTTTTACCTCTCATCTGCTCATTACCTTGTCACCATGACCTCTGATCCGTTGATGTCAAATACTGCCAAGTCCACTGTCGTGCCGTTTATATGTTCAAGAGAAGTTGACCTCTGCAAATATCAACCTTCCTCTAATTCTCATAAGATCCTGATTCACAACAAAAACATCATGTTCCTCTGTCTCGTGTCGATGATGTGGGAAACATTATGGCCCACCTTCGATCAAGGTCACTTCCTGTCGACTTCAGCTCATTATCCAGGAAGATGGTCTAGAGACTCTTTTATGGTACCTTGGAGCCTGCATGCCTCAATGGCAGGTTCGTCGCATTCGACGTGAGGTTTTCATCATTGGCCTCCGATCGAGTGATTATGCGGGTGTTTGACGCCAACTCATTGATTCACACGCCGTAGATTGTACCTGTAGTACCTTGAGGGCCATTGTCATTATTGGTGGTTCCTCTCGCGTCTGTTAACAACTTTCATCATTGGCTGGTAATCAGACGATGTTCCTACATGTTCGACTTCAGCTCACATATTCACATGCTCGAACTTGTACTTTGTTTGGGTCGAGATGGAGCGCAAGACCCTGGATTGTGTCTGTTGTAATCCAGGCTGCGATTGTGGATTATTATCATTATGTATATGACTCGTTGATTGGATGGCTGCGACCATACCTGAGTCTATTTATTTGATCCTCGCTGGATGGCTGCGCCCATACCCTGGATCCGGATTATAGTGTACTTTGTTTCGGATGGTTGCGCCCATACCACATATACATCATGTACTTGAGATATCAGTTGTATTTTTCTGCGCAGGTTTTCCGACGGCGTGGCTTCAGTTGAACATGTTCTCGTAAAGCATTTCACCCCTCTCTCTCTCGGGCCTCATACTTTAGGGGGCATTTGTTACACAGTGATTTGTCACCGTCCCTACCATTCCTCGTCCCGCACAATGGAGGACCCATTTTGTGACCTATGAACATTGTCATGCCTTGAAAACATCATCAATGCATTCCTCTACGCATGAGCTTCAATTTCCCTAAAGACATCTCCTTGCAAAAAATCATGAAAACATCTCCTTTTGCATTGGCGCGGGCAGACAGTTCACCACTCGCCCCAATGAGGAAAATCCTACAAAGAGGCCGCGCCAACTGGCGCTCTGTCCCAGAGCAGTAGTCGCGCCAGCCAATTTAAGGAGTGTTTTTTAAATAAAGATGGCGGAAGTTGTGTTTCAACAAACTCAGAAACCATTACCTATCTTGAGTTGGGAGGTTTGGCTGCGAGAGTTCTATGGAAGGGAAGTGGTTTGCCACCTCCCATGGAACCTTCCTTGTTGATAGGGCCAATCCCACAACAATAGGGATCCCAACTCCCTCCTTCCCCATCTATAAAAGCCTACGCAATTCCATGGCAAGCTAGTCTTGAAGTGCCTAAGCTTTGAATCTCCAAATTCCCAAGAGCCTTTGTGTTGTAAGAGCCCTCTTTCTTCCCTTAAGGCCGACTCAAGTAAGGAGACTATCGTCGAGAGACTCTGGAGAGGTTTGCCCTTTCCCTGGCTAGCTTTGCGAGACGTGAACGACTGGAGACCCATCCGAAGGAGACCACGACGTCAGAACATTGGTTGTAATCTCTTTCGATTGTTATTTAATGAATGATTACGATTATGGTTCCACTCTGTTTTCGATTATGTTAATATGAGTAGTATCCTTTCTGACTGATATTTAATTGCGTATGCTGGATTTTATGCTTGTATCTGTTCGTTTCTTGCATGTGCATGTGTCCATCCGCGGAGATCGTGGAGGATCGTGATCTGCCGAGGCTGAGGAACGGGAACGCTCTCTTCTTCAGATCATAGCATTAGATTCCAGGTAGGCCTCCATCTTTGGTCTTTTCATTCGTAACTAGGAACTTGCATTGTAACATTTCGTGATTGTTGCTAGACCCCTGTTGGGCTAGTAGGGATCGCCTTTGTCCGCAGAGGGGATTTACCTCCTCAACATATGGGAGTAAAACTACATACATGCAAACAGAAATTTGAGCATGTGGAGGTGGGTCATAGTCCCACATATGGTACCAACATAGTGCATCTCCTCCCTGCATAAGATCAAGATGTGGTAAGTGATTTCCCCACCACCTGCTACCCATGTCATCTCACTATGGCTGAAGGTGTGAGATATGTTTGGTGCCTTCGAAAAGCACCCATCATGGTGGAAAATATCCCTTTGTTCATGAAGGGAGTGGCCAAATTCAGAAACTTGTGTGGCCCAAAGTTTTCCATGAGATTTACAAGATGTATTGCTCCTTCTTGGAGCCATGGCTTGCATAAACATGGTGAAAGAATATGTACCATCAGAAAATAAACTTGTTTTACATTATCAGATTCTTCACTAAAAAAACTCCTCATATATATGAAGTGGTGCAAGGATCTATCTCCTCTCTCAAAAGAGGGAAAAGATGGCTGAAATAACTCTTGCATAGAATCATGTTGTTGCCCCAACTCCACATAGTTCATGCATTCATGAAAATGCTGATGTAGTACTTTTTTCAAGCCTTCCCAATCAAAGCTCCTCATGATGATGTTGTAGATCTTCATGGAAAACATATGGCTGAAATAGAACTCTTCGTATGCTCTTTGTAGTAACTTCTGCTTGAGCTTGGAGGCTCTAGACAAGAAGATCCTACCATGATGATAGATGACTCCTCCTTAAAATAAATAGCCCTTTTCATGCAACTGGTCATCAAGTATCATACAAGTGTGAAGATCTTTGGAATAATCCACCAACAATTGAGATTTTCAATATAGATCTACACTGCTCGACAATGACAGCATTGATGGTGTATCAACAGAAATGTTTGTCATGTTGTTGCTCTTATCCTTGACATCTCCCATGTCAAAGATATGTGTTGGAAGGTCACTCCTTCCCTTCTTCTCCTCCTTGACATTCCCCATGCCAAAGGTATATGATGGAAGGTTGGTATTCCTTCCTTGCTGCCCTCTTTGCACATGCACATGCTCAAATGAAAATGGAAGTTCTTGGAAGTTAGTCTCCCATGGGAGGCTATCATCTATCCAAAACCTCCTTGGTCTTGCCAAAGTATGCATGTGTGGCCACCATCTTTTATCATGTATGGAAGATATCTCTCCAGGTGAGATTATCTTCTGAGTCATCATAGCCAAGGATTTCTCTCCTTGCCCCATGATGGTGTTATCCTCCAATTTTGCAGCCTCTTTTCTCAGCGCAGTATGAGATGAGAGAGTGGAAAATGGTGATAGTGGGGAAATATTTCCCTTCCTTCCTAGACCCATGAATGGAGCATCCAGATGTGAGACATCTTTCACCAGATCTGAATCAGGCGGTCTCCCAGGTGGCTTACCACAAGACAATGATGTCTCATGGTTCATCCTCATATGCCTATCAAATGGGATCATCATATCCCTGCTTCCACTGCGCAAGTTCATTTCTGTTTTTTGTGTGGAAGTCCCATGATAATGTGGTATCACTCTTAAAGATGCAAGAGTGCTTATGACTAGAGCATTTGTTCCATTCTCTCCTCCAAGCAATAGTGGATCATCTCCTGCTATGTCAGCGTTGTGATCCCTCCTTTGTTCTACCTCATTGTCTATCATCATAAACACATGCTGCTCATGCTCTCCATATGTAAGATTCCTTGGAACTTCTTTCAAATATGCAAGAGCCCATCTAGTGGAAGTAATTGCTTCATCTCCATCTCCCAATAGAAGTAGATCTCCTCCTGCTATCACAACACTGGAGGATCTTCTCTGCTCTTTCTCTCCCTTCTCCTCATCAATGGAGAATGCTTCATCATTAAGAGACCCTTTTCCTTAATATCCTGTTGAAAAAGGAACCCTCATGTCTTCTCATTGAAAAGAGAGTTATTGTTGAAGTGGGGCTTTTTCCTTTGGAAAATCATGCAGCATATCTTCAACCCCTTCAACAATGTTCAGAAATGGAGTTGGATTTATGGATTCTTCCAACTCATGCAACGATTCAGATTTCTTGGGCTTAATTTGCTCTCCCAAAAAAGTTTCAGAATGTTTCAAATCAAATCTTTTCAATAACCTCCTAGTGAACTTTGCATAAGAAGGGATATTTACATTTTTCAATGAAGAAGATTCAAATAGCCACCAAGCATAATCCTTACCTTGAAGATGCAGCGCTGCTACTCTCATGGCTTCTTCTTCTTAAACTTGATACAGATGGAAATATGTGTCTAACTTCCTTACCCAAGACTTGGCTATGCTCTTCGGTGATCCATCAAAATTGGATAGAGAGAATCTACCCAAAGTGTGTTGTATGCACCCTCTTCTTCTACTGTAGTTGTTGGATCTTTTTTCTTCTTTAAGTTGACATAACTCTGGGAAACTTAGATGCTCCTTGAATCTCTTTGACTGAGATTCATATTCTTGTAGATAGTCACCAAGAGTTTTCTCCTTTGGTGTTCCTCCTTTTTCTTCTCCCTTTGTCAAGAAAGTAGGCATTCTACAGCATTGTAGATCAGATTGTGTGGCTGAATGCTCACACACATAGTATGAAACACTGGGGCTTCCTTTATGTGAAAATCTTCTTGAGGGATCTACATGTCTTTCCCTCCTCATTCCCCAAATTTCTCCTTTCAACTCATGCATAGCTTGATAAAGAGTTTTAGAGAACTCCTCTCCTTTTATCCTTCCAAATAAAAGGGTTTCACCCTTGTTTTCTTTGTCTTCTGTGTAATCAATTTTCTTCTGTCTTCTTTTCAAGTACCTCTTCTCTCTGTCAGTAAGAGGTTCATCTTCTTTTGAAGACATATTGGCTTCTCAAGAAAGCGCAAGCTGTGCCAAGATGATTTCTTTGATACCACTGTAATATCCCCAAATTGGAATACAACAACACTAAAAATGATTATGCAGAGAAATAACGCAGATCATCAAAGTAAGAGCAAGCGGCCAATATGGGAGCTCAAAATTTACATTCACATCAGAAAATCAGATTTATATTGAAGCCCATAAGATGTACAACATGAATAGAAGACTTTTACATGAAGAAACCCTCAAAAAAGAGGTATTGCAACCATATATTAAGACTGAAATAGCTTGACAACATTATTTTTATTCACTGAAACCATTGTAGATCACCCTTCAGATTTAGTGCAAATCTGTGCACAAAAAGTTAGATCTATAACAGATCTGTACACCAGATAGGCTCCTCTTGAAATGCCCCTTGGGGTTTTCAACAAAAAGTGAAGTACATGGAGTAGATATGAGATCATATGCAGAAGATTTGCAAAAATATTCAGAAATACATGGAGATTCAGATCTGAGCTAATCTATAAAATATGATGATCCCAGCCAATGGATCTCAAATGTGAAGGGAAGATCCCTAACACATGAAAACCAATCCTCCAAAAGATGTGCCAAAAGAACCTGCAACTACACCCTTGCAAATAATGCAATCCTGAAGGGAAATTGCGTTGTAGCATCTAAAACATGTTTAGCTTCAAGCCAAGATTTGAAAATGTAGCTCCAATCTTCCAATAATTTTTTTCCAATGGGATAGAAGCCTTTCCCACTAAAAAGAGGCACAAGAATGGTCTAGATATGAGTAGATCTAGCCTCCATTTGTTGCAAATTACAAAGACAACCAAACCCTCAACAAGATCTGCATTGTAGTTGAAAGAATAGCTTGGCCAAATTCTCGATAGTGGACAATAAATGCAAGACTCTTCCAAGAGACCTCTCAAGGAAAGAGGTGGGATTCGTGCTCCGGAACACCCAGTGCTAAACAACACTATTCTCTACTAAACATCAAGGAGAATAAGAAATTTCTAAACAGAAAAAATCTTCAGAAATAACATAATCATCAACAACCTTCTCATGTTGTCCTCCTCTTCCTTTTATAAGTTTGAGAGCTTGCAAAACCCTAAACCATCTCAATGAAATAGCTCTTTTCACATGAGCCACCTCCAACTAACGTTGCGTTGTGCCTCAATTATGGCCACTCCTCCAAGACAGCGTTTTGATTTGGTCATGGTTGACTCAGTCAAAACATTCAGCCCCTTCCACACTTAAGGGTGTTCATTTAGTTAGCCTGGATTTAGCTCTGTTCACATGTGACATTGATTTAGTTGTTGTTTTGGGAGTTTTTATTGTCCTCCTTTACACATTTATTCATGCAACAGAAAAATGAAACAAAAATGAATATTCCCATTAACTTGAGCTAATTGGGAATATTACAATGGTTTTCAGCTGTAAGTTTCAGTATTGTTTCACTGTACATGAAATTAAATATTAGTGAAAATTAAATTTAACAAAAATTTACAGCAACATAAATTTTCTAGTGTGAGCACACATTTTTGCTCGGTGTTTTAACATGGGATCCGACACCATAATGTGTGCTCACAATGATTTTTAATAGTAAATATACAAATAATATCAGAGCCCATGTTAAAACATTTAGCAATAATGTGTGCTCACACTAGAGAATTTCTGTTGCTGTAATTTTGTTAAATTTATTTTTCACTAATGAGTAACTTTAGGTACAGTGAAATAATGCAGAAACGTATAGTTGAAAACCTGAGTGATGGGGATGAGCTGTATGTGGATCTGAATGGTGAAGAAAAATCCAGAAAATCCAAATGTTACATTGATGGTTGCATCGAATGCAAAGAGTATTGATGCAACTGAAAACCCCATAGTGAAAGACTATCTTTAGCCATGGAAGAACAAGAAAGATTAGTTAGAGCATTGACCTCCCGAGATAGTCATGAAAGTGAAGGTCTGAGAAGAAAGAGAAATGAAACTGTAAATCACTAAGAAGAGTTTGAGGAAGATTAAGCCTCCAGTGTATAGTCTAGGAGGAACAAGAAATTGTAGGGTGAACTCTAAAAACAATAAAAAATAAAAATAAAAAATTAAGTCTTTCTTCTATGATGCAGAGAGAGAGGATTATACAAAAGTTTGGCTTCTAAAGAAAGTATAAAATTTTAAATGGTAAAATAAAATATGAAAGTATGAAAACAAGTGACAATAGTTCACGTATGCTTCTAACTTGATAAATTAATTATAAGAAGAGATGTGAAAATGTTACGAAGGTTGAGTTCTCTTGATAAATTAAGAGATAAACAATGTGTTAAACATAACATAGAATACCAACTTTACCTCTGTGAGACATTGAAGAAAGTGTATAAAGGGTTTGATTTGTATCTTATATTCATATTAATTTGGCTAATGAAATATAAAAGTAGATATTATAAAATATAATTGATTGCAATTAAAGTGGAAGTGAAGTTTGAAAAGTGTTATTAATAGTTAGTGAAAGAATCCGACTATTAAAATACAAAATTTCCATAGAGAATAAGTAAGAAATAACTCTCCAACATTAAAATCCCACTTATATGTGTGTTGTGGGGATTTTGTAAAGGGAGGGTTTCATAAATGAAATAATAATGATATAGTTAAGTTGAATATCAATACAAGCGTTAAATAGATAAATGAAAAAAGATAATTGTATAGCAAAGTAATGTTGGTGACGAAAATACATCGAAGTGTGACGAACATTCATCGACTTCGCCAACCTGTTACACTATTTGCTTGATATACCAAAAAAGAAAAGCAAAAGTAGAATGATGTTAAAAACTGTCTACCTATTAGCTATAAAGAGATTATTGATTTGAGGCTTCTGCAATTTGTGTTGTGTAGATTATTCAATGGTTAAGTCGTGTAAAGTCAGATGAAAGATGAATAGTGGATTGAGGAAAAGCTCCAATGAGCATGAACTGAATAACAATCCCGATAATCCCCCCATAAAATTAACCATGGATATTGAAACATAATAGAAGAGATGGATAAAGAGATTTTTAATCTTAGCTATACAAAAATCTCTCCACAGCAAGAGGAAAAACAGATAGACCGAAAAATGGTCAAAATAACTTGAATTGTTAAAAGACTTAAACTACTCATGTTTTAATATTTTAACCCAATCCAAAAAATGGTAAGTGATATTAAGGCTTGGACAGAAACATTAGAGGTTATAACCTATGATTGAGGAAAAATGTAGACAAATGAGCAAAATTATATTGAGTACGTATTAAAATTTTATTGAAATATATCCTACAAGCAATAAAGAAGTTACAGGTAAAGAACACCTAAAGGTTGAAGTAGAAATTCTTCAACAATCTAGGAAATGTTAAGCAAACTATGTATTTTTTTCCTTAATGAGTTTGAAATAAACTTCAAAACTAAAAAAGGAAAAGAAAAAGAGATTTTAGATGTTTTAAAAAAGAAATGTCTCTAAAACTTTGAAGAATATTCGAGTAATAAAAGTTTTAATTGGGAATAATTGAGGCAAATAAAATGAAAACAGCAGTAAAGCAGGAAAAACCTCCAAGAAAGACTGCAAAATATTGAAAAATTGATAGGTATTTCAAATCAGGAGGAACTGATAATATCAAAAACAAAGGGTACATTAATAATATGACCTCAGTATAACAGAAATTTTAGAAAAATATCATAAATGTCCTTAGATAAGGCATACTAGTGATTCAAATTAAATTCAATGATTTAAAACAGGATATGTTTGACCTGATATGAGGAAAGAATAATAAAAAATCCTGTGGAAAATGTTGTTAAGAGACAATGAAACATAAGTTTCAAAAAAAAATCAAATTTATGGATCTTATTCCTATTCCAGAATGGAAATAGGAAGTTGGTGGAATAAAAAAATGCAAATTTGTTGGCTTAGTAATGGGTTGAATTATAAACCGACGCTAATAAAAATAAATCAATATGTCCAAGACTGAAACTGTAAACTGATATAAGTTTCGAGATATAAGATAATAAATAATACGTTTGATAAGGTAAAGTTCAAGTGGAAATTTAAAATTTAATTATAGACAAACCAATATTAAGTTGAAATTGAACATGGTTATCCCTATCTAAATCAATTGAGAAAATCAATCAAGTATTAATTATATGAAGTGCATGTATGAACTGAAAAAGGGGGATAGAACCTTAAGTATAACCTCTGCATATGACAAAGTTTTTTTTCTAAATTCATGAACTTCTAATGAAAAAGTGTTTGTTTTGTGAAGTGCATAGTGTAACAGGAATTGCATAACTTCAATCAAAAGAGTCAAGGTGAGAAGACATGCAGAGAAATCACCAATAATTTCAAATTGGACCATGTTTGCGTGAGGAGGAAGTGTCGCCGAAAAACATAGAATGATAACTAGTTGTGCTAAAATTGCACTGTACTACTATGAACTTCGAAGAGTTTTGCTAACAAGTGAGTTTATTGAAAATATTAAAGTTTAGAATATTGCTATGATTATTTCTAATCAATATATATATGATACTACTCATATAAATTGATATGAACTGTGGACATGCTGTTACATAGTAATTTGTCACCGTCCCTACCATTCCCCGTCCCGCACAATGGAGGACCCATTTTGTGACCTGTGAACATTGTCATGCCTTGAAAACATCATCAATGCATTCCTCTAAGCATGAGCTTCATTTGCCCTAAAGACATCTCCTTGCAAAAATCATGAAAAACATCTCTTTTTGCATTGGCACGGGCAGACAGTTCAGCACCCGCGCTAATGGGGAAAATCCTGCAAAGAGGCCGCGCCAACTGGCGCTCTGTCCCAGAGCAGTAGTCGCGCCAGCCAATTTAAGGAGTGTTTTTTAAATAAATATGGCGGAAGTTGAGTTTCAACAAACTCAAAAACCATTGCCTATCTTGAGTTGGGAGGTTTGGCTACGAGAGTTATATGGAAGGGAAGTGGTTTTGCCACCTCCCATGGAACCTTCCTTGTTGATAGGGCCAATCCCACAATAATAGGGATCCCAACTCCCTCCTTCCCCATCTATAAAACCCTGCTCAATTCCATGGCAAGCTAGTCTTGAAGTGCCTAAGCTTTGAATCTCCAAATTCCCAAGAGCCTTTGTGTTGTAAGAGCCCTCTTCCTTCCCTTAAGGCTGACTCAAGTAAGGAGACTATTGTCGGGAGACTCAGGAGAGGTTTGCCCTTTCCCTGGCGAGCTTTGCGAGACGTGAACGACTGGAGACCCATCCGAAGGAGACCACGACGTCAGAACTTTGGTTGTAATCTCTTTCGATCGTTATTTAATGAATGATTACGATTATGGTTCCACTCTGTTTTCAATGATGTTAATATGAGTAATATCCTTTCTGACTGATATTGAGTTAAGTACGCCGGAATTTATGCTTGTATCTGTTTGTTTCTTGCATGTGCAGGTGTCCACCCTCGGAGATCGTGATCTGCCGAGGCTGAGGAACGGGAACGCTCTCTTCTTCAGATCATAGCATTGGATTCCAGATAGGCTTCTATCTTTAGTCTTTTCATTCGTAACTAGGAACTTGCATCGTAACATTATTTATTGTTGCTAGACCCCTGCTGGGCTAGTAGGGATCGCCTCTGTCCCCAATGGAGTCGCCAAATTGTTAAGGAGGCAAATCCCCTCTGCGGACAGAAGCGATCCCTACTAGCCCAGCTAGGGTCTAGCAACAATAAAAAATGTTACGACGCAAGTTCCTAGTTACGAATGAAAAGACTAAAGATAGAAGCCTACCTGGAATCCAATGCTATGATCTGAAGAAGAGAGCGTTCCCATTCCTCAGCCTCGGCAAATCACGATCCTCCACGATCTCCGCGGGTGGGCCCCTGCACATGCAAGAAACAAACAGATACAAGCATAAAATCCGGCATACGTAACTCAATATCAGTCAGAAAGGATATTACTCATACTAACATCATTGAAAACAGAGTGGAACCATAATCGTAATCATTCATTAAATAACGATCGAAAGAGATTAAAACCAAAGTTCTGACGTCGTGGTCTCCTTCGGATGGGTCTCCAGTCGTTCACGTCTCGCAAAGCTCGCCAGGAAAAGGGCAAAGCTCGCCAGAGTCTCTCGACAATAGTCTCCTTACTTGAGTCGGCCTTAAGGGAAGGAAGAGGGCTCTTACAACACAAAGGCTCTTGGGAATTTGGAGATTCAAAGCTTAGGCACTTCAAGACTAGCTTGCCATGGAATTGAGTAGGCTTTTATAGATGGGGAAGGAGGGATTTGGGATCCCTATTATTGTGGGATTGGCCCTATCAACAAGGAAGGTTCCATGGGAGGTGGCAAAACCACTTCCCTTCCATAGAACTCCCGCAGCCAATCCTCCCAACTCAAGATAGGAAATGGTTTATGAGTTTGTTGAAACTCAACTTCCGCCATCTTTACTTAAAAAACACTCCTTAAATTGGTTGGCGCGACTACTGCTCTGGGACAGAGTGCCAGTTGGCGCGGCCTCTTTGCAGGATTTTCCCCATTGGCGCGAGTGCTGAACTGTCTGCCCGCGCCAATGCAAAAAGAGATGTTTTTCATGATTTTTGCAAGGAGATGTCTTTAGGGAAAATGAAGCTCATGCTTAGAGGAATGCATTGATGATGTTTTCAAGGCATGACAATGTTCACAGGTCACAAAATTGGTCCTCCATTGTGCGGGACGGAGAATGGTAGGGACGATGACAAATTACTGTGTAACAGATGCCCCCTAAAGTATGAGGCCCGAGAGAGATAGGGGTGAAATGCTTTACGAGAACATGTTCAACTGAAGGCCCGCCGTCGGAAAACCTGCGCAGAAAAATACAACTGATATCTCAAGTACATGATGTATGTGTGGTATGGGCGCAGCCATCCGAAACAGAGTACACTATGATCCGGATCCAGGGTATGGGCGCAGCCATCCAGCGAGGATCAAATAAATAGACTCAGGTATGGTCGCAGCCATCCAATCAATGAGTCATATACATAATGATAATAATCCACAATCGCAGCCTGGATTACAACAGACACAATCCAGGGTCTTGCGCTCCATCTCGACCCAAACAAAGTACAAGTTCGAGCATGTGAATATGTGAGCTGAAGTCGAACATGCAGGAACATTGTCTGATTACCAGCCAATGATGAAAGCTATTAACATACGCGAGAGGAACCACCAATAATGACAATGGCCCTCAAGGTACTACAGGTACAATCTACGGCGTGTGAATCAATGAGTCGGCGTCGAACACCCGCAGAATCACTCGATCGGAGGCCAATGATGAAAACCTCACGTCGAATGCGACGAACCTGCCATTGAGGCATGCAGGCTCCAAGGTACCATAAAGGAGTCTCTAGACCAACTTCTTGGATAATGAGCTGAAGTCGACAGGAAGTGACCTTGATCGAAGGTGGGCCATAATGTTTCCCACATCATCGACACGAGACAGAGGAACATGATGTTTTGTTGTGAATCAGGATCGTATGAGAATCAAAGGAAGGTTGATATTTGCAGAGGCCAACTTCTCTTGAACATATAAACGGCACGACAGTGGACTTGGCAGCATTTGACATCAATAGATCAGAGGTCATGGTGACAAGGCAATGAGCAAAAGAGAGGTAAAAAGGGATTATCCAAACCCACGAAGGCAAAGTGAAGAAACGAGATGAGATGTCCCCAACCCGACACGAATGCAGACAAGTGCCATGTTCAAGAGCGACATATTGCTGACGACAACGACGATGGTTCCATTTTCCCCCACCATTTTTGGCAAGTACCCCAATTATTTTTTATAACAAGCTTGAAGGGGATAGCATATGCTTGTAATATAAGTACGTCCTTCGGGCGAATCCATCCTAGTGCATTTAACGAGTCCTATGAAGAAGGAAGGAGGAGAACGTCATTTCCACTGGATCCGATGTCATCGGGGTTTAACGAGTCTGACAAAGGAAGAACTCGGCGTCTTTTCATGTTTAGAGAGTTTGAAAAAACAGCGGAAAAGTAAACTCCACAGGTCCCTTTTCGTAAATAGTTCCTCAGATCCGAAAAGGTAGAAAACAATATCCGAGAAAACCTCCTAGTCGCGAGAGGCTAGGGTATTCATTTTTCGTAATCAATCCATCCCAGCTCGAAAATGGGTTAAATGTATACTGGGTAGATGTCGATTCGTGTCCAATTTAACGAGATCGAAACGACAAGGGCCTCGGCAATCTTTTCATATTTAGAGAGTCAGAAAAGAGCTGAAAGATGACTCCAAAGTGACTTTTTTGTGTATTTACCGAGTCCGAAAAAGTATAAAATACAACTCTTTTCCATCGTTAAAGTCGCAAAAACCTGCTGCTGCACATACCAAGCAAGCGTAAAATTTATTTTCGACATAACATATAAAAATATTCGATAAAATGACTTTTTACAACTCATTTCATGTCAAAAAGTTATAAATATGTCAAATTGGTAAAAATAAAATTACATTTACTATTTACCTTGGTAAAAAGCAACAGTGGTCCATTTGGAGCAGAAACTTCTGACGGTGATTGCGACGAATCCAATTGACCATTCAGCTTCTCGTCTGCTACAGGTAAGAGGCGCTCCCTTGCTCTTCATTTTCATCCAATTTTTAATAGTTTTACCCTGTAAATCAGTTTTCTAGAGCCATTTTTGAAAATTTAGGGCCGCGCTCATTGGCGCGGGTATCGGGCACGGACCCGCGCCAATGAGCTCTTTTATACAAAGGGCCCGCGCCATGTGGCGCGACTGTTCACAAAACAGCCGCGCCAGCGGCCGAGCCTAAAAATACGCCTAAAATTTCGACATTTAGACCAAATTGCATGGAATTTGAGACTCATCAGAGATCTAACTAAGGGTTCATGGCCATATGAATGCAGGTAATCAATCAAAATGGCAATTGAATGGAAAGAACGAGAGCATGGAGGAGAGGATGAACAAGCCATGCAAAGTCAAGCTTGCATGAATGCCCTTAGAAACTGTGGGCTGAAAAATTTCTTCCTCACACCATGTCTACAAGCTCAGCCCAAGCTCCTCCAGTATTTAATCAGTATTTGGGATGAACATGAACAGGTGTTCAGGGTACGAGACCAGGTATTCGAGCTGGAAGTTTCTGCTGTTTATTTTATCACTGGATTGTCCCGCAGAGGTCCGATCCCTGTATTGACTGGAAGCAGACCATCTGGGGAAAAGATGGAAGAAGTGATGGCACGAGTGTGCCAAGGAGCTCAAACGGGATCAGGAAGCAAGAAGGTGGATATCCACACTATCCCTGATCTAGCATTGAGAGTGGTCCTCCATACCATCACGCGGGCTGCTGGGTCGCAGGCACCGCACGAGGCCACAAAGGCCCAACTCCTGCTGACCTCAGAATGCATGAGTCCCCTGCTGTTTGACTGGGCAACAACAGTAACAATCAATATGAAAAGGCAGTTCACGAAGTGCAAATAGGGTTAACTAAAACAGTTCGGTTATGGTTCCATCTTGGTATCGTTCATTCTGGAACGCTTACCAATCTTCCAAGGCCAAGGGGCCGCAGTAGCAGATCCGATACCACGAGAGCCAAGAATGGCTCGCTGGGCAGCATTAATGCCCAGAGCTGGAGGCGGCCAACAGATGTCCTGGAGGCCGGAATTCTTTAGGTGGTTACGGCGCCAGCTGATTGTCGTGGAACACTGGCCCTATGTAGGAACTGACTTCACCGGAGACCCAGATCTCCCACTGCCAGAAGGAGATGACTGGAACGAGGAGTTGGGTAAGACCTCATATTTTTTATTTTTTATGTTTTATGTTTTTTTTTTGTTAATACACATTTGTCTTAACACATTTTATATATGTATGCAGATGTGGGACCTGAGAGACCAGCTGGGATGTCTCCAATCTCACGGAGGACACAACTCGCCCCTGATCCTCAGGGAGAGGGCACCAGAGGAGAGGAGTTGATCCAGAATCTTGAGGGCATTGCCCGAGAGATTCCGGACTATGCTCGGCTGGCGAACGTACCGATGGCATACAAGCGCCACACGGTGGGAGTTCCGGGTCGGATCCACCGAATCCTGAGACGCTTAGTGCGTGTAGTCACGTGCTATCATGAGCACCATGCGGATTAGCTCTTAGGATTTATACCACCCCTATTTTTTGAGAGAAGTATCGTCTCCGGATGTACTTAAGACGATTATGTATATTTTGACTTACTGATGCACATTGTGCAAACATTTCGACACACACATATATATACACATGGCTATTTCTAGATGGATCTTTTATATCTGATGATGTTTTTATATGTCATGCGAATGTCTAATACAAATGTCATCTAATGTATCAGTTACATAACATACGACCCAATGCGAAATGTATTCACACAATGTATCTACTCACACATTTCATTTTTAAGCAAGCTTGAAAGCACACATGAACACACACACATATACAAACTATGCTTGAAATGAGGAAGACGGGCATGCCCCCCAGCATGGTGTCTCAATTCGAGGTGCATGCCCCCCAAGCTTTAGTGCATTGAAAATGGAGTGAAGGTTCAAAACAAAAAGTCGAATTGAACATGCTTGTGTTTCATTATTTTAACGAGGTTGACATACTTAAAGAACCATCCTCAAACAACTTGTTTCATTGTTTTAGGAGCTCGACACAAGTGGAGGAACTATGCTCCGACGACCTTGTTTCATTTTTTAAAGAGCTTGACACAAGACAACGAACTGTGCTCCGACAACCTGGTTTCATTTTTTAAAGATCTTGACACAGGGAGGAAACCGTGCTCTAACCGACTTACATCAAAATGAACAAGAAGGCGGTGCTCCCTAGAGTTCCACTCTCGATGGAAGGAAAACATCCTGGAAGTCAGGACCCAATGCCCCCAGCACACTATGCACGACGGCGTCTTCACTGAGCACAGGCACGGGGTAGGTGGCCACATAGTTGACCTGCGGTGAGGCAGAATACAACGGGTGGATAGAAACCAGGAGGGGGTGATGGCAGGCCAGATGCCACATTAGGACCAAAGAACGAAAGTTGATCAATGGTCACGATCCGTCCTTCATGTGGAAAGCACATCATGCGAAAGAGGGAGGAGACAAGCGCTCCCATGGCATAGGTGTAATCGCGCCCCAAAAGCAGATTGAAATCCAAGGGGCCTGGAACAACCATCACGTCCATATGGACGGTTTTACCTCCCAAAGTAACAGGTAACCTTGGAAGGATCCCCAACAGTTGACTCGTCCTTCTGTTAAAAGTCAAAAGATTCTGCGTAACAGGCGCAAGCGGCGGCGAACCGAAAGCTTGCCAGGTAGTTGAACACAGAATACTAACAGAGGCACCTTCGTCTATAATGGTGCTGGGTACAACCAGACCAAGAGCCTGCACTGTGATCTCGAAAGGCACGTAAGACGGAAGGCGGAAACCTGCAAATCGACTCCAATCAAAGGAGGCGACCAAACTACTCGGAGGGGATACCATCGAACCGAGAAGGTCTTCCCCTGATGTTACGGAAGATGGAGCATCCTCCATAACCTCCATCTCGAAGGCGGGAGGGATATCCTTCGTAGCCTCCATCATGGGAGGCGGAGGAGCAGCTTCTTGAAGTACAGGGACAGGAGAATCTTTCTCCACGTCTGAAGAATCTCAAGAAATCAGAAGGACATGGGGGGTGTGAGATCCACTCTCGACGGAAAATACCTGGTGCACCACGGACGGGGCCAGTTCAACCGATCCGACGACCAATGGTTGGTCAGGGACGGATTCGTGAATTTGAATTTCTGGGGGAGTGGGATCGACCAAGGATGACGCTTGACCAATCGTAGGATCAGCTGGCGGAGGACTCAAAGAAAGCCGATTATAACCAGGTGGAAGGCGTGGTGTAGAACCGGTTGGGTTGTCCAAGACTTGCTTGGCTTCATCCATATAAGGACAAAGGTGAATGGCATGGTGCCCTTCACACAACTTACAGGGATTGGTGATCTTACCCTGGTTCTTAGGAATCTTATCAACAGCAGCTGAAGACGTGCCCCCAACTTGGCTCCCGGAAGTCAAAGGCAACAGCGGACGGCCGTCGGACCATGCTTCAAGCACCTTGGGGATGCCAGGGAAGTCTCGAAGAAGATGGTCTCCTGTGCACAACAAGCAAGGGAACTTGACTTTCCGTGGAGGGTTGGAAGGTTTATCAAGAGGAGATATCTCAGAGACAGTAGCTGTACATTTAGCCTCTCGCTTATCGGACTTCTTCTTCTTTGTCTTCTTCTTCTTCTTCTTAGCCACCTGGTTACTCGAATCCAGGCTTTCACCAGGCGAAGTAGAAGATGAGGACGCAGAAACAGGCAAAGAAGGGGAGAGATCCACCTTGGAATCAACATGATGTTGTTCAGGCGAAGGAACTGATTGAACAGTGGTGGAGACATTCGGGACTACAGAGATTGAGAACAACCAAACAAGCAACCCAACAGTTAACCCAAGAAGGGACAACGTTGCCATGTAAGGAGCACCAACATTTCCAAAAGGAGAAAAATGACTAGGATTCCCTTCTGAGGGGATTCCTTGGTTCATAAACTCTGAAAAAGTTGCCATCAACTCAAAACCACACACGGGCTGAAAAAGAGTTAAGGGCACACGATCAAACGGTCAACAAGCAATATCTAATCAGGCGTGTAATCGTGGGTGATTAATTTTTACCACATTGAAAAGTAAGAAACTCTATCATTTCATATTTTAAGAGTCGAGAAACAATAGAAAGATGACTCTATCTCTTTCAGATTTGACACAAGCGTGGAAGGACAAGCGCTTGACAGTCTTTTCAAATTTTGGGAGTCAGAAAAGACCAAATGACTGCTCAAGAAAACTAGGCACAAAGGGTGTACCAAATAACCGTGAACTGCAATATACACCTTGGTTTCAATAATGAAACAGAAATCGACCAAGGACTTTCCGTACGTGCGGGCAATCTCCCCGAATGCTGTGTTCGGTGTATCACGGGTATAGGGCGGCAGACTCGGCGTTCCGTGGATAAAATATTGAAAACCTAGAGGGGTCTCCCTTTATATACGTGACGGTACGGAGAGCACAAGTCCGTACTAGCGCTGTCTAAAGCCAAAAGGCCAGTGACAGCTGCTAGGTTTAAAGACGCCGGAACACGTCTCTAGCCTAGACCTCTAAAAATGTTTCGTTAAATTTCAATGCTGCCTTAGGTTAATTGAATAAATTTTAAAGTTGATCTTCGATTAAGTTTCAATTTTCAGGCCCTATCGTATGTAGTGTCTTAAAAGACTCCTAAATGCAAAGCTACATGCCACAGTCCAACATTTCGTTCGATGAAAACTAGTTACAGAAGAGTTGAGAGCTTTTACACAAACGAAATGATCGGAAGACAAACAATGAGATCTGTAATGCAACTAATGAAATTGAAAACTTTTCATTCAAATCACTAATCACTAGCAAAATCGAAAAGATTACAATTTTCACTAATTCAACCAAAAGCACAAGAGATTTTTTTTTTTGTAATTTTCGACGTTTGATAGCTAATATGCACTAAACAAACTGAAAACAAACGGAACAACTTGAGAAACGATATTCGAGAGAGCAAAACAAACAAATTTCACTCAACAACGCAAGCAATCAGATCCCAAATCGACCAAAGTCTCTCAAAACCAAGAAAAGACTCAAAGGCTCCAATGGGTTGTGTGATCTAGGCCCAATGCAAGACCAAACGAAATTTGAATGAAGGAATGAGCAATCACCCAAAAATCGCGACAAAACAATGAACAACTACTAAGAGGATGCGGAAGATCAATTAGAAAGTCGACCGGACAAACGAAACACCAAAACTCCCAAGGAGGGCTCGATACACTAAGCCACTAGATGCCCTAGGGCTCAAAACGTGAAATCGATAGATAAAAGCAAACAACCAAAGGACAGAGGTGAATTCCCAATAAAACAGGACTCCAACACACTTAGGTAGTCGGAAAATCAAGAAGAAAAACACTGACCAAACCCAGAGAGCTCAAAAATGAGGAAACTCAAAAACCTTATAGGAGTGGCGTGATTGTAAGGCTGAAACTGGCGCCAGAAAGCAATTGGCGCGGGCTAAACAAAAGCAACATGCGCCAACTGGCGCATGTGTCGAGCTAAAAAGCGCGCCAGTCGAGTTTCGCAGCCAAAAACAAAAAAGAACTACTCCAGAAGCAGATCAATGCATACTAAACAAACCAAGAAGTAAAAAACAGCAAAAGAACCCAACCCAGAAGGCTCGTCAAGCAAGGAAAAACATAAAATAATCAAAGCGAGACAATACAAACGAGACAGTGAAATCTAGACGATCCCCAGCGAAGTCGCCAAATTGTTGAGGAGGTAAATCCCCTCTGCGGACAGAGGCGATCCCTACTAGCCCAGAAGGGGTCTAGCAATAATAAAAAATGTTCCTAGTTACGAATGAAAAGACTAAAGATAGAAGCCTACCTGGAATCCAATGATATGATCTGAAAAAGAGAGCGTTCCCGTTCCTTAGCCTCGGCAGATCACGACCCTCCACGATCTCCGCGGGTGGACACCTGCACATGCAAGAAACAAACATATACAAGCATAAAATCCGGCATACGTAACTCAATATCAGTGAGAAAGGATATTACTCATATTAACATCATTGAAAACAGAGTGGAACCATAATCGTAATCATTCATTAAGTAACGATCGAAAGAGATTACAACCAAAGTTCTGACGTCGTGGTCTCCTTCGGATGGGTCTCCAGTCGTTCACGTCTCGCAAAGCTCGCCAGGGAAAGGGCAAACCTCTCCTGAGTCTCTCGATAATAGTCTCCTTACTTGAATCGGCCTTAAGGGAAGGAAGAGGGCTCTTACAGCACAAAAGCTCTTGGGAATTTGGAGATTCAAAGCTTAGGCACTTCAAGACTAGCTTGCCATTGAATTGAGCAAGCTTTTATAGATGGGGAAGGAGGGAGTTGGGATCCCTATTATTGTGGGATTGGCCCTATCAACAAGGAAGGTTCCATGGGAGGTGGCAAAACCACTTCCCTTCCATAGAACTCCCGCAGCCAAACCTCCCAACTCAAGATAGGCAATGGTTTCTGAGTTGGTTGGAACACAACTTCCGCAATATTTATTTAAAAAACACTCCTTAAATTGGCTGGCGCGACTACTGCTCTGGGACAGAGCGCCAGTTGGCGCGGCCTCTTTGCAGGATTTTCCCCATTGGCGCGAGTGCTGAACTGTCTACCCGCACCAATGCAAAAAGAGATGTTTTTCATGATTTTTGCAAGGAGATGTCTTTAGGGCAAATGAAGCTCATGCTTAGAGGAATGCATTGATGATGTTTTCAAGGCATGACAATGTTCACATGTCACAAAATGGGTCCTCCATTGTGCAGGACGGGGAATGGTAGGGACGGTGACAAATCACTGTGTAACACATGCGAAAACAGAAATTAAAAATTCTTCTAGATATACTTCTTGTACTGAAGCAGTAAGAAAATCAAACTCCAATGTATAACAGTGAATAGAGTAAAAGAAGACGAAGATACTTGTATTCTGAAGAAACTGTCGATAGCGAAAAGAAAAGGAGGAGAAATCTTCATCCTAAGTTGAGAAATCAACATCGAAATTGGTAACACCGAGAACGGTGTTCAATTTTAAAGGAGGAATATGTAATGTCTTTAATTTTCTGATTTTAAAAAATTGAAAGTTAAAGACTCTAAGGGTCAAAGTGAACCCTAAGAAACATATTAATTGTGGATATATTTTATTAGATTAAATTAATAAAATGAAAAAGGAATAAATGATGCAAAAGACTAGATAATGATTATTAATCAAGGATCCAAATCCATAAGGATAGATAAAGATCATAAGACTTTCCCTGTTATCCAAAAATCCTTGGAGGAAATAAATTAAATATAACAATTTAGATTAGAGATGAAAATTTAAAAAGCTACCCCAGTAAAAAGGATGTTACCGGAAAGAGGTAAAAGAAGACGAAGATACTTGTATTCTGAAGAAACTGTCGATAGCGAAAAGAAAAGGAGGAGAAATCTTCATCCTAAGTTGAGAAATCAACATCGAAATTGGTAACACCGAGAACGGTGTTCAATTTTAAAGGAGGAATATGTAATGTCTTTAATTTTCTGATTTTAAAAAATTGAAAGAAGCACCTAAGGGTCAAAGTGAACCCTAAGAAATATATTAATCAGGATATATTTTATTAGATTAAATTAATAAAATGAAAAAGGAATAAATGATGCAAAGACTAGATAATGATTATTAATCAAGGATCCAAATCCATAAGGATAGATAAAGATCATAAGACTTTCCCTGTTATCCAAAAATCCTTGGAGGAAATCTGTTACACAGTAATTTGTCACCGTCCCTACCATTCCCCGTCCCGCACAATGGAGGACCCATTATGTGACCTGTGAACACTGTCATGCCTTGAAAACATCATCAATGCATCCCTCTGAGTATGAGCTTCATTTCCCCTTGAGACATCTCCTTGCAAAATCCATGAAAAACAGCTCTTTTTGCATTGGCGCGGGTAGACAGTTCACTGCTCGCGCCAATCAGGGAAATCCTGTAAAGAGGTCGCGCCACTTGGCGCTCTGTCATAGAGCAGCAATCGCCACCCATTTTAGGGACCGTTTTTTAAATATGGATGGCGGAAGTTGAGTTCAAACAAACTCACAAACCACTGCCTATCTTGAGTTGGGAGGTTTGGCTGCGGGAGTTCTATGGAAGGGAAGTGGTTTTGCCACCTTCTATGGAACCTTCCTTGTTGATAGGGCCAATCCCATAATAATAGGATCCCAACTCCCTCCTTCCCCATCTATAAAAGCTTGCTCAGATCCATGGCAAGCTAGTCTTGAAGTGCTGAAGCTTTGCATCTCCCTATTCCCAAGTGCCTTTGTGCCGTAAAGAATCCCTTCTTTCCCTTAAGGCCCATTCAAGCGAGGAGACCATTGTTACGAGACTCTGGAGAGGTTTCCCTTTCCTTGGCGAGCTTTGCGAGACGTGGACAACCGGAGACCCGTTCGAAGGAAGCTGCGACGTCAGAACTTGGTTGTAACTTCTATTCGTTTATTACTTAATAGATGACTATGATTATGGTTCCACTCCGTTTTCCATCATGTTAATGCGAGTAATATCTTTTCTGACCGATGTTTAGTTACGTATGCTGGTTCCTATGCTTGTATTTGTTCGTTTCTTCTGTGTGCAGGTGTTCATCCGCGGAGATCGTGGAAGGATTGTGATCTGCCAGGGCTGAAGGACGGGGATACTTCTTCTTCAAATCATAGCGTTGGAATCCAGGTAGGCTTCTATTCCAAGTCTTTCATTCGTAATTAGGAGCTTGCGTCATAGCATTGTTTGTTTGTTGCTAGACCCCTGCTGGGCTAGTAGGGATCGCCTCTGTCCGCAGAGGGGATTTACCTCCTCAACAAATTGGCGAATCGTCCGGTTTTCCTTGTCCCATTTATGATTGGTTCGCTTTGAGTGTTTCTCCTTGCTTGATGAACCTTCTGGGTTGGATTCTTTCATTATTTTAGCCTCTTGGTTTGCTTAGCTTGTATTGGTCTACTTTTAGAATAGCTTGTTTTTTAATTTTTATTGAAGAACTCGTTTTATTGAAGAACTCGACTGGCGCGGTTTTTAACCCGACAGTCGCGCCACTTGGCGCTTGTTGCCTTTGTCTGTCTCGCGCCAATTGGCCTCTGGCGCCAATTTCAAGCCCACAGTCGCGCCACCCCTGTGACTTTTTTGAGTTTCTTCATTTTTGAGCTTTCTGGACTTGACCAGTACTTTTCTTCTTGATTTCTTGATTGTCTGAGTGTGTTGGAGTCTTGTTTGGCTGGAATTCACCGCTATCCTTTGGTTGTTTGCCTCTATCTACCGATTTCACGATTTGAGCCCTAGGGCATCTAGTGGCTTAGTGTATCGAGCCCTCCTTGGGAGTTTTGGTGTCTTGATTGTCCTGTCAACTTGTTGATTGGTTCTCCACGCTCTCTTAACAGTCTTTGATTGTTTTGCTGCGTCTTTTGAGTGATTGTTTATTCTTTCATTCGGAATTCGTTTGCCCTTGCTTTGGACCTAGATCACACGGTCCATTGGAAGTTTTCGAGTCTTTCTTTGCTTTGAGGGACTTTGGGTCGATTTGGAGATTTGGTTGCTTGCTTTGTTGAGTGAATGTTGTTTGTTTCGCTCTGTTGGATATCATTTCTCAAATTGTTCCTTTTGTTTTCAGTGCACATTAGCCATTAAACATTGAAAATCAAAAAAAAAATCTCTCTTGCTTTTGTTAATTAGTGCAAATTGTGATCTTTTTCCATATCGCTAGTGATTAGTGTTTGAATGAAAAGTGTGCAATTGCATTAGTTGCATTAGAGACATTGTTGTTTGTATTCCATTCATTTCGTTTGTATAAAAGCTCTCAACTCTTATTTAACTAGTTTTCATCGAACGAAATGTTGCACTGTGGCATATAGCTTGCATTTAGGAGTCTTTCGAGACGCTACATATGATAGGGCCTGGAAATTGAAACTTAATTGAAGATCAACTGTAAAATTTATTCAATTAACCTAAGGCAACATTGGAACTTAACGAAACATATTTAGAAGGTCTAGGCTAGAGACGTGTTCCGGCGTCGTTAAACCTAGCAGCTGTCGTTCGCCTGTTGGCTTTAGACGGCGCTAGTACGGACTTGCGCTCCCCGTACCGTCGCGTATATAAAGGGAGATCCCTCTAGGTTTTCAATCCTTTATCCACAGGAAGCCGAGTCTGCCGCCCTATACCCGTGATACACCGAACACAGCATTCGGGGAGACTACCTGCACGTACGGAAAGTCCTTGGTCGATTTCTGTTTCATTATTGAAACCAAGGTGTATATTGCGGTTCACGGATATTTGGTACACCCTTTGTGCCTAGTTTTTCCTGAGCAGTCATTTGGTCTTTTCTGACTCCCTAAACTTGAAAAGACCGTCAAGCGCTTGTCCTTTCACGCTTGTGTCAACTCCGAAAGAGATAGAGTCATCTTTTTATCGTTTCTCGACTCTTAAAACATGAAACGGTAGAATTTCTTATTTTCCAATGTGGTAAAATCAATCTCCCACGATTACACACCCGTTTAGACATTGCTTGTTGACTGTTTGATCGTGTGTCTTAACTCGTTTTCAGCCCGTGTGTGTGTTTGCTCTCTTCTTCTAGTCTTTTGCCACGGTGGCGGAACCTTCGGTTTCGTCTACTGGTAGTCCTTACACGAACGATTCTTCAGAGGCTTCTCAGCCTTCTGTTGAACCACAGCAGCCTGTTGTTTCCGAGTTCCCTGACGGGGGACCGGTCCTCGCCGAGCAACCCTTTGGAGAACCAGTTGAGTTCAACTGGCCCTTTTCGGACCCTGTGTCTGAATTGAGATTAGGAGATGATTTCCTTTCTCTTACATCGGGTTCACCGTTTGTTGCTGTTGTTTTTCCTCCTAGTCCTCGCCGTCTTCTGCGTGATTTAACGGCAGGATCAACCATGAGTGATTCTGGTGAGGAAATTCCCGGGTCTGATGACTATCGGCGCATCCCTCGTAGATTGTTTGAGGGAGACGAGTCTGAGCTGGCTACCACATCGTCAGCTGGTCCTTCTTTGCCACAGGGATACAGATCTCTGGGTCAGATTATCTCAGCTGCTGCCTCTATGGGAATATCATCTCCTGCTTCGAGGCCAGCTGCCACTACACCCGAGGTGTCTCCTTCGACGCCCGTCACTTCTGTTCCCGTGCGACCCACTGTTTGTGTGGCTGCCTCTTCTGCTGTTGTCTCAGCATCTGCTACTAGATCTGGGCCAACTCCCGAAGACATTTATCTAGCTACTGCTATACCGGAGAATATTTCTCCGGAGGAGTATCGGTTGTTTTTGCAACAGCCGAACGCCGGGGCTGGACAAATCCCCCAAGATCCTTACCGATCTTTCTTTTCGCACTATGCACAAGACGACACTCCCGTGTATGGTTTTCCGGGTCAGCTTGACGAGCATGGGGACATTTTGCGCCTTCCTGCTCCTGAAGCTTATCTTTATGTTCAAGGTTTACCGTACAACCAGGCTCAGAACACCACGAGGGACGACCTTTCCCCGAGCCAACAAATAGGAGCCAACACAGCTGTCTGTACGACCCACGAGGGACGGCCCATCAAGAGCTACTGCGGGTCACCAAAGAACCCATTAGCCTGTGGAAGGACCATATTATAGCCCTGCTGGTCAACCTGCTCAACCTCAGCTAGGGTATCAACCGGGACAGGCCTATGGTCCTGGGGGGCAGATCCAGCCGTCTTTACGAATGCAACCGCAGTATCCTGCTGTTTCTAACGTTGCATATCAGCCGGGACCACCTTATGGTTCTGCTTCAGGTCAAACTGGTTTCTAGCAAGCACCTGGTCCTGTTCCTCCACCAGGGCAACCGGCTCATCCGGTACAGCCCGGTGTTCCGCCTCCGGGCCAGCCGACTCATCCGGCACAACCTGGGGCTCACTTACAACCAGGTCAGCCTGCGCGGCCAGCGCCCATGTTTGTCGACCAACTTTGTTAATTCGGAGGCCGCCCCTCACTCGGGTCAGCTTTGTTCATTCGGGACGACCCTCTCATTCCGTTCCTCTGCTCAACGACTCGTTCATTCAGTACGTGACCGAAATCAACAGCTGCGCCCTACGTACCAGGCTCCGCAGGGTTCCACTTATCAGCAGTCTACTCATCCTCAGAGTGGTTATTATCCTCATGATCAGTCTCAACCGAACTATAACCACTCTGGAGGCTCTCAGTATCCTCCTCCTCCACCCGGTTCTACCTACGCTCAGCAGCCAAATCCAAACGCTGCTTATACAGGGCAGACGCCTAATCAGGGCCCGAATCCTGGTTATCAAGCCCCACACAATGGTTACCAGCAACCAAATCAGTCTGGTTATACGAACCATACCCCCTACGGTCAGAATCCTACGGGACAGAACCCGTGGGGGCAGGGATATTCACAACCATCGTGGAACGCAGGTACCGGACCTTATCCTGGGACTGGCATGGTAGTTAATCCTCCATTGCCGTTCCTGGCTACCTTGGATCTACCGGACGTTTCGAAGTTGACCAATGATCCGATTGCTCATAATCCCTATTGGCCCCCGGTTCCAACCAAGATACCAGGTGACTGTCCCAAGTTTGAGGGCAAAGCTGGCGAAGACCCCCAGGCGCATGTGATGACGTACCACCTCTGGTGTTCGTCTAACTCTTGGACTGACGATTCGGTTCGTTTGCGTCTTTTCCAGCGTACTTTAACAGGAGCTGCTGCTAAGTGGTACATAGAGCTATCCCGTGGTATTTTTCAGGATTTCAACTCGTTAGCTATGGCTTTCCTCACGCATTTCCAGTTACCGGTCCGGTATGAGGCCGGGACGCACCTCCTGTCTTCCCTGAAGCAGGACTCAGCCACTCACATCTCGGATCACATCCATGAGTGGCGGCGTCGTCGTCGACTGATCAAGTTTCACATACCTGATCATATTTTGACTCACTGGTTCACCACCTCCTTTGTCAATAAAATCGCTCAGGATATCGCGATGGGAGCGTGTGTGATGGAGGAACAAGCTATCGCGCATGCCCAGTACCTGGATCTTGTTTATTCGCAAACTAGCACGCTTTATGACATCCTGCCTGATGCTCCACGGCCCGGAGCCACAAAGGCCCTGCCTACCCCTACGGTGGATGGTGTCATTGGTTCCGTTTCTCAAAATTCGAAGAAGTCTTCGAATAGGAAGTAGAAGGCTAATTCTTCCAACAATACCTCTGCTCATTCCCCCTCATCCGATTCTGGTAAAACCGCGGAGGTGAATGCCGTCCAGGCCAATCCTACGGACAAATCCTCCAAAGGGAAGAAAAAGGGCAAAGGCAAATCAAAATCTGATGCCCCGAAACCGGAATCTAAATCTCGAACTGAGGATGGCTCCCAACGTAAGCCGAAATTCCCTTGCCTCATCTGTGAAGGTGACCATTACACTAAGGATTGTCCACGACGGTCCGAAATTAGTCAACTTCTTAAAGGCTCGAAAGGGACTCTGGCTGTTTTAAAAGAGCCATTTCCATCTCAGCAGACCCAGATGGTCGAACAAGGTTCATCATCTGCACCGTTTGGGTCTCAGGTTTTCATGATGAAAACTAATGCACCTATCACTATTGCTACTAGATCGAAGGATTACAATAGTCAGCAGCAGGCACCCGGGAAGGCAGTTGCGGATGGACCACCTCCCCCACCTGTTTCTGGTCCGTTGGAAATCGAGAAGCCGACTCTCGAACCCGTTGTGAAGCCACCTCCCAAGGGTGTTCTTCGAAGATCCTCTTATAATCCAAATGCTCGTGCCGCTCAACATTATAGCATCGTTGAGGATGTGGCTCAGGCGCCATGTGCCATGTCTGCACTTGAGGTTCTTCAAAGTTGTCCTTCGCAACGGAAGGCTTTACTGTCTGCCATCGGTGGTATCGATCCCGCCGACTCGAGCCTTCTCACCTTTGATCTGGAGAATTTTACTCCCCGGCTTCCACATCAAATTGCTTTGGTCATTCAAGTCGGGATTAACGGTCTAAACATTCATAGGGCCGTCGTAGATGAGGGTGCATCTACCTGCGTTATGTCCTCCGCTTGCTGGAAGGCCATCGGCTCTCCAGCCTTGTCGTCATCTCCCAATGCCCTTGAGGCATTTGATGGTCGAGAATCTAAACCCCTGGGCGTTCTCGAGAGTCTTGCGATCACATTACAGGGAAAAACTGTCAACGTAGAAGTAGAAGTGGTTGACGCTAAACTCAACTACAATATACTTCTTGGCCGCAGCTGGACCCATGCCATGCTCTGTGTGCCGTCTACTGTCTTTCGATTCATTAAGTTCCCTCACGAGGGCAAGATTGTCACGGTAGACCAGTTGTCATTTTTTACCTCTAGCTCCGAGAACAACGTGCCGTATGTGGATCAAATTCCGAATCCCCCAGACAGCATAGGACCTGGTCTTTTCAAAGACCCGGTCCTCATGGGTATTTTCCCTGCGCCGCCACCGAATACCGCTCAAGTCAACATGTTGTCCAGGACTGATGACCCCTGGCTGATTCCTACACCTGAGCAGGTATATGAGTTTGGAGAATCCATGCCTTTAACACCAGTAGAGATCAGCTACTGTGAGATTGTTGCTGCATCGGACCCTCCACCTCCTCAGCATGCTCCGATGAGCATGGCTCTTGACGTCTACTCACAATCCCCCTGGCTTGGTCAGGCTGATTCACCTGATCCTCTTAGAGAGACTTTTCCCTCAAATGAGGCTATCATTGAAACTATGTCTCTTGAGGAGCTACCCTGGGGCGATGGGCATCATCGCTCCTCGTTTATGCCTAGCTTGGGGGCAATGACTGACTGTCTGGAGCGCTATGCTACTCAGGTTCCTTCCCCTCCTCTTCAAACACCGATCTTGACGCACGAGGTCTTTTCGGAGGGTAATCTGAGGAACATTACTCAAACGGTTCCTATCAACATCTCTGTTAAACCAGGGATTGTTGAGAACATTCATGTGGGTGTGACTTGTTCTCCCGAGGAGATTCAGGTCTATACGGAACTTTTCAAAGAATTCAGAGATGTTTTTGCGTGGTCCTACGAGGAGATGCCGGGAATTGATCCTAGTATTTTCGTGCACGAGATTCCAACCTATCCAGGTGCGAAACCTGTGCGCCAACGCTTGCGTCCCATGCATCCTCGGAAAGCCGCCGCTATCAAGGCAGAAGTTGAAAAACTTCTGAACGCGGGGTTTATTTATCCTATCCCCCTTACGAGAATGGGTGTCCCGATATCGTCCTGTCGATAAAAAGCGATTACAATTCGAGTCCGTGTGGATTATCGCGATATCAATCGTGCCTGTCCTAAGGATAATTATCCCACTCCGTTCATCGACCAGATCATCGACGAATGTACCGGGAGTGAGATCTATTCCTTAATGGACGGTTTCTCGGGCTATAACCAAATCAATATTTCACCTGAGGATCAACATAAGACCACATTCATCTGTCCGTGGGGCACTTTTGCATACAAAAAACTCCCATTCGGCTTAAAGAACGCTGGCGCCACGTTTCAGCGAGCGATGTCATACGCTTTTCATGATATTCGCCATATTGTCCAGCCTTATCTGGACGACTTGCCTGCCCATTCGGGTAAGCGAGAGGATCATCCTGAGCATCTTCGCCGGATATTTCTTCGTTGTAGACGCTACAATATTAGGCTCAATCCTCATAAGTGCGTCTTCTGCGTCGATTCTGGCCGTCTTTTAGGCTTTATAGTCTCGAAAGACGGAATTCGCCTCGACCCTCTGAAGGTTGAGGCCATTATAAATCTCCCGTCACCCTCCTCCCTTTATCAGTTGCAGAGTCTGCAAGGGAAAGCGAATTTTCTCAGGCGCTTCATCCCGAATTACGCCGAGGTGGCCAAAGGATTCACTCGTTTGTTAAAGCAGAATGTTCCCTTTCATTGGGACGAAATCGCTCAAGAATCCTTTGAGAAGCTGAAGACATTGCTAGTCAATGCTCCGTTGCTTCGTCCTCCGGACTACCACCGTGACTTTACTTTGTATCTAGCCGCCGCATTAAGCACCATCGCCATGGTCTTGGTGCAGGATGACGAGAACGGTGACGAACATGTTGTTTATTACCTGTCTCGGAACCTTCTCGACCCGGAAACGCGTTATGCACATGTCGAGAAGTTGGCCTTAGCAGCAGTACACGCCGTACAACGCTTTCGCCATTACATCCTTTTGCGCACGATAACAGTGGTTTCAGACTGCAACCCTATGACGTATATTCTTTCTAGACAATTGCTAGGGGGAAAGTACTCCAAATGGATCGTGATCCTGCAGGAGTTTGACTTGGAGTTCACCACTGCCAAGTCAACTAAATCACTGGTCTTCGCGGATTTGATATGTTCTCTCCCTACAGACTCTGTTCCCTCACACTCTGAAGACCATATACCGGAAGAAACGTTGTTTCTTATCGATACTCGTGATCCTTGGTACGGTGACATCATAGTGTATCTTCAGACCGCGACATTTCGGTCTGAGTTGGATAAAACTGCCCGCCGTCGGATTCGGCACCAGTCCCAACCCTACCGCATAGTAGGAGATACCTTATATTGTATTGGAGTAGATTCGGTGCTCCGACGATGCCTTACCTTGGAAGAGGCTGAGAAAGTCTTAAATGACTGTCACAGTGGCGCCTGTGGCGTACATATGTCCGGGTATGCTACTGCCCAGAAAATTCTACGGGCAGGTTATTTCTGGCCTTCTATATTCAAGGATTGTATCACTGCAGTCCGCAAATGTCATCCATGCCAGATTTTTCAGCGCAAGATGCGCGCGCCGCCATTGCCTTTGCATCCCGTTATTACCGTCGGCCCTTTTGCGAAATGGGGCGTGGATTTTATGATGTGTAACCCTCACTCGGCCGGGGGGCATGCGTATATCATTGTCGCCGTCGACTACTTCACTAAGTGGGCCGAGGCGATGCCTACACTAGCTGCTGATGGAAGAATGGCTGCTTCATTTTTATTCAACCATGTTATTGCACGATTCGGGGTTCCTCAAGCTATCGTCACTGATCACGGTACTCATTTCCGCGATTACATGATGGCGGAGCTGACAGCTGCATTGGGCCTGCGTCACGACAGCTCAACGCCATACTACCCTCAAGCGAACAGTCGGGTTGAAGCAGTGAACAAGGTTTTGGTCACCATGCTTCAACGAACAGTTGGGATTCATAAGTCCGGTTGGCATCTCCAACTGTTCTCAGCTCTCTGGGCGTACCGAACATCTGCTAAAAGTGCAACCGGATTCACACCATTCCAACTGGTGTACAATCTGGAAGCTACTTTGCCGGTTGAATGTGAAATTCCTTCGCTCAAATTAGCTGTGGAGCTCTTACCGGATACTTCTCCTGAGGAAGAACGTCTTCTGTATCTCGAACGGTTGGATGAAACCCGTCGTCTAGCTGCTTTGATCATCGAAGAACAAAAGAAGAGGGTCAAATCTCATTTTGATCAATCTGTTTCTCCCCGTTCTTTCATCGAAGGAGACCTCGTCCTCTTGTATGATCAGGCACATGATAAGCTTGGAGCCGGTAAACTCCAGCCTATGTGGCACGGGCCTTATATAGTAAAACGTGTTTTAAAAAATGGGGCCTACGAGCTTATAGACTACGAAGGAGTTCCATTGGCGCAGCCCAGAAATGGGTTGTACCTTAAGAAGTACTACGCCTGAAATGATTTCTTGGTGTGGTGTGTGTACATAGGTGTGTGATTTTCATTTGTGTGCATGGTGTGGTGTGCTTTGTAAACATCTTTTTGCTGATCGGGTCTTCCTGGTTGTGCAGATGTCTATTCATCCATTTGTTGGTTTCGCGGATGGTGCCTCCCGCAGTACCAGGAATCTGTCTTCCGCAGCCTGGGTAATCTACGATCCTGCTGGTGAGTTGATTGACCTACAAGGTGTGTGTTTAGGACGTACCACGAACAATATCGCGGAATATAGCGCCGTGTTGGAATTATTAACCGAGGCAGTAAACCTTGGTATCCGTGAATTGCTCGTGTACCTAGATTCACAGCTTGTGGTGTTGCAGCTGAACGGGCACTATTCGGTAAGAAACCCGTCCATTTTACGATTGTATTTGCGTATTCGATTACTGGAAAGGAATTTTGAATACATTACATATCATCATATACCCAGACATCTGAATACATTGACAGATGCAGTAGCAAATTTGGTGTTAGATAGACATTTGCGCAATTTATAAATCATCATCACATGTAAAGAAGACTCATCCAGAAATAGATATGCATATATATAGATATCGAAATGTTTACATAAAAGTGTGTCACATAAAACTCAAAAAATATACATAATTGTCTTAATACATCCGGAGACACTGTGTCTCTCAAAAAATAGGTGTGGCTAAATCCTAGAGACTAATCAACATGGTGCTCATGATAGCACGTCACTGCACGCACTAGCCGCCTCAAGATTCGGTGGAGCCGGTTTGGAACTCCCACCGTATGGCGCTGGTACTCCATCGGTACATCTGACAGTCGGGCATAGTCTGGGATCCCATGGACGATCCCCTCGAGGTTCTGAACCAGTGCCTCTCCTCCGATGCCTTCCCCCTGGATCTCAGGGGCGAGTTGTGTCCTCCGGGAGATAGGAGACATCCCGGCTGGTCTCTCAGGTCCTACATCTGCATGCATATATAATTGTGTTAAGACAAGTGTGTATTAACAAAAAAAACATATAAACATGAAATCAAAAATTTGAGGTCTTACCCAGCTCCTCGTCCCAGTCATCCCCTTCTGGTAGTGGGAGATCTGGGTCTCCTCTAAAGTCAGTTCCCGAATAGGGCCAATCTTCCACAACGATCAGTTGGCACCGTAGCCACCTAAAGAACTCTGGCTTCCAGGACATCTGTTGGCCACCTCCAGATCTGGGCATCAGTGCTGCCCAGCGAGCCATTCTCGGCTCTCGTGGTGCCGGACTCGCCACATGGGCCTCTTGGCCCTGGAAGGTTGGTATGCGTTCCAGAATGAACGATACCAAGATGGAACCATACCCAAACTGCTTCAGTTTCCCCTGTTTGCACTTTGTGAGCTGCCTTTTCATATTGATGGTCACAGCTGTTGCCCAATCATACGGTCGGGGACCCATGCATTCTGAGGCTAATAGGAGTTGAGTCTTCGTGGCCTCGTGCGGAGCCTGCGACCCAGCAGCCTGCGTAATGGTGTGGAGAACTACTCTCAGTGCTAGATCAGGGATGGTGGAGATGTATACTTTCTTACTTCCTGATCCTGTTTGTGCCCCTCGGCACACCCGCGCCATTACCTCTTCCATCTTTTCCCCTGATGGTCTGCTCCCAGTCAGTACAGGGATTGGACCTCTGCGGGACAATCCAGTAATAAAATAAATGTCAGTGACCTCCAATTCCAGCACCTGGTCTCGTATTCTGAATACTTGGTCATTTTCATCCCAGAGGTTGATTAGATATTGGAGAAGCTCGGGCTGAGCTCGTAAACATGGCGTGAGGAAGAACTTTTTCAATCCGCAGTCTCTCAGAGCGTTCATGCAAGCCTGGCTTTGCATGGCCTCTTCATCCTCATCTCCGTGTTCTCGTTCCTTCCATTCAATTGCCATTTTGAGTGTTTATCTGCATTCACATGGTCAAAAGCCCCTGATTAGATCTTTTGTAAGCTTCAAAATTCAAGAAATTTGGTATAAATGTCGGAATTTTAGGCGGAAATTTGGGTTCTGCCGCTGGCGCGACTGTTTTGCTAACAGTCGCGCCAGGTGGCGCGGCCCCTTTAGTAAAAAGAGCTCAGTGGCGCGGGTCCGTGCCCGATACCCGCGCCACTGGGCCCGGCCCTAAAATTTCAAAAGTGCCCTTACAAAGCTGATTTATGAAAGGAAATCATTAAAAAATGTATGGAAAGAAAGAGAAAAGGAGTGCCTCTTACTTGTCACAGACGAGACGCTGAATGGTTGCCTGGATTGGTCGCAATCACCGTCGGAAGATTCTGCTCCAAATGGACCACTGTTGCTCTCCACAAGGTAAATAGTAAAAAGTAATTTCATTTTTTACCAATTAGACATATTTATAACTTTTCGACGTTAAATGAGCTCTAAAAAGTCATTTTTGTCAAATATTTGCATGTATTATGTCGAAAATGGATTTTACGCTTGCTTGGTATGTGCAGCAGCAGGTTTTTGCGACCTAAAAGGTGGAAACAAGTTGTATTTTATACTTTTTCGGACTCGGTAAATACACGAAAAAGTCACTCTGGAGTCATCTTTCAGCTCTTTTCTGACTCTCTAAATATGAAAAGATCGCCGAGGCCCTTGTCGTTTCAATCTCGTTAAAATGGACACGAATCGACATTCACCCAGTATAAGTTTAACCCTTTTTCGGGCTGGGCTGGATCGATTACGAAAAAGGAATACCCTAGCCTATCGCGACTAGGAGGTTTTCCCGGATATTGTTTTCTACCTTTTCGGGTCTGGGAAACTATTCACGAAAAGGGACCTGTGGAGTTTTCTTTTTCGCTGTCTTTTCAAACTCTCTAAACATGAAAAGACGCCGAGTTCTTCCTTTGTCAGACTCGTTAAACCCTGATGACATTGGATTCCGTCGAAATGACGTTCTCCGAGTTTCTCCTTCCTAGGACTCGTTAAATGCACTAGGATGGATTCGCTCGAAGGGCGGACTTATATCACAAGCATATGCTATCCCCTTCAAGCTTGTTATCAAAAATAATTGGGGTACTCGCCAGAAATGGTGGGGGAAAAATGGAACCATCGTCGTTGTCGTCGGCAGTATGTCGCTCTTGAACATAGCACTTGTCTGCATTCGTGTCGGGTTGGGGACATCTCATCTCGTTGCTTCACTTTGCCTCCATGGGTTTGGGTAATCTCTTTTGACCTCTCATCTGTTCACTGCCTCATCGCCATGACCTCTGATCCGCTGATGTCAAATACTGCCAAGTCCATTGTCGTGCCGTTCATGTGTTCAAGAGAAGTTGGCCTCTGCAAATATCAACCTTCCTCTGTTTCTCATACGATCCTGATTCACAACAAAAACATCATGTTCCTCTGTCTCGTGTCGATGATGTGGGAATCATTATGGCCCAACTTCGATCAAGGTCACTTCTGTCGACTTCAACTCATTATCCAGGAAGTTGGTCTAGAGACTCCTGATGGTACCTTGGAGCCTGCATGCCTCAATGGCAGGTTCGTCGCATTCGACGTGGATTTTACATCATTGACTTCCGATCGAATGATTCTGCGGGTGTTCGACGTCAACTCATTTATTCACACGCCGTAGATTGTACCTGTAGTACCTTGAGGACCATTGTCATTATTGGTGGTTTCTCTCGCGTCTATTAACAGCTTTCATCATTGGCTGGTAATCAGACGATGTTCTTGCATGTTCGACATCAGCTCACATATTCACATGTTCGAACTTGTACTTGTTTGGGTCGAGATGGAGCGCGAGACCCTGGATTGTGTCTGTTGTAATCCAGGCTGCGATTGTGGATTATTATCATTATGTACATGACTCACTGATTGGATGGCTGCGACCATACCTGAGTCTATTTGTTTGATCTTAGTTGGATGGTTGCGCCCATACCCTAGATCCGGATTATAGCATACTCTGTTTCGGATGGCTGCGCCCATACCATATATATACATCATGTACTTGAGATATCAGTTGTATCTTTCTGTGCAGGTTTTCCGACGGCGGGCCTTCAGTTGGACATGTTCTCGTAAAGCATTTCACCCCTCTCTCTCTCGGGCCTCATGCTTTAGGGGGCATCTGTTACACAGTAATTTGTCACCGTCCCTACCATTCCCCGTCCCGCATAATGGAGGACCCATTATGTGACCTGTGAACACTGTCATGCCTTGAAAACATCATCAATGCATCCCTCTGAGTATGAGCTTCATTTCCCCTTGAGACATCTCCTTGCAAAACTCATGAAAAACAACTCTTTTTGCATTGGCGCGGGTAGATAGTTCAGTGATCGCGCCAATCAGGGAAATGTTGTAAAGAGGTCGCGCCACTTGGCGCTCTGTCATAGAGCAGCAATCGCGCCACCCATTTTAGGGACTGTTTTTTAAATATGGATGGCGGAAGTTGAGTTCAAACAAACTCACAAACCACTGCCTATCTTGAGTTGGGAGGTTTGGCTGCGGGAGTTCTATGGAAGGAAATTGGTTTTGCCACCTCCCATGGAACCTTCCTTGTTGATAGGGCCAATCCCATAATAATAGGGATCCCAACTCCCTCCTTCCCCATCTATAAAAGCCTGCTCAGATCCATGGCAAGCTAGTCTTGAAGTGCGGAAGCTTTGCATCTCCCTATTCCCAAGTGCCTTTGTGTTGTAAAGAATCCCTTCTTTCCCTTAAGGCCCATTCAAGCGAGGAGACCATTGTTACGAGACTCCGGAGAGGTTTTCCCTTTCCTTGGCGAGCTTTGCGAGACGTGGACGACCGGAGACCCGTTCGAAGGAAGCTGCGACGTCAGAACTTGGTTGTAACTTCTATTCGTTTTTTACTTAATAGATGATGATTATGGTTCCACTCCGTTTTCCATCATGTTAATGCGAGTAATATCTTTTCTGACCGATGTTTAGTTACGTATGCTGGTTCCTATGCTTGTATTTGTTCGTTTCTTCTATGTGCAGGTGTTCATCCGCGGAGATCGTGGAAGGATTGTGATCTGCCAGGGCTGAAGGACGGGGACACTTCTTCTTCAGATCATAGCGTTGGAATCCAGGTAGGCTTCTATCACAAGTCTTTCATTCGTAATTAGGAGCTTGCGTCATATTATTGTTTGATTGTTGCTAGACCCTGTTTGAGCTATTAAGGATCGCCTACGTAGCGAGGAGGTTTACCTCCCTCAACAAACCAACGAAAAGAAAAGGAGGGGAGAAATCCTCATCCTAAGTTGAAAATCAATATCGAAATTGGTAACACGAAACCGGTGTTCAATTTTAAAGGAGGAATATGTAATGTCTTTAATTTTCTGATTTTAAAAAATTGAAAGTTAAAGACTCTAAGGGTCAAAGTGAACCCTAAGAAACATATTAATTGTGGATATATTTTATTAGATTAAATTAATAAAATGAAAAAGGAATAAATGATGCAAAGACTAGATAATGATTATTAATCAAGGATCCAAATCCATAAGGATAGATAAAGATCATAAGACTTTCCCTGTTATCCAAAAATCCTTGGAGGAAATAAATTAAATATAACAATTTAGATTAGAGATGAAAATTTAAAAATCTACCCCAGTAAAAAGGATGTTACCGGAAAGAGGTAGAATAAAGCTAGAAAGCGGAAAAACTATTTTTAAAGTACCTTTGTGGAAGAAACAAAGGAAAAGCCTAGGCACACAAGAAAGAAACATCCTGATTTAACTAGACGTAGTTAAGGGAAACGGGATGATGGGAAAGAAAGTTTATATAAGCAGATTCAGGGTAGACAAAAGGTTATCTATTGCTGGAGGATTGGATCTCTGCTCGGAGATGAGTTATGGAAATAAAACTCTAAGGTTGAGAGAAACCTATTCTACCTTAAGTGGTATGCACAATTAATTTGGTTTGTTTTTGAATTATAATTTAATGTTGTTATGAGACACTGATAAGGTAAAATAATTAGATCTATATGAAATTGTGTCTGGATATGTGTATATGTTCTGGAAATTAGGTGAACTAGAAATATAGTTTGGTGGTCTGTACATTGAATAGAATTAAATATATGGAAAAATAGTTTATTCTGCATTATTTTAAAAACACACTCTGTAAAGGACCAACTCTCAAAATGTTTAAAACCTAATATTGAGCTTAATATGAGGTTATGTATCTCACAGGAAACTGACCTCTTATTAGTAGAATGGTTATAGTATCATGTTATTCAAACTATTCATTTCGTTACGAAATTAATTATAATTAGACATGAATAAACGGAAATGACACAAGTTAACATTGTCTAGTTGAATAAAGTTATGCCCTATAGAGTGAAAGAGATTCTGCACTTTCTAGTTAAGTAAAATTTTGTATTATCTTGAAACAGATAAACCATGTACTAAATCCTAATTGATAGAAGACTATATACAAGTGTATGTTCGAAATATCTTCTTATACTAGATTTGCAAGTGAAATTATACTTTGCAAGAACATATTTCATTAGAACTCTAATAATTTTCTGACTAAAAGAAATAGCTTATAGAGTACAAAATCAACCAAACATATACAACAGAAAAACTATGAAAAAGTCTTCATGAATTTTGAGTACTAAATAGAAATGAAATTAGCTCAGATTTGTATGCAGTAATGCTTGAAGTATGAAAGTACTATTGAGCTGAAATAAAAATAATATTTACAAGTAAAGCGTTTTAGAGAGTAAGGTGACCAATTAATTTGAAATGTTTAGTCCACACGTTATATCTGTATAGATAAGTCAATTGGTAAAGTTATACAAATTACACCAGAACTGATTTAGGGAACATTCTACACCGAGAATACTCTGTTCTTCTATGGCAAACTGTAAAACCTCTCGAGCAATGAACTTAAGCAGACATTGCATATGAGAAGGCTAATAGGCATTAGACTATAAACATAACCCTGTGTCACTAGTAGCTAATTAAGTGTACTGGACGTATACTACTCCACAAGCATAAGCTTCGTAGTTATACCTGCAAGGAGCAAAGCCTTAAGTCAGAGTTTTGGAGAATGATAGTTGAAACAAAGTATAAACATTAAGGGAATTTTGAGGTCTAAAATGGGCCTCCTAAGGAAATTATAAAATAATAGTGGAAATAATAAAATAATATATGATTACATAATCAAATTTTCAAGGGAAAAAAACTATTTTTTCAACTCGTATTTTGAACTTATCTACCCAAGATTTTACTCAAATTTCGAGCGCGAATACTCGTTGGATGCAAAATTTAACTCATCCAAGGAGTACTCATGTTGCATACTTTTGATGGACCTTGCTACACGAAAAATGAGAAATACATAAAATGTGATTGCAATATAGTCGTTGGATGCAAAATTTAACTCCTCATCCAAGGAGTACCCATGTTGCATCATTTTCATGGACCCTGCTACACGAAAAATGATAAATACATTAAAAAATGTGATTGCAATCTACTATGCTGAAAACGATAGTAGTGGTAATAACCGAGTACATTTAAACTTTGATACTTTAGATGGTATTAGAAAACGAAATTTCATGGAGGTAATAAAATGATGAATTCAATCAAGAAACCTCATCAACGTAGTTTCAGTTATAAATTAACGAAATGGAGAATTTGATTCCCACAAACGATATTGAGACTTCAGCCACGTTAATACTGATGTATATCTATATTTTAAACAGTGAAATCAAAAACTGAGGTTACACAAATTTGCTAAAATTTAAATTGACAGTCGTTGTAGACCTCGAGAAGCCAAAACACACTGCCTAGTCCTTGCTTGCGTATCAAGAAACACTGTGAGTTTTCCTTGACTTACAAGAACACCACACTCCACACTGGACAAAAATTAAATATTATTGTACTGTGACGAAATAAGAATGAGAAGAAGCTCAGTTATACAACCTAGTATATATAATAAAGTGCACATCGTAATAATCATATACCGTGAGTGTAAAACCCTGGAAAGTTGGGAAGGAGAATTCCCAAAACCGAAGGAGAACCCCACGAAAGCTCTGTGATCTAACTCTTACGTATACATTGATGAAAACTAAAAAATTAAAGAGAGGTAGCGTTACTAGTTACCATCTACGTATGCCTTGGCTAGGATAAAATGAGCACTTACTCAGTTTTTCCAACAATAATACAATTTCCATAATAGGGAGCTGGTACTTACTAATACGACGCATCAAAAAAGAATGAGGGTTTCCATGGTTTCTGGGCGTAGACAGAGATAGAACAAATTAGGACTAAAATAAACGAGTGTCCAATCATAGTAAACAACCAACTCAAAAATCGTAAAAATGATAAGGAGAACCGAATGTCAAATGGGAAGATGTGTTACCTGAAGGAACCTCACAAGTCTCGGCATAAGAACGCAACACTCCTCTTCGGATCGGTGTTACTGGACGTCTGGTCGTGGCCATACTAGTCACAAAAAGGAAGACTAGTGAATGAGAGATGGTGTCACACCAGGTGGGAGACACTCGCAACTCGATGACAGAAGAAATGAACCTTTGCCCAAATCGTCAAGTTTAATGCGTCTTCCAAACCCTAACCCAGATTCAATATGGGCTGTACATGTGTCAAATATCAAGAAAGGGAATGTGTTCTCCCGCGGTTTGAGGTTTTCGTCAAAATTCCATGTGATCCAGTACATGGAAATGAATGCAACCTGTTTACAATGTATTATCTTTACAGTGGTTATATAATCAAGACATATGTTTTAATAGGAGTGTAATTAACCTAAGAGAATATCCTCCCTCAGATATCCCATACGCCTTCAATACTGATACATGCATTAATGACAAGATTTATGGGAAATTGAATTCAAATCGTTGTGGTGCGTCGTGTAAAATATTACCATAGAGAATACCACGTCAACAAGCCACGTTGGAAAGGTGGAGTCCACGTTGGTAGAAGATGCTATATTGAGGATTGGTCACTCATGGAATGTTGGAGGGCAGCGTGAGAGTGGACCAAGTGTGGATGAGATTGGGCATTTATGGTCTGCAAGAGGACCGTGTGATAGTGCCCAAGTTGTAGCCCAGTGTACAACACCTTGATGGACAAATGTAGTTTCTAGAGTGGTAGTTGTTGAGCTCAAGGGTATGATCAACCAGGAACAATTTTGAGTTTCCCGAGATTTGTGTGTGGAGAAGGACTTCTACAACAGATGATGGGCAATCCTCTTAGCCCGTGTTCATTGTGGGAGATGGACATCTTGCAGTGATAGGTGGCAACCCTTCGTGCTCTATGTTGGCCATCATCAGGGAAGCACATGGCAGCACATGAAGACTATAATGGGCTAAAGTATCTAAGTATATGAAGAGCAATTGTGGGTAGATTGAATGTTGTTCACAAGTGGAGCCATGAAAAACTCGACAAGATTCTTGATGTGTTGATGTGTTGATGTGTTGGTGGATGAACGATCAACTAGTGAGAAGATTGATACCCAAGGTTCAGTGGTCAAATGGACTTGGAGCATTGATAGAGGCAGGAGCTACATATCGAGAGCCAAAGGACCGAGAAGGTACATGGTACAACTGAGAGGAGCCGAGAGAGCTGACTGCATCATCCTAATGGCTAGAGTACCTTGTTGAGGGTAGATTGGTTATCGATATAGTGACACGAAGCCCAGTTTGTATCTTGTACTAGTGGATGATTGAGGGCCATTATCCCTGGTACGAGAGCCCTAGAATATTGTATATTATGTTATTTAATATATAAAATTTGGGTTGAAAAATGTAAAAGTTGTCTATATTTTGTGCATGTGTGATTTACTGGTATTTATATTTCGTTGTGCAAAGTAGTTCTATTGATATTATTGGCTTGGTAGCGTCAAATATTTTAAGATTATATCTTAGACACAAGGTCGTAGAAATTCAACAGGGGCATCATTATTTTTTGCTCTTTTCATATCCTTCTTAGTGGCACCTGCTGCTGTTGACACATACAACTACTAGAGGTAAGGTGTCTCAAGGGTAGTTCAAGGGAATCACTCCATTAGAAGTGATATTTGAGCTTGCGGACATGGTTTGCAAAGCCAAATACCAGACAAGTTTTGCAAGACATAATTGGCAATGTAAGGGTTGCCTTGACTTGGTGCGAACCAAAACCAGGTGGAGGATAGAGAAAAGGGGTTTGAGTGATTACGTAAGGTATAAAGGGAGGTTCATTTGTCCCAACATTAAGTGTTTTCTGAGTTTGGTGTTTGAGAGGCCCGGTTTTGATTACCATCTGATGTGGTCATCATACACACAAGGGTTGCAGAGATTGAGGAATAGGTCTTATGGGCATGTACCGAGGAGAGGAAGTTTTGAACATTCCCAGATCGACTTCGGTCATGGAAGAAACCAATTCATTTTGAGACCCAACAACGGGTAACACATTGTTAGGCATGGAAAATTTCCTTGTTTAATAGTGGTTTAATTGGTCGATGGTGATGATATTACCATTATGGGGAAACATCATAGTGTATAATACAAATGATGCCACTGCCTTCATGGCATACATGTAACTTTGTCCAAACAGAATGCTGTAATCTAAAGGGGAATGAAGGACTTTCCATGCCCATGACTACTATTTTTCGTGCGAGTTCAATAATAATTTTTTGGAAAATTCCTACTGGTGATGATGGAAATCCATCACATTCCCTTGGGGTAATGATGGAAGTAGTCAATTTAGGGGATCTGAGTTTTTCTCCAAACTCACTTTGACATAATACAGGTAGATGACCCCATATCAATAATGCACCTATGAATAATGGCATTCTGAATGGTAACTGTTTAGTCAATTTCGTGTCCTAAATTGTTAACATTAATTATCAACCAGGGCTTGTAACTTTGATGAAGTGTAGTGCATTATATGTGCCTAAGTGTCATTTCTCTTACTTCGTTGATTTGATGCTTTTCTTATTGTTTTGGGGGTTTTGTGTTTTTAATTCTCAGTGTCCTATCTTAGGCTAGAAAGTGAGAATAAATCTAATTAAAAAGGAAGAAAATGAAATGTTATGAAAACTAGTTAATTTCCTATAAAGAAAACAGAGTTTTATGGACAAGTTCTAAGGTCTAGTTCTAGTTAAAAAGATAAATCAAGTGTTTCAATAAGTAAACATAATCCATGGATCTATAACTCAATTAAGACTTAAGAAATGAAAACAGGGAATGAAATTGATAACTCAAACATTGCATTGAATCTAATCATTTAGCCATTCTTGCAAATCATATTCAGATTCAGTTTCAATCAAAATGTCCTTTAAAGAGATTATTAGTTGCAATGGGATGAGGATCTTCTAACTACAACTAATTAAGTGAATAACCAACTTATCAAGTCTCATCCAATCCTGAAGCCTTCACTCCTTGGTATGGCTCTCGGACAAATCCATTATTCTCTTAATTTTAGTAAGCAAATGACAGGAAGAATGATATGCTAAACAACTACTATTTCTATAAGTCACTAACCATTTTAATATAAGATTTGAAAATAAGAAAAATGGCTTTTACTTTGTTGAACACAACAATTGTCAACTATTAAATACTGAAAATGAAATATAAACAAGCAATGTACCTATACGTCACTAACCATTCAGTTGTAAGGATTTGGTAATATAGAAAAAAAAAATTTACTCAGTTTGACACAACAATTGTCAATTATGAAAGCAGTAAACTTGAGCATAAGCAAAAAGAAATACTAAACAAAGAAACTAAAGTAAACCTAGCTAGAAAGCATAAAAACCTCCTTAATCAATAGGGGGCCTCTGCTACCAATTCGGTGAATTCCTTAGCTCCTTAAAGATGTGATCAAAACAGCATCAAAGAACTGATCTTCTTTCTTTAAAAATAAAGTTTGATAAAACAGAGTATCACACTATAATTCTGAACTTATGCTATTAACAGTTAACTTGTTCTCGGTTCTACAGAACCTCTATTTATAAGTAAATTGCACAACTAACTTCGAATAGAAATAGCTACAAGTGTAACTTCAAATTATAATCAAACTGAGACTCTTAGAACTCATGATTCACTACGAAGCAAATCAAGGGTCTTAATTTCTGTGTAAAACGGCCTCTTTGACTTCAGCTTTGACTATCGGATTAGACTCCTTCAATTGTCGATCTAGTCCTCGTGGATAGGAAGAAATCATGTAGGAAGGATTCTGGAACTACCCATGTAAGCCATTCCTTTCACTGACACCTATATCATATTCAAACACAAAAATAGCTGTGGAACGCCTAACCAGCTATGGAATGTCTATATTCTATAGTTATACTGCACAAAATTATTAAAACAGCAGAAAGCACGAAAATACAACATGTTAATCAATTGCATGTATCCTTAAGACAATCGTAATCATTCTTCATTGATTTAGGCTTATGAATTGATGAAAGATGAGTGAAATGAGATGATGGTTTTGTAAAAGAAAAGTAATTTCTAGAGCTCAACAGTAACCATAATTTTAAAGATGACTATAGATGGTAGTCATGGTTCTGATTTGTCTAAGTAGAAGGTGATCAAGCGTGCATCTGAAGGATCAATTGCAACTAGTGCGAAAAGTAGAGGTTTCCATTGAGTTGGACATGTTTACAGGACCTGCAGTGCTAAAATGGATGACAAAGATTTTGCAAGGTCATCAGCGATACATATAGGTATATGCTTCCCTTGAGCTATGGGGAATGGGTTTAATAGGAGGTCGATGTATAGTAAAAGGTGGCATAGCAGTGGTTTTGGTGGGTATTGTTGAAGGATTAGGTTCCAAACGAGTCTGTAATCATGAATACAGGTTTAGTGAAGGACATATATACCTTCCATATAGATGTTTCAACTTGTGGTTTCGTTAGAACTGCACCCTGCTTGGTTTTGATATTGGAGAGGGCTAGCCTTGTGCATAGTAGATACCACTCTTTGGTGGGGGGGAACAGATTTTTTATTACTATAGGCTGCTGACTTTATCCCCCTTTCCCCCTAGCCTCTCTCATGCATTTCAACTCTGGGAGTTGAGGGAAATGATGGGTGTAATGTCCATACTCTCCACAAATAACACAATAATGGTTAGTCTAAAGGCTAACATTCTTGTTTTGTTGTTGGGGGTTATTGTACCTTGATTCTATATTAGGTTTTAGCTAGGGTATTTCTCCCAGACGATGCATGTAGTTGTTGAAGTTGCTGCTAGTTCACTCTAACCTTGGTCTCCTTTTAGTTTATTCTTCCATTTCCTTCTATTAGTAGTTGGTGGGTTTGTAGTGCTTAGTTGCTCAAATCACTGCTATTGCTAAAGGAATGAAGGTTGCACAAAATGCACCCTCGCATTTTGCTAAGGTGGAGGGTTTTTCTCTTATGGTGTTGGGAAAGGAAAATAACGATTTCCTTTACTAGGGTTTATGCAGTTGGATTGATAGATTGAAACTATCTTTGAGGTGTGTTATGGGTACTAACGACTCTAGATGGGAGGGTCTCAAGGAGTTACGATATGGTTGGCATAATATCCAACGTTTCATGGTGCTAGTGTTGCAGGTGGCCCACCAAATGATTGGAAATGAAATTGCGCACCATAAATATTTCAAGGATAATTGGAAGGTATTCCCTTGTTGATTCTGGGTGATGTTCTAGATCGAAATGTCTATAGACTACAACATTTCATGCTCTAGGTTTATATCTTACAAAAGATTGTAAGCGATGAGCATCTAAGATTACAGAGTAAAAGTACCCTGATTGTGTGTAAATGAGCTCGAATTTTTGAGCTTTATTAATGTCCTCTTCTTCTGGTTGTGTCTTAGTTGTGGCTACGCAGGAAAGAGAGATTTCAAGAAAAAATTGTGATGAAGAGCTTATATTACGTCCATTTTACATAAACTACAATGTTTCACCATTCATGAACATGTTCTAAAATATGGGTTGAGGTAGTTTGTCGAACGTGGGATAACAATTCCAACCCTATGTCATAGAAAACTGGGATCTAGAAAAATTTGAGGAATGATCTATCGAGGGACTCAGATTCGATGGGAACCCATGGTTTCACTTACATACCATTTAGCAACAAGATCAACAATTCCAACCCTATGTCATAGAAAACTGGGATCTAGAAAAATTTGAGGAATGATCTATCGAGGGACTCAGATTCGATGGGAACCCATGGTTTCACTTACATACCATTTAGCAACAAGATCAACAATTCCAACCCTATGTCATAGAAAACTGGGATCTAGAAAAATTTGAGGAATGATCTATCGAGGGACTCAGATTCGATGGGAACCCATGGTTTCACTTACATACCATTTAGCAACAAGATCAACAAGGGTGCGTTGAAATAGTCTTACAAAAACTAAGTCCTTAAAGATACTTTTGGAATAACACCATAAATGGAAAGCTCATAATGTGGTTGGTTAAATACTCCCCCTATTTTCCTTTAAATTTAGGGATATCTGAAGGTAATTTGGTTGGCATACATGCCCATTGTTGATTATTTGCAATGGATTCATTTGTAAGCTTTGTATGATATAAGAGATTTAATGAAGCTACAAATGAGATTCCAATAGTATTTTCCATGTTAGAATGACATTGAAATGGGGTGTTAAAAGGGGTCCCTTGTGGAAAAGTGCGCATACGGGTATTCAATGGGGCAGAGTTCGGGCTCCCCCTGAGGGGTGATGAAAGGGGTACCTTGAGGGGGAGTGGAACCTAACAAGATTGCATTAAGAATGGTTGTGCTAATTAAAGTGGATGGATGTTGTCTCATATGTCGAAATGATGAGAGACCAGACACATCTCCCGATAAAGGAGGAGGTCTTGAAGGTGTCCAAAGTAAGAAGTAACCTTTGGGTCCCCTACAACGCCCTAGTAAGTGTGTTAAAATATGTGGTGAGAGAGATTTTTTAGGGAACCAAATAAATCACGTACATAAGACAGAGAGAAAAATGAATGATTAATTATCCTGTTATCTCTCTAATGTATTAAACAATCAACAAAAACGTTTTGTGAGGGTTTTGTGTATGATAAAAATCCTAAAAACACCTGGTATCCTTCCACTGAAATAGTAATTGGGGCTTCAGAAGATATTATATCAAGGTATTAGGGCCATGCCCCGAAAGCACCAATGATGCTTTAAACTACCAAAATCCAACCAAAGTATGGAGAGGGTTATAGTGGGGGGTACAATGGCTACATCTTGAAAGAGTTCGCAATTCTTCTAGTAGCCTGAACAAAATCACCTCAAGTGGAGTGCTATCACACCTGCTACCTGTAGGAAAATATGCCCTAAGATTTGGAAACTAAGTTAACTATGTCTATTGAGAATGATTGAATATCAATGTTTGGTTGTCAACTTTGAATCCAAATTATCTACCAAGTGTCAAGAGAAAAAAATGAGTTTCATGATAACTCACTATCTAATCCTTACCCCCTTACGAGTTTCAATTCGTTACTAATTTTTAAATTGGATGATGTATGATTTTAAGCTCCCTAAAATTCAACTTCACCGTTTCAAGATGAAAAAATCATGATGAATTATGTGTTGCCTACCCCCATGGTCCTAACCTAAACTATAAATTATCGTGTGACCCCTATGGAGAATTTAATGCATTCAAGTTAAAATTGATTATAGAGAGTCTTTTCTTCACCTAAGATGTACAAAAATGTAAACTCAAATAAACCAACTACAAATATTCCAAAATAAGATCTCCTTTATACAATGTTTAAGTGAGTTTAGTGGGTTGATGGTGTGTGCAAGTGAAATGGAAAACATACAACGTGTGAATTGTAATGATGTGGATATGTGGTGATATTTTGAAATTTCCTTAAATACTTTATGTTATGTTTGTTCCATGCAAGAAAAGAAAATATGTGTGTATAATGAGCCACCTACTCTTTCCTAATTAATATATGTGAGCATAGGGATATGGAAAATTAATGTTTTGAGAAAGATTTCAAATCCCCCCAGAGATGCGCTACAAGAGTGCAAGGGAGGGAGTGCCTACTCTCTTTCTTTACTAACCCCAACTCTTTGTCCCAAAATAAATAAATAAATGAAATAATTACTTTGGTTAACAAAACAATTAAAATAAATGTGTGAATTGAGCTGACTTCTTTCGTTCTTAGTTAAGCTTTATATCAGTTGATTTGAGAAAAACAAGTAAGAAAGATATGTAGATAATGTGCCACTTCTTTCCTAGTTTAATATATGTGTGTAAGTTTCCAATTAAAAGGGAGACAAAATGTAGTATTTTAGAATTTTTTTGGATCCCCCACAGGTTCACTAGAAGGGTTCCAAGGAGAGGGCATACTCTCATTCTTAATCACACTACACCTAATCCCAACATGCAAATTTTCAAAGTAAAATATAGACAATTACTTTACTTAGAATGGATAGTAAAGCAAGTTGAAAGCCTATCTGAACTGTAAAAAAATGTAGTAGTGTAAAACGACCACTAACTCAGGAAAAAGAAATTAAAATGTCTTTTTTTTTTGGGTTGTGTTCTACATAGTCACGTCACTATCTCCAGAAAAAGTCGTGAGGCCGATAGAAAAAAAAATAAAAATGGATATTTTCAGGCGACAAACAAGTCCAATGGAGCCTTGCACGGGTTTAGAGAAATGATGTGATGAAACCAAATGAAAATACAATGATAAAAGACTTACAAAACCACCAATTAGATAAAAAAGACATGCAAGTGGAGTTTCCATTTTTTATGGTGTTTTTAGTTGCATATGAGCTCCAATTACACATTCCTTGCAGGTGGTTGTTTCCTACAAAGAATCATACAAACAATTGAGTGGTGTTGGTGATCAAAGATGGATTAACATAACATTGAACTAAATGAAAACATCACATAAACAAAACCAAACTAAATAACATAAATCAAGTTTGTGAAGAAAAACAAATCAACAAAGGAGTAGGAAATGATCATCTTTATTGATTGATGATAGTGAAAAAGTTACGAATAAATATCAAAGACACTTGAAGAGAGTTTCTTGAGTAATAGTGTTCAATAGCTCTCAATAACGATTTCCCCTTTTGAATCTTTTTTGTAAGCTCTTGCACTCTCAAAGAAGTATATAAAACTCTACAATAGTTAAATTTCCCTCACAATGGTATGTTATATTGCTTTGTATCAAAATTGGCAGCATAATGATAAACAACTTCTTATTTTTGGCTCTCCATGCTCTTGTATTTATGTATATTTTGAACACTCATTTCCTCCTTTAGTTCATTAATGAGGTTGTTTGCCTCATAAATGAAATGAAAGCTCCCATTATATTTCCACTAAGGATTCTCGAGGCTCAAGGATTGAATGTTTAGGCCACAATGTTAAAGGCTTTAGTGTTTTTCAAAAAAGTTCGCATTTTAAGGTGCTCATTAGGCTTCTAGATATCCTAACAACTATTTAAGGAAAAGTTGCGATGTACTGGATTTTGTAGAACTTTTGTGACCCACTCCGGTTTTCAGTTTCTCCTTATTTATCCCATATATTTAAATGCCCATTCCCATAACCATACATTCAACAAGCTGAAAAATAACTATTTTCTAAAAACACAAATTCTGGAAATTTCAAAGTGCTGGAAATTGCAGAAATAAAAACACAGAAATATTTTCAGCCACACACAGAAAATGACACGTTGATTTTTAGTCAACATGACCTTGGAAAAACCCCCTACAACTCTTGGGGAAAACTAGTTCGAGATCTCTTCTTTATTTCTGGAAAATGCTTTTACAGATAATTGAAAACACAGTAAAAATTGCAGCAAACACAATAACCCACTTATCTCGATTTCTGTGCCAACTTTCCACCTTGAAAATTGTGCCAATAGCAAACAGAAAATTACAGTAATAAATGCAGCATTAATTGTTGTACTTGAAGCCTCGAATTTCTGCCTGAATCTGGTTGTACGACACTATACGAAACTTTTCGAACACGTACAATAGTCCCCTCCTCGATTAAATTCCGGAAATTTCAAAGTGTTGGAAATTGCAGAAATAAAAACACAGAAATGTTTTCAGCCACACACAAAAAATGACACGTTGATTTTTGGTCAACATGACCTTGAAAAAACCCCCTACAACTCTTGGGGAAAACTAATTCGCGATCTCTTCTTTATTTCTGGAAAATGCTTTTACAGATAATTGAAAACACAGTAAAAATTGCAACAAACACAATAACCCACTTATCTCGATTTCTGTGCCAACTTTCCACCTTGAAAATTGTGCCAATAGCAAACAGAAAATTACAGTAATAAATGCAGCATTAATTGTTGTACTTGAATCGAATTCATCCCTGAATCTGGTTGTACGACACTATACGAAACTTTTCAGACACGTACAATAGTCCCCTCCTCGATTTCCATGCCCTGAAAACAACCTCAAAAATCATTCCTTTGACTACTAAATGTTCTCCTCGAAAACAATGTTGTACCTTGCCTTGAAATGCATGCAAAAACTGTTTTATTGATTCTACCTCGGTAAACATGCCAAGTAAATGCTACTGTTCGAAAATATTTCCTTGGGAAATGTGCCAAGCTGGTGTACGGATTTATTGTGTGTCTTTGCTACTCTCCCTCCACTTAGAAATTTCTCCTTGCCCTCTTCTCCTCCTCTTTCAATCTGCTCATGAAAGACTGAATGATATTTTCCCTCTTTTCCTCCTTTTACCTAACCCTAAGTGACTTTTGGGAAATCCCTAAATCCAATGGCTAAGATAGCTTTAGATCTAGGGCTGAGATTAAATGTGCATTTAAATCTCACTTTCCATTTTTTAATTCACCCCAATTTAATAAAGACCCTCTTACTCATTTATTTCCAAAGTCATTTTTCACTTTCTAATTTCACATTGAATTTATTTAAGTTTTAAAATTAGTAGACTTAGTAACTTTCACTTAAAGTCACTTTTAAATTAGATTTGACATTATCACTTATAAAATCACTTTAGGAGAAAAAGTTAAATTCTTTTGAACACTTTTCCCTAGGCCAAAGATCAAAGCCTTAGGGAACCACTTGTCCTCTGGTACCCAAATTTCAACACTCCTTCTTACCGAGGAAAGTGTTCCTCACCACACCCATCTTGTCTCTGAAGTAGACATGTTTGCCCCATGGTAAAGCTTTGGTGAATATATTTGCTACCTAATCATCAATGAGAATATACTCAAGCTTCACAGATCCCTTCTGAACATAGTCTCTGATGAAATGATATCTGATACCGATATGCTTTGACATGTCATGAAATACTGGATTCTCCGTGAGTTTAATGCAACGCTAATTATCATAATAAATCATTGAAGGTCTCAACAACTGACCAAATAAACCAAACAACATCTTGCGAAGCCATATGGCCTCACAACTAGCCACACTGGCTGCCATGTACTCTTTTTTCGTTGAACTCAATGCTACTAACTGCTTTTCGGCTGAACCATGACACAACTGCCGAACCCAACCCAAAACAAAATCCTGAAGTGCTCTAACCATCAGAAGCACAACCTGCCCAATCAGAATCAGTGTACCCTGCCAATCTCACTCCATCTCCCTGTCTATAATCCAGACCATCCTCCATTGTCCCCTGCAAGTACCGCAAAATGTGTTTTTTCAGCAACCCAGTGCACTCTCCTGGGCTCACACATGAATTGGTTCATCGTGTTGACTGCAAAACATATATCTGATCTATTGTTGAACAAATACATCAAGGAACCAATCATCTGCCTATACAATGTGGGATCGCCAACTCGAAATCTGAAGGGTGAAACTTCTTCCAGTTGGTGATGATAGTTGTCGACATGGGTCTACAATCCTCCATGTGGAATCTTCTAAGGATGTCCACAGTATACTTCCCATGTCCCAGGAAGAAATGCCCCTCCTCCTGCCACACCTCCAAACCCAAAAAATAATGCATCAAGCCAATGTCTTTCATCTCGAACTCCGAGGCAAGATCTCTCTTGCAGCCCTCTATGAGTTTCTATGCACCCGTAATGACCAAGTCATCCACAAACATCACCAAAATGAGAGGTTGCTCACCTATCACAATAAAGTATAGGTTCAGATCTACATCACTCTTTGTGAAACCCATCTCCTGCAAGTACATATCAATCCTGGAGTACCAAGCTCTAGGAGTTTGCTTCAAGCCATAAAGGGCCTTTCTTCAGTCTGCATACATGGGAAGGACCCATCTCCTGCAAGTACATATCAATCCTGGAGTACCAAGCTCTAGGAGTTTGCTTCAAGCCATAAAGGGCCTTTCTTCAGTCTGCATACATGGGACTCCTTCCCATGTGCCTCAAAGCTCTGTGGCTGCTCAATATACACCTCCTCCTGTATGAAGCCATTGAGAAATATGGTCTTCACATCCATCTGGTGGATCTTCCAACCCAACTCTGTTGCTATCGATATAATGGATCGAACGAAAGTATATCGAGCCACAACAGCAAAGGTCTCATCATAATCAACTCCCTATACCTAGGAGAACCATCTAGCCAAAAACCTTGCCTTGAACTTCTCGATGCTGCCATATGCAGCGTGATTTACCTTGTTAAGCCATATGGAACTAACCACGGATTTGCCCTCAAGCCTCGGCACCACCTCCCAAACATAATTCTTCATGATAGAAGAATACTCCTCCTGCATGGCCTCTCTCCAGACATGATGGCTAGCTACCTCCTCATAGCTATAAGGCTCAGTTTCAACGATGTTGGCAACCATTTCCATATAGGTACAGAACCGCTCAAGTGGTCTGCTCTATTTGACCGGTCTCTTCAGCCCAACAACATATGTGGCCTCTCTCAAGGTATCTTGAAGCTAATTGGGCTTCCTCTTCCCTGATCACACTTCTCCAACCGAAGAATGAAACTCCTCATCCTCATCAGGACCCTGAACTCCTGAATGTTTGTCTATTGTCCTCGTTCCTGAACCTGAACCTTAAGATGTTGAAGTACCATGCGAATTGTCCATCAATGGACTACCTAGTGAAATGTTATGCATGCTCCCCGAAGCACCACCCCTCTGACTCTGCGAGCCACTGCTCACCAATGGACCTGCCATCGTAATCGATGTACCTCCTAATCCCTTCCCACTGGATCCCTGTCCCTGACTCAGCTGCTCCTGAGGGTCTGGCCGATCCAAATACTCTACTCTCGAGACCTCCTGAAAGCCCTGTCCTCCTCGAACTTCAAATCCCGCCTTACAACAAATCTCCTCTATGCGGGAATATAAATCCGAAAGGCTTTCGAGGTCTGACTGTAGCCCACAAAGAAACTCTTCTCTTTGGTGGGCTCTAGCTTGGTTCTCTTCTCCTTAAGTACGTAGGAGTATGCAATACACCCAAAGATATGAAAATGACCAACATCAGGGTTCTTCCCAGAAAGAGCCTCCCGGAGTCACATGCCCCAAGGCATGATGCAGACTCCTCCTCTAAAAATACACAAAAGGGTTGCAAGCCTCTGCCCACAAAAACAATGGTAACCCCTAATCATGTAGCATGGCTTTGTCAGCCCCAATGATGGATCTGTTCTTCATCTACGAAACCTCGTTTTGCTGGGGGTTGTAAGGAACTGTGAACTCCCTCCTAATGCCCACCTCCACACAATAATCAACAAACTCACCAAGGGTGTACTCCCCTCCATTGTCCGACCTTAGGGACTTGATCTTCCTACTTGTCTCAGTCTCTACAAGAGCTCTGAACTCCTGAAACTGCTTGAAGACCTCACTCTCGGTCTTCAAGAAATAAATCTAGGTCCTCCTAGAGTGATCATTAATTAATAAAGCATAATACTCATATCCACTCAAGGAAACATGAGACATCCGACCGCTCACATCGGTATGAATCAAATCAAGTATCCCAATCAATCTGTTGTCACTGCTAGGAAAAGGGGATTTGGCAAACTTCCCCATAACACATCCTCTACATGTATCAATGTGATCAGTACTGAAATCTGGTACACCTGTAGTGATCTCCCGCAATGTCCTCAAGGCCCCATGATACATGTGCCCCATCCTGCGGTGCCAAATCTCACAAAGCTCTGAAATGCTAGCTCTGATGTTGGTACTACTGCTCAATTCCAAAAGGGGCTGAAATGCAAACTTGTACACCTTTGCCTGGTGTACACTAATCACTCTAGCTGAATCAGCTGGAGCGCCCCTGCGATATATAAGCACTTGTCCTCTCCTAAACAATACCTCGTACCCTCTGTCCTCCAATGATGAGATGGATATAAGGTTCTCCCTCATCCCTGGCATATATAGAACATCCGACACTTTTAAGGGAGGCTTGGGTTCCCTATCAAATGTCGATGTCCCCACACGGACTGCTCTAATAATGCGGTCATCTCCGAGTACTACCTCTATATCAGTGCCACTCTATGAAAGCTCTGAGAAGTACTCACGGACTCCTATCATATGACGTGAAGCCCCACTGTCAACATACCAAATCCCTGAATATGCTCCACTAGTGGAGGGAAATGCACACTCTCTCAACCTCTATGTCAAGTAATCATGCACTAGTGGACTCACAAACAACGAACCCAAACTCCCGGTCAAAGCTCTGTGAAAAGTCCTCTATCTCTGCTAATGCTGCCATGGTATTTTTCTTTCCCTTTCTCCTTCTCCAGACACACAACTGCATAGTGTCCCATCCTCTGACAATTCCAACACTTCACCTTGGAATAGTCCTTCTGCGTGTTCCCATGTTTATCTTTACCTTTGCCTTTGCCCCCACCACCACTTGTGGAAGCTTACTTCTTTCCTTTGCCTTTCTTGCCTCCTGCTAACAGTGCTACATTGTCATTCTCCTCCACTGGTTTGGCTGCCCCACGCTGGTTCTTTCTGATTTCATTCTGTATGCAATCATCCCACAACCTCTCCCAAGTGGGAAGGGTCTCTCGTGCAACAATCCTATCAGCAAAGTTCAGCCATGTTCTGGGAAGGCTATTCACTGCAATCCGCACCAACTCACTGGGTGGAATGACCTCTCCAACTGCTTCCAACTCATCTCTCACATTAGTGATCTTTGTGAGGTATGCAGTAGCACTATCAGTTTTTGCCATCTTAATGGTCTTCAGCTTCTCCCTTAGGACCATTTTCCTGTTCTCATTGGTACTCTGATAGAAATTGGTTAAGGTTGTCCACATCTCATGAGTTAGTCTCTTTCCTCTCACATGAGGAATGCAATGGTCGATGGAGCACCCACAAGCGCTGACTTTTAAAGTCAACTTTTTAAAAAAATTTTGATTTTTTCATTCCATAAGATTTCTCGCTGAAAATTTATCCTCTATACATGTGACTCACTAACTCTGAGTGTCCTTTGTTGTGTACAAATGAGTGTACCATTTTCTCATAATAACAAATCCTACATTTAATGCTTACAAATTAAATTGATGTTCTAACTTAGATATTAAGAGTGGTGAATACTACAAGGCCTACTTCTCCTTAGGTCTCATGTACAAATTGTTATACAGTGTGACATCATGCTACGTAATGCCTAAGATTTCGAGGGGAATGACACTCCAATGTTCTATTAGGACCCCCTCTTCATACACGACTTTATGGAGGAGTACTGCAAATGTCAACAAGTGTCTTTTTCGAGGGACAAACCCAATGTCATACATTTTCAAACAAACAAGGTACAGACTCAAACAAGTATTGTGAGATCTTTTATTCTTATGCTCATTCACCTCGATTATGTCCTATATTATAGAAGTACTTAAATGTAACTAAATCTATGTTTTGTGAGTTATGTGGGCTTTGTTATTATGAGAAAATAGTACATTCATTTGTATGTAGCAAAAAAACACTCAAAATTAGTGATCAACATGTACAAAGGTTACATTTTCAGTTTGAATCATTATGAAAGAGAAAAAATCAAAATATTTCCTAAGGTTGACTTAAAAAATAAATCGTCGCAAGTACTACACAAGTGAAAATTAACTACATTGCGATTTTTCCTTCAATATCCACGAGGGTCGCTAGAACCACTGTCAGCGTCGCGAGATGCAAACTTGTTTGAAAAACACTTATTCTCTTGGCATGATGGGCTCACAATTCGAGCCTTCAACCCCAATAAGTCTTAATGGAAAGATCATGATAACTCTCATCTCATTAATGAGACAAACAACCTCATTGATGAGCCAAATTAAGAAAGAAGTGTTCAAAATTTTCTATAAATACAAGTTCATGGAGAACAAAAAAGAAGAATTTATGTATTGTTATGCAGCGAAAATTGTTCCAAAGTAATCTAGCATACCATTGTGAAGATAATTCCACCATTGTAGAGATTTTTTTATGCTTCTTTAAGAGATAAATATTTTACAAAAGAGATTGTAAAGATGAACTTTTTGTTGAGAGATATTGAACACCATTTCTCAAACAACTATCTTCGAGTGTCTTTGGTATGTTATTTGTAGCTCTTCCACAACCAATAATCAATAAAATGATCATTTTTTACTTTTTGTTGATTTTTTTTGCTTCACAATTTTTTTCTATGTTATTTAGTTTAGTATGCATTGTTTTCATTCCATTCAATGATTTTTTAGTCCATATTTGCTAACTAACATTACCTATTTGTTTGTATGTTTTTTGTAGAAAACAACGAACTGCAAGGAATATTTCTTTTGGACCCACAAGAAACCAAATACACCATACAAAATGATAACTTCACTTGACTTTTTTTATTTACTTGGTTGTTTTGTAGGTCTTTCTTCTGTATATTTTCGCTATGTTTCCATCACATAATTTCTCCGGAGCTCTGTAGACCTCACTTGGACCTGTGCATGACCGAAAAGTATCCCTACTTATCTTTTCGAGTTGGCCTCGAGAATTTTTGTAGAGACAGTCCTGCGACTTTTCAAAGCATAACCAGTGAGACAAAGAGTTAAAATTTTCGTTGTAATTCTTTTTTCCATAGTGTTTTTACAACTGTTATTGACTTGCTTTCACTTTTGCAATTTTTTCTCATTTAGATACGTTTTAAATTTGCTTTTATACCCACTACAAATAGATCAATTGCTTATCTTTTATTATAGAAATTTGCATCAAAGTATAACTAAGAAGAAATTAATTGACCCTAATCCACATATCTTTTTTACTTGTTTTTATCATTCCAAACTCACAACACAATTAGCTTAACTAAGAGGAAAGTCACTGGCTTTAAATCCACACATTGTTTTTACTTGTTTTTCTAACTAAATATTTTATTTAATTCAGTTATTTTTTAGACTAAGACTTGGTGTTAGTAAAGAAAGTGAGTAGGCCCCGCTTCCCTTGCCTCTTTGTGACGAATGTTTGGTGACATCTAAAATATTTCTCAAATCCCTAAGCTTCCATCTCCCTTTATCCTCATATATTATAATTGTAAAAGAAGTAAGTGACCTATCATCATCACATCTTTTATTTTTTTGCAAGGAATAAACATAATATAGTGTAATTAGGGGAATAGTAAAGGATCACCATATATTCACATTATTCAACACTTTGTATGCACACACTTTCACTCCACGTACTAAGCAAACTTAAAATTCATCTAAAGAGCATTCTCTTTTTGAAAACTTCGTATTTAGTTTATTTTTAGATTACATTTTGTTATACACTCTAAGTGAAGAAAAAACTCTCTAAAATAAACCTTAACTTGAATACACTAAATTCCCCACAGGGGCCACAAGTTAATTTATAGTTCAAGTTAAAACCGCAGGGGTAGGTTACACATAAATTGTCATGGTTGTTTTACATTTTGAAACAAAAAAGTAGTCTTTGAGAGTTGGTTACCCACCACTTCGTGTGTGATATCCCCATGAGAATTTTTTCTCCATGATGCACCTTAGCCAGTGTCCGGCAGCACCTTGCAGCCTCCTACTAGCTCATTGTGCCATTTTTGTGCCACCTGGTCCAACCATGTGGTCACTCACCCACCTATATTGATCGTATGTTTGAAGGTGGGCCTCCCAAATCTAATGGTGTGTCTTTTCATTTTATATTTGAGTATTGGGTTTACTTATCATGGTTAATTATGGGTATGGGTTGATGGCGGGATTTGACAGAAAGAGTAGGCTTATTTTGTGATATATCCCCCTTGATCTCTTTTGGGTGTTACCTTTGGATCTTAGTCTCATGGGATCTCTTTTATTAACCATTTGGTTTTGGGGTGGTACTAGATGGGAAAAACTGACTTTGGGTGTGTGGTCCCACTCCCCTATCTGCATATATTACTCCCTTTTCACACACTATATCCTCATTCATCATTTATCCCACCTTGGTCCACATTTCCATTTTGGGTCCACATAGGGCCAACCTCTCTATCGCCTTGCCCCCACCTTGGGTCAGGCCTATAATGATGCCCCTGAGGTTGATGCAGCTAAAAGAAAAATAAAAAGCATAATAAGCCACATTTAACAGAAAATTGAACCATGAAATACAAAATACGGTCGAGAGAAAAATAATTAGCACATAGGAAAAAGCCAATACATGAGCTATACCCCAATCCATGTCCATCACCCTGGTTCCATAGGTAGGCCCTAGATGAACCTCCTTTATCATTCAGGAACCCATGATTATCCCAATCCCTAGAGGGAAATGAACTACCCTACTTAAAAAGGGCAATGACTATTACATATTACACATCATCCTCTTATCCCTTTGATCCCCGAGTAGTTAGTTAAAGAAAATTCATAAAAGGAAAAAGACATATAAGGAAGGGTGGAAAAACCAAGGTTGGGCACCTCATATACCATGATTTCTCCCTCCTACACATTATATACCCAGGTGTGGGCTTCCCTCCATCTGGCTACCCTATGCTCCAACATGTGACCCAAGACTACCCCTCTCACTCCCTATTCCATTCCATTTATTTATCACTTGCCACGCCCTTTAGAGGGATGTACCTTGGATATACTATCCCATTTAAAAGCTGAAACCACCTAATAAGGTACTTGGTTAACCACCGTAGGAGCTTGGACACACTAACACACGTCAAATCCCACTGCGGAAGGGCATGCCATTATGAAGTGCCCATTTTGTCATCCATCATTTGTAAACTTTATTACACGATTATTCTAATGATTGGTTGCACTAAAATACTACGGAGCACATTGGGTCTTATGCAAGGTTACAAGTGGTTTCCGTTTGGGTTTGGTCTCCCTATACGGGATCCTGACCCACGACGGACACATTAGCACAAATAGGGTGTGTATTGAGAGTTATGGGCCTCCATAGTAGCAAACAACACTTCATGGGCCCCTTCATATGTTAACGAATTACTAGAGATCCACTCTTGGACGAGGAAGATACCCCATGCCCAACCAACCCCACTAGTGCACCACAAACTTGGAGGGTGCGCCAAGGCTTGTGTGAAGACCCGATGATATTTATTAAAACATTTTAACCTTTCCGATCCATTTGGAGACCCAAGGGATCATTTTTTTGCCTCCACACCCACTAGGAGTACTACAAGTCTACTACTTGGAGAACAAGGGGCCACCACCTTACCCATCATGTTCAAAGGGATTTACTCCTCATTATGGAACTTCGGTATCTTACTAGGTCTCTTGGAGAGCCCTACCACATGTACACATCATTATTTGGCCCTTGTATGGATTATTTTTACACCTATGAGCTAAATTGGTGGGCTTGTCACCAATAGGGGTGTTATTTTCACATTATTTCATTATTAGAGCTATTAGGGGCTTTAGGCTAATTCAAGCTCCTTAGGAGCTTATACATTGATGTTAGCTCCATTCATTTTCATCATCACATATTGGATTGGATATCTCTCTCAGAGAATTTCGCACTTTTTCCTTAGAGGAGTTTTTTTGGAGATGGATGAATTTTGATGTAAGGATTTTTGCTATTTATCTTATCTTGGAGATTTTGTTATTGCTAACGAGTTGTTGGTTGGATATACTCTATGGCATTTTAAGTAATTTTTTATGTTATTACTTTTGTCGCTGCATAACACTGATTTACGTTATAGCTAGGGCTATTTGTTGCATGAATATAACATGGAATTAAGCATTTTTTTAGCAAATTTTAATGTATGAGTCAGTGCCATATGAATGAAATTTCCTAGAGACATTTTATGATGCAGGAGCATCCTGCTTGGTTTTTATTAAAATATTGTGTAATTAAGGGGGTGATGTCTTTTAATTAATTTATAAATTATTATGCTCATTTTTAATAAATTAAGAGAGAAAAATGTAAGTGTGAGAATTATTGTAAATATTCTTTTAATAAATTAAGGATATGAGAGGAGTTGAATTAGATAGATAATCTAGGGATTAAGAATTCCTTAAACGAGACTTAGTTGAGTCCAAAAAAAGGGATAAATCTATTTTAGATTTTGGTTGAGATTTGTGTGGAAGAAATCATGGATTGAAATAAATTCATAATTATGTATAAATAGGAGTATTATGTGAGGATGAAAAACAATGAGTAATACAGAGAGAGAGAGAGAGAGAAATGGTTTGAGAGTTTTTGTAAAGGGCCAAGAGCCAAAAGGCCATCCATTGTAATATTCGGCCAGATGTTTTAAATCTGAAATTTCTTCTTGTATTTTATATAAGCAGCTTGTATGAAAGGCCCCAACGACATTGGGTGGGACCAGCAAAATTACATGAGAAAAATGAAAGAAAATATGTATAGAGGGGGCACTTGAGGTACGGACAAGTCTGCGGGCGGGGTGCCTCTGCAGTGAATCTCAGCCGTTGGATGAAGATCTTCGGAGGTCAAACGAGTCAACTGCAGGGGCACTTATATTGTTAACTCGTGTGTTGCATGTGCCTACGCTGTGAAAAGAGAAGGGGGATCAACGCGAGCCGTCGAATCTTGGAGATGGACAGTCAAGATTGACTTCGGCGGATCAGCGATCAGAGGAGAAGAGGGTCCGAGAACAAAGGAATTTGGAATTTGCGATTGTCGATGGCCGATGGGAAAATGAAGTGCAATGGATGGAGGGTCATCCAATCATGATCGAGATCGACGATGGACATGCGATCGGAGCTTCACATATCGACGGTCCAGGCAGGCGGGATTTTGGATTTGCGATGTGCCGATGCGATGGAGGGGAATGTGGACCATCTGATCTGAGAGAGATCAACGATCGGGATCTTATCGGTGGGGGATTCCATCGGAGGGGAATCGCGATGCACCAATAGCCGTCAGATCTTGCGGAATGGACGACTGCGATCTCATCGGAAGATCGGCCATCAACGGAGTAAAGGGTCTGGGGACAAAGGAAACGGGATCGCCGATGGAGTGAGGACCGTCAGATCAGAAGTGAGATTGATGGTGGGGATTTAAAGCAGGAAAGCGCATCGGCATTTCACATATCAGCGGAAAAAAGGAAATGGAACGAACAATTTTGAAAACGTCAAAGTGCGATGGCAATGGGGGCTTAAAACCTTTAACCGATGGTCTCAGGCCTCGGTCTTACGGTGAAAAGGGGCTAAGGGCTTTAGGCAAAAAGAACTTAAGGCCTTATTTTCAAAATGGAGCAGATTAGGCCTATAAAAGAGTTTTTTAAGCCTTTTTTGAGGTTCCAATAGGGTGAAAAGGGTGTTTTAAAACCAAATAAAAGCGATTTTCAAGGTTTAAAAGGGATTTCATGAGAAAGTAAAGGGTAAAATGAGAAAAGTGGGGGATTTTCGCAAAGGGATTTATCAAAGGAAAAATGATGAAAATGGGTCTAAAGAACAATCTCTTTTATAATAGCAGGGTTAGTGCATTTTTGAAGTGAAGACTATCAATGGAATGGATCTTTTGGACAAGGAACACCAAGAGGCTTCAAGAAGTCACAATTTCGCTTCAAACTTGCTTCTTGAAGACTAATAGACCTATTTTAGCCATCATCAGTTATGACAAAAATTTATTTATGGCTAATAGTGGCTCCACTTGGGGATGGCAGCTTTTTGGAAGTGTCAAGAACTTCAAAAATTTATCTCTAGAATGCAGACCTGTGCTTTGCACTTTGACAACATTTTCTTCCTTGATCATGCTGCTTAAAACGATGATCAATACTTTGTATCAACAAACAAATTTCTTTCCCCAAACAACTACCTACACAGCCTACCTTCCTAGCATTTTTCTTCATAAGGTGCACTTGGACTTGCAAACCTTTAGACATCAACATTTTCTTCTTTTATTGAAAGCAAAAAACTAATCTAATCTACCCTTATAACTTCCATGAGTCCAAATTATACAGTAGGACTCAGAAATTCTCTACCTAACTACTATCTGTCAGGATTAAATTATCTGTCAAATCTGCATTCTCTACATTCTAAAACAGAAATTGAAAACACAGTCAAACCAGGATTAAGCTGTCTAATTTGTTGTGATGGCTATGACATCAAAAACAAACTGCATCATAAACCTTTATTTGCAAAAAAGTAAAACAAAACTTGGAAGGCTTAAGATCTGAAAACAAAGAGAGTCAATCCTTCTTTCTTTCAGCTCTGATTTTGATCTCTTTGCGCTGTCTTCTTCTTCTTCACCTGGTTCAAGTTTTTAGCATTTTAGAACCAATCATTTTTCTTCTCTTTGGTTTAGGATTTTATCTGATTTGAGCTATTCTTCATCAAACTTACAGGTTCAGGATTTAAGCTTGTTTGAACCTCTATTTTTCTATCATAATCTAATCTACTGATAAGACAAGATTAAACTGTTTAGCAAATCTGATTCACTAACCTATCAGCAATAAATTGAAATCTATCTAGTCATAATTAGGCTATATGACTAAATAGCAGTGCTTTTTCAAGTAGTGGCATTTAGGCTTGCACACTTTCAAATTTTCCTTTCTTTTTGGTATGGGGTTGTACCTTTCTTGTTTTTCTAATCTGCTCTCTTTTCTCTTTTCTATTGTGATGTGCCCCAATTCACTATCGAGATATCAATGACTTCATAGACTCCATTGCCCAATTAATTTGATAACCTTTCACTCCACCTATCCTACTTGATCATCTTACCCCAACCAAAACAAACAACAAACCTACACTTGACAACTAACCTAAAATCAAACACTTAAAGCGAACAAGTTCACATCCTTCGCATAATAGAAATACCCTCTCTGAGTACAAGAAGGCTAGGTCCTAAGACTCCAAAAACTGGTCTGATGTTACCCTGTGCATTTGGGCATTTGGTCTTCCAATCTACTAAATCACGGGACACTAGCATAATGGCGATCATGATGGGACTTTCTGAGTTAGTGAAAATCTAAGTACCTCTTAGGACTTCAGAATCCCTTGTTAAAGAGTATCTATTTGATTTATCTCCACCTCATCGCCACGCTAACATAATGGCAATCACGGTGAGACTGAGTACATAATAGCATGAGAAACTCTTATAGACTCTTTTAACCCTCAATTAAGCTTTGAAATCTTGTGATTTGTAAAGCACCTCATCACTATCACTAACACAATGGTCATCATGATGCAACCTCTTATGTCAGTGACAATCTAAGTATCCCTTAGGACTTCAGAAACCTTCGTCAAATCATAGAGAACTCAACTGATAGCCAAAGAGTAAAATCTAGCTTTTTCACCATCCTAACAAAATGATGACTTAGCTATAGGACACTCTTACAAACCTTAAGGATACATATAGAAACTCAGAAAACCCCAAAACATTTCTACATTGGCTTTTTTGATACAAGAGGACGAGGTCTCCTTCTACAAAGGAGCGAGGGGAAACCAACTGGTCAAAATGAGCTTAACCCAATTTTTTTGTGCTTCTATGACAAGAGCATCAAAGTGGCGAGTTTCATCAAACCTCATTAAATATGGAAGACACTCTTCTTATGGCGAAGTATTATGCAACAATTCAACAACTATCTTGAGAAAAGGAATTTCGCATTCAATCGGAAGGGTAGCTTCCAAACCATAGACAAGTTGGAATGCAGTGAATCCAGTTGCATCCTTCACTGAGGTTCGGTAAGCCCAAAGAGCTAAAAACAACATGAGATGCCAGTTTGACTTGTGCATCCCAATCGTACTTTGAAGCATAGTGACTAGAACTTTGTTCACAGCTTCAACCTGGCCATTTGCCTGAGGGTAGTATGGTGTTGGGTTGTCGTGACGCAGACCCAACTTAGAAGTCAACTCAGCCATCATGTAATGAGGAAAACGAGAACCATGATCAGTAACAATGGCTTGAGAGACACCAAACCTAGTAATGACATTATTGAACAGAAATTTTGTGGCATTATTACCGTCAACTATAAGTGTAAGCATTGCTTCGACCCATTTTGTGAAGTAGTCAACGGCTACGATAATATAAGTATGCCCCCCAATTGAATGAGGGTTACACGTCATAAAATCGATGCCCCAATTTGCAAATGGATGACCGATAATGACAAGATGGAGGTGTATGAGCAGCGCACGCATCTTGCGCTGGTAAATCTAGCAATCATGACATTTGTTGACGGCGACGATGCAGTGTTTAAAGATAGTAGGCCAGAAATAGCCAACACGAAAAATCTTCTATGCAGTAGCATATCCAGAGATGTGACTGCCACAAGCGCTAGAGTGGCAATCATTGAGCACATTTTCAACCTCCTCAAGAGTCGAACATCGACGAAGAACCGAATCAGCCTCGATGCGGTAGAGAGTATCTCCGACTATACAATAAGATTGTGAATAATGATGAATGCGTCGACGAGCATCCTTCGTCAACTCAGATCGAAAGGTGGAAGTCTGAAGATATACAATTATATCACTGTACCAAGGATTGAGGGTGCTAATAAAAAAGTGTGTCATTCGAAATGGGTTCCTCGCAATCAGATGGACCAAAATCAGAAGGGAGAGATAAAATCAAATCGGCAAAAAGTAATGATTTCTTCGATTTGGCGGTAGTAAACTCCATATCGAACTCTGAGAGAATAACGATCCACTTTGAGTATTTTCCCCCCAGCAATTGAATAGTCAATATGTAGGTCATGGGGTTGCAATCAGAAATCATGGTCACTGTGCGCTGCAAAATATAATGACAAAAACGTTGAACAGCTTGAACAGCAGCCAACGCCAATTTCTCGACATGTGCATAACGTGTTTCGGTATGGAAAAGATTGGGAATCAAATAGTAAATGACATGCTCATCACCATCATCATCGTCTTGCACCAGAACCATGGCAATAGTGCTAAACACGACAGCCAAATACAAGGAGTAATCGCGATGATAATTGAGAGGACGCAACAGAGAAGCATTGATAAGTAATGTCTTCAATGCATCGAAGGAGTTTTGGGCAATCTCATCCCAGAGGAACGGGACGCCTTGCTTAAGTAATCGCTAAAGCCTTTGGCCACTTCAACCTAGTTCAATATAAAACAGCGCAGGAAATTAGCTTTCCCTTGCAGACTCTGTAGCGGATGTAAAGAGGAATGGGAGGGGAGATTAACAATAGCTTCGACTTTGAGGGGATCGAGACGAATTCCGTGTTTAGAGACCATAAACCCTAAGAGCCTACCAAAATCAATGCAAAAGACATACTTATGAGGCTTGAGCTGAATGTTATAGCATCTACAACAAATAAATATTTGACGGAGATTATTTGGGTGGTATTTACACTTAGCCAAATGATCTGGAAGGTCATCCACGTATGGTGGAACAATGCACTTGATTTCATGGAAAGCATATGACATTGCTCCTTGAAATGTAGCCCCAACATTCTTCAGACCAAAAGGGAGCTACTTATAGGCGAAAGTACCCCAAGGATAGATAAAGGCAGTCTTGTGTTGATCGGCCGGAAGAATATTAATCTAGTTGTACCCAAAAAACCCGTCCATAAGGGAAAAGATCTGACTCCCAGTGCATTCATCAATGATCTGGTCAATAAAAGGAGTGGGATAATTATCCTTAGGGCAAGCGTGTTTGATATCACGATAATTAACATAGACACGAATAGTACCCTCCTTCTTATCCACGTGAACAATATTGGAAACCCATTCTGTTAAGAGAATCAGATAAATGAAACTGGCTTTAAGACGTTTTTCAACTTCTCCCTCAATGGCGATTGCCTTTTCTAGGGTGCATGAGACGAAGACGTTGGTAAACAGGGTTCGCACCAGGGTAAGTTTGAATCTCATGCACAACTATACTCGGATCGATGCCGAGCATTTCTTCGTAAGACCAAGCGAAAACGTTGTGAAACTCGCGGAAGAGACTAGTATAGACCTCGATCTCATCGAGAGAACATGTCACCCCAATATGGATGTTCTCGACAACCCCCAGTTTAACGAAAATGTCGATAGGCATCGTTTGCGTAATGTTCCCCCAAGTTACCTCCTGCAAAGATTTCGTGTGTTATAATGGGCGTTCGAAGCGGGATGAGAAGGAACTTGGAAAGCGAACTTCTCAAGACAAGTAGACATGGCACGAAGGCCAGGCATGAAGGTGGAACGATGATGACTATCATCCCAAGGAGGATCCTCAAGAGACAGTTTCCATGATGGCCTCATCAGTGGGAAATATCTCGTTTAAAGGATCCGGCGAATTCGAAGTGCCAAGCCATGGGGATTGAGAATAAGTGTCAAGAGACATCCTCAGAGGAGCGTGACCAGAGGGAAGAGGAGACGAAGCCAAAATAAGTTTACAATAATCAATTTCTATTGGGCTTAACTGCATCAAGTCACCAAACGAATCAATCTGCTCAGGGGAAGGGATGATCCATGGATTAGAAGACCTGGAGATCATGTTGACCTAAGCAGTGTTGGGTGGAGGAAGAGATAAAAGACCCATGAGGGCAGGATCTTTGAAAATACTCTGACCTATTCTCTCATAAGGCGTAGGAATACGATCTACATATGGAACATTGCTCTCAGAAGACAAAGAAGGGAAAAAGGACAACTTATCAGCAATGATGATCTTTCCTTCTTGTGTAAATCGAAGAACACGAAAGAGAGTGGATGGAATGCACAACATTGCGTGAGTCCAACTAAGACCGAGGAGAAGATTGTAATTGAGCTTGGCATCAACGACCTCAGCCTCAATGTTAACCATTTTCCCTTCTAACGTAATAGGTAAACTAGCGAGAACACCAAGGGGGCAAGATTCCCTTCCATCCAAAGCTTCTAAAGTGTTTGGAGATAAATTGAGCTCTGAAGAACCGATGGCTTTCCAACAAGCAAAAGACATGACGCACGTATATGCACCCTCGTCCACAACCACTCAATGGATATTCTTTCCATTAATCCCAACTTGAATGATCAATGTAAGTTGGTGAGGGAGACGCGAGACGAAATGTTCCAAATCGAAAGTGATAAGGCTAGAATCGGTGGGATCAACCCCTTCGATGGCAGATAACAAAGCCTTCTGTTGTAACAGACAACTCTAAAGTACTTCCAATGCAGACATAACAGATGGCACCTGAGCCAAATCCTCAACAATATTGTAATGTCAGGTGGCACAGGCATTCGGATTGTAAGAAGACTTAGGGAGTACACATTTGGAAGGTGGTCGTACAATGGGCTCAGTATTGAGCCTTTCAATCTGAAGAGGGTCAAAAGCAAGTGGAGGAGGAGAACCATCAATGATTTCCTTCCCTGCTGCCTGACGCAGTTTGGTATAATCTTTCGCTCGAGTAGTAATAGAAACGGATGCAGGACCATTCATCAAGAAAACCTAAGAGCCAAATGGAGCGGAGCACTGAAGTTGGTCCACCAACTAAGTTTTCTGTGATGGAAAAGGTTCCTTAAGAACAGCGGGAGTGCATTTGCGAAGTGGGAGATCAATTTTATGACGTGTAACCCTCACTCGGTCGAGGAGCATGCTTATATTATCGTAGTTGTTGACTACTTCACAAAATGGGCTGAAGCAATGCCTACACTTACAGCTAACGATAAGACAGAGACACAATTTTTGTTCAATCATGTCATTATTAAATTTGGTCTCCCTCAAGCCATTGTTACCCATCATGGTTCTCATTTTCTTCATTACATGATCGCTGAGTTGACTTCTAAGGTGGGTCTGCATCACGACAGCTCAACACCATACTACCCTCAGCGTAATGGCTAGGTTGACGCCGTGAAAAAAGTTCTAGTCACTATGCTGCAACATACAATTGGGATGCACAAGTCAAACTGGCATGTCATGTTGTTTCCAGCTCTCTGGGCATTATTCTGTTAGAAATCCTCAAATCTTAAGGTTATATTTACTTGTTCGTTTATTAGAAAGGCATTTCGATTTCATCACATATTAGCATATTCCTAGACGAATGAATGTGTTAACTGAAACAGTAGCTAATATTGTATTAGATAGAGATTTACGTAATTTGTAAAACATTATCATCACATAATAAGATTCATATAGGAAAATAGGCATATATATATATATATATATATAGAGAGAGAGAGAGAGAGAGAGAGAGAGTGTGTGTTTGCATCCACGCACATCATAAGTTCAAAAAATATGTATGTTTTGGTTACATCTTGAGACATCATGTCTCTCAAAAAATATGCAGAAATAAAAGCCCAAGTGTCTAGTCAACATGGTTCTCATGGTAGCATGTCACTGCACGCACGCGCCGCCTCAATAAGCGATGAACACGATTCGACACCCCAATAGTGTGCCTCTAGTATGCACGAGAAACATCATAAATCTCACATAGTCTGGGATTCTACTGGTGAGCCCCTCCAAATTGCATACGATTTCCTCCTCCTCGCTTCCCTCACCATGAGGGGCCACATCAAAAGCATAAGAAATACTCTGTGCTATTGGAGACATTCCCGCAGGTATTTCTGGGCAAACACTGCAAATTCATGGATTAACATTAGAACATATATAATCAAAAAAATTATAATATTCATCAAAATATTAGAAAAATGAGTCTTACCTAATGCTTCATCCCAATCCTCCCCTGCTAGGAGTGGTAGATCCGCATCACCCGTAAATTCCGTGCCATAATAGGGCCAATCCTCCACGCCAATGTGCTGTCGACGGAGCCACTCAAAGAATTCTGGTCTCCGGAACATCTGTTGACCGCCTCCTAATCTAGGCATCAAAGCCACCCAACGGATTATCCGTGGCTCTTGGGCTGGTGGTGTAGGAACTATCACTTCCTGACATTGAAAGATTGGTAACATTTCCAAGATGAATGGTACCAAGATGGACCCATAGTTGAACTGCTTCAGCTTTTCATTATTGCATTTTGTCAATTGGTGTTTCAGATTGATTGTTACCACCTCTGCCCACTTGCAGAGAGTTGGTTCCATACAATCTACGTCAAGAAGTAACTATGTTTTGTGGCTTCATGTGGAGCCTGAGATCTAGCAATTCGCATGATGGTGTGCAACACTACTTTTAGTGCCAAATCGAAAATGGTTTGGATATCCACCTTCCCACTTTTGGATCATTTCCTTGCCCCTCGAAAAACAATATCAATGACCATGCTCGTGTTTTCCATTGTGGGCCGAGTACCTGTCATGTTTGGTACTGCCCCCCTCCATGACAATCCAGTTATGAAGTAAACATCCAAGACCTCAATCTTTAGCTCCTAATCATGAATTATGAATCTTTCCTAATCAATATCCCACACACTGATTAGGTACTATAATAGCTCCGGTTCATCTCGGAGACATGGTGCCATGAAGAATTTTTCAAGCCTGCAGTCCCTTAAGAACATCCATGCATCTTACATTGCTCAAGGCTTGCTCATCTTCTTCACCATGTTCTCTTTGCTTCTATTCGATCACCATTTTGCTTCACAGCTGCAAAAGCATCAATGTGGCTTTCATTCGTCGAATCATTAACTATTGAAAGGTTTCAGATGGGCCATTTGGTTGAATTTATACACAAAAGTAGTGGCCGCAATCGACGCGCCTCCATTTGGTTTCAAGGCGGGTTGCCCCGAGTCCCTGCCCGAAACCCGCGCCGACCGTCGTGCCTTAAATTGAACAAAATCCCCCCACAAATCTAAAAAATGGATTGCAGGCAAGGACACAAGCTTTTACCTAGAAGAGACCGATTCGCAATTGGCCTCAAGGATTGTCCGCTGTCAGATCCACAAAATCACAGTGAAAACATGGTAAAAATGCTCACAAGAGGAAAAAGTAAAAGGTAATTTGTTTTTTTCTTTTTCTTTTCTTTTTTTTTTGGCATTTTATAAACTTTTCGAAACCCTAATGAGGTTTTTGAGCATATTTTTCGATTATTTTTAATATTCTATCTCGAAAAATGGGTTTTACATGCGTTTCTTGTGCAACAACATATCCTCAATGTGACGACGATGAAGTAACGAGTTGTATTTTATAATTTTTTGGACTCGGTAAAAACACAAAAATGTCACCCCCTGAAGTCATCTTTCAACCATTTTCGGACTCTCGAAAATTGAAAAGATTGTCGAGACTCTTACCGTTTTGAACTCGTTAAAGGCTACGAAATGACATCTACCGAGTATATGTTTACCCCTTTTTCAAGCTGGAATAGATTATTTACAAAAAATGAATACCTTAGCCTATCGTGACTAAGAGGTTCTCTCATATTTGGTTTTCTACCTTTTCAGATCCAAGACTACCTACGAAAGGGACCTACTAGAGTTTTATTTTCCACTTCTTTTCAAACTCTCCAAACATCAAAAGACGCCGAGTTATTCCTTTGTCAGACTCGTTAAAACTCACATGACATCAAAAATCGTCATCATGACATAACCGAGTTCCTCCTTCCTAGGGCTCGTAAAATGTACTAGGATGGATTTGTCCGAAAGACAAACTTATATGACAAGCATATTCTATCCCCTTCAAGCTTCCAAAAATAATTGGGGTACTCATTAGTAATGGTGGGGGAAAATGGAACCAGTTCTCAGTCTTGTCGACAGTATGTCACTCTTGAACATGACACTCGTCTGCAATTCGTGTCGGGTTGTGGACATCCCATTTTGCCATTTTTGCCTCCATGGGTTTGCGTTATATGTTTTGATCTCTCATCATCTCTTTGCCACATCATCATGACCTAAGATCCCTTGATGTCAAATGCTGTCAAATTAAGGAGTCATGTCGCCAATATGTTCAAGAGAAGTTTCCTTATGCGGTTTTGAACCTTTAACCCTCTATTTGGTCCTAATTCACTATCATCTTATTCCTCTGTCTCGTGTTGATGTGGGAAACATTATGGCCCTCCTTCGACAAAATAACTTCCTGTCGACTTCAGCTCATTATCCAAGCTGATCTAAAGACTCCCTTCCAGTACCTTGGAGCTTGCATGCCTCAATGGCAAGTTCTTCGCATTCGACGACAAGTCCTCACCATTGGCCTTCGATCGAGTGATTTCGCGGGTGTTTCACGCCAGCTCATTGCTCACATTTCGCAGATTGTACCAGATGTACCTTGAGAGTCATTGTCATTATTGGTAGTTTCTCTCGCGCATGTTAACAACTTTCATCATTGGCTGGTAATCAAGTGACTTTCTTGCATGTTCGACTTCATCTCACTCATTCGCATTCTGGAATTTGTACCTGTTCAGATCGAGATGGAGCGCAAAACCCTAGGTTTTCTCTGATAAAATCAAGTTTACAAGATGATTTGGTTTATCATGACTATATGCATGACTCTTCTGATTGGATGGTTTCGACCATAACTGAGCCTATTTATTGATTCTTCTTGTTGGATTGCAGCGTCCATACCTCGGATCTCACTTTTATATGTACTATATTATGGATGGTTACGCCCATGCCACATATTCATGTATCAAAGGTATCAATTATACTTGTACTTGCAGATCCTTCGACGGCGGTGTTTGGTTTGAGCACGGTCTCTCTCAGACCTCATGCTTTAGGGGACATCTGTTACACAGTATTTTGTCATCGTCCTTGCAATCCCCATCCCTAACATTGGAGGACCATTTCAATGACACTTGTGTATTGTCATACACCTTGCAAAAAGTTTCATTGCATCCCTTAGCATGTCAGGAACATTTCCTCTGTTGATCATTACTAAATTAGGCTCTCAAAAACACATGATTTTGGGTCAACGCTATTAGGCAGTTATGGCCTCGTGCCCATAGAGAAATTAAAACTGGGATTCGCACCCATTGGCACTCTGTCTCAATGGGCTGCCCACGCCGAGTTATTTTTGGAAAGTTTTTTAAAATAAAAACGAAGTTTCCATGCCCAACCACTTCGTGAACGAAGTCATCATGGTTTGTTCGATTGAATAACGTCGAGGTCCTTCCTTTCGCTTCTTGTTTCCTATAATTGAGCAACTCCCCAAAGTATTAGGCCTCCCTTCCACCTTATGAGGGATCCCAAACCACCTCCTCCTCTCCTATAAATACATCCTTCTCATATGGTTTCAGCTAGCTGAAAAGTCCTTACTATAGCTGGTGTGAGAATAAGGCAGAGAAGAAGCCATTGTTGAGAGATAGTTTAGGCTCATTTCCTCACCAAGTCTGATCCTCGACAAATTCTTGAGATGTGCTTGACTGAACCCGTCGAAAGAGGGTGCAGCTTCAAGGCTTTAAGGTTGTAAACTTATTTTCTCTATCATTAATGCGAGACTAATTTTTTGGTTACAATTTTGTGTTCCATAATATGCGAAATGTTTGATTCTCCTTGACCAATCGAATCGCTGTAAATGAAGATATGTTTTCGTATGTTGTCACTGTTCACTTGATCCTTGTGCAAATACACACATTACCAATGAAAGACCGCGACATGTGAAGACAAAGATCAGTGGATCGCCGCTGCAAACGACAAAAAAAGCATTGGACCAACTTAGGTCATATATCCTAGCTCGTTTTCATTTATAAGCTAGGAGTCTGAAATTCCAGCTTGTTCCCTTGTTGCTAGACCCACTCCAGGGCTAGAGGGACCGCTTTTGTCCGCAGAGGGGATTTTCCAGCACAACAATAGGTTCAAAGGTTTATCTCCTTAAATGTGAGGAAGGAATCTCAACTGATAACGATGTACAAAGGAAAACCTACCCTTGCATGTAATGTATTTTTGGACTGAGGTGATAACATGCTGCCACTCAGCCTTAAAACAAGAAATGTATGTAGTTGGATTCCACTTAACTTTAACATGTTCGGGCTTACGATAGATACTTCTGTGGTCAGCATTTGGTTTTTGAACCAGCGTTCACCAGTTGCAGAGGTTTGGGTAGCACGAGCTATGATGGCCTCTGAGATTTTGAATGTCTTGCTGCCTAACTTGACCTTTTCACCATCGAAACTCTCGGCAAAAGCCTCAGCTAAAGCCACATTCTCCCCAAAAAACTTTTGTAGAAATTTATACCAGCCAGCGGATTTGAACTATGGTTTAGCCCTAGCATCCATGAATATTGTATCTGTTGGCTCTGACTTGTTGACATTTCTTTCCCCATTCTTCCAACAACTAGACTCCTCACAAACACCACTGTTCAATTCTGGTTGCAATAGTGTCCACAAAGCCCTAGTTTGCCTACTTTGAAAATTGAAACTGCTTGTCGGAGGAATGGTTTCTTTTTACCTATAGCCTACACAGAGGACTTTGGTTGAGTGAACATTGAGCTCTCCTCTGATTCCAGCGCCAACAAAGTGTTTCTCCAAATATCGGGCCTTACAGATATCCCTATGCCCAAGAGACTGAAATTGAAAGTATGGTTCCAAAAATGCTAAAGGTCAATATAATTCAACCTATTCAAAGTTTTTTCTCGGCTCCAGTAGTATTAGTGCAAAAGAAGGATGGATCATGGCACCTATGTCCAGATTATAAGGAGCTCAAAAAGCTCACTATTAAAGATAAATTTCCCATTCTTATCATTGATGAACTGTTGGATGAATTACATGGAGCAATTTACTTCACCAAGTTAGATCTTCGTTCGAGATATCATCAAATTAGAATGAAGAATAAAGACATTATGAAAACAACTTTCATGGTTGGGATCCTATTATTCAAGGGGGAATAATTCAGCGCAACGAGTTGAATGATCCTTAGTTCCGAAGGATTAGGTGGACTAGCAAAGTTCGAAAAATTGACAACAACAACTAATTCCCTAACCACCTGCATTATTTAGGTAAGGATGTTATCTCACAACTTCCTATTCTCTCTAAAAATTCGATCATTTCTTTCCTTCTAGACAACCCAGCGTATGGTGCCCGGGATCCTGTTTGAGACCCTGTCTACCATCGAGTGCGAGGAAATTGAAGTTCCCAATACCCTAGTTAAAACCCCCTGGTAATGGATCTCAGCCTTTGGCCTCAAGCCATTCTCTCCATTTATCGTTGTTGTGTGTGGGCTTCCAGTAGTGAGCCACTTTTTATTTTATTTTCCCCTGCATCGTAGTGCATAGCGCTATGAATTGATCCCTAATTAGGTTCATAATTTGCATCCATGTGTCCTCCTAGAATAGGGATTTTTCCTCATTTCCAATTCTCGAGAACCAGTGCTCTTAGATGATGTCTTTATTCACCCAAGCATGATTCCATATAGCAAAACCTTTTATGTTACTTATGAATCTGTAAGGTCGTTTTTTGAATGATTAGGTGCATATTTAGCTTTCCAAATGATTCCCCAAGGCGTATCAGGTTTGTCATGCCATTGCCACTAAGTTTTTTCTCCCAAGGCCTTCCCCAAGATTTGAGGGTCACTAAGACCATGATCACCATTGCATTTTTGCTTGCAAACATTCTCCCAAGCCACTAAAGTCTATTATTTCCTGATGGCTAAGCCCCTCCAAAGAAAATTTATTTGTATGCCTCGAATTGGCATTGATCACTGATTTGGGGGATGCCAACACTTAGAAAAGATACATGGGTATAGCCTACAATGCAAATTTTACCATGACCAATCTTCCAGCGAAATTGAGTGATCTGAAGATCCAGTTGGAGAGTCTTTTATGGAGTTTATTAAGTAGATCCTCCTAGTTAGATTTCATGGAAGGTTTGTCTGTAAGAGGGACACTTAGGTATCTAGATGGGAGGAAGTATCCCTGAAAACCTAGGGTTATGGTGATGTTTTTACGGATGGACATGGGAGTATTAAAAAAGAAATGTTTCAATTTTTCCAGGTTAATGGAACTACCCAAGGCTTCTGAAAATAAATTGATAATTTCTTTGAATTGAGTTGCTTCTCTGATCGTTGGAGTGCCCATTAAGAGAGTATCATCCACAAATTTTTGGTGTGTCAAGGGAGGGGCGTTTTTATGGAGATTGATGTCCGTGAGGGTATTATTGAGGTTGGTTGTTGTAACTATTTTGTTGAGGCCTTCAGCCATTATGACAAAGAGGAAGGGAGATAGCGGGTCTCCTTGTCTTATGCCTTTGGAATGGTAAAAGGGCTTGGATGGAGATCCATTGATGAGAACGGAGAAGGTGGTTTCTGAAACTAAGGCCATAATCCATATTATCCAGTCCTGGTTGAAGCCAAAGGCTTTCATGGTTTCCCTCATATATCCCCAACTTAAATTATCAAAAGCTTTCACCATATCAAGTTGCATTATTGTACCTATCTTCTTCATGGATTTGAGAGAACGAATTAATTCATGGGATTGGATAATGTTGTCCATAATTTGACGACCTTCCACATGCCTCGATTGATTGGAAGATATGAGGAGGGGTAGGATAGCTTTGATTATGTTAGATAGAACTTTGGAAATGATTTTGTATATTACATTTCAGAGGGCAATGGGTCTAAAACAATCAGGAGTTCCAACCCCTTCTTCATTGAGAATGAGAGTGAGGAAGGTAGCATTGAGAGATTTCAATATCATTTTATTGATTCTAGAGTCCTTCACAAGGGCATGTATTTCCTCTTTCATGAAGGGCTAGGTGGCTTTTTAAAAATCAATGGTAAAACCATTTGGGCCAGGGGCCTTCCCATTGGGCATAGACATGAAGACATCCTCCACCTCATGCCAGGAAAATCCTCTTAGGAGCATTTTGTTATGGTACTGATTGAGAATGGTTGGGATGTTAGTAGTGATTTTCCTTATTGCCCTATTCTTGTCCCCCCTTAGCTCATCTAGGATATTGCTTTAGAATTCATTCATCTCTTTCTCCATGTCCTCGTGAGTATGGATCATATTACCATCCTTGGTTTTGAGGCTTGGGATTATATTATGCTTCCTACATTGAATCATTGTGCGGTGAAAGAAGGAAGATTTGTATTCCCCACATTTGAGCCATTGAATCCTAGACTTCTAATGCCACAGTTTTTCCTCGTATAAAACTCTTTCTTCCCATTGTTTGTGAAGGCTCATTTCCTCTTATTTTCGTTGGTATTAGATACCACTATGGATAATCTCTTGTTGGAGGTCTTCCATCTGTTGGTCCGAGTCCTTTTTATCTTTAAATATGTTTCCAAAGACCTCTTTGTTCTAGTGTTTGATTTTGATTTTGACATTCTTTAGCGTTTGTTGAAATTGAAACATTCTCATTCCAACCTAAGATGGTGTGCCTTCCCACCAGTTTTTTAGGCTTGTGATGAAGTCAGGGTGTTCCAACCAGAAGTTCTCAAAACGGAAAGGCAGAGTTTTAGGACTTGTTGAGATTCGTACTTTCAAAGCTATGGCCCAATGGTCAGAGCACATTTAGGAAAGGATTCTAGTATTTGTTTCCTAGGAGGTCATGAATATATCTTCAAACAATAGGAAGCGATCTAATCTTGAAGAAATCTACCTTGTACCACCTCTTCTATTATTTCATGTGAAGGTGCCATTCACAGTTGGAATGTCAATCAGACCCAACTTGTCCAATGTTTCTAAAAAGAATTCTGAGTCCCTATCCAACTTTCAGAGTCATCCTTTCTTTTCATTTAGGCTCATTATCATATAGAAGTCCCCTTCTATGATTTTGAGAAACAGGGGGATGGCTTCGATGATATTTGATATTGTTCTTAGTATATCAATTATGTTCACAACCCTTTGGGTGGCATATATGTTTGTTACACAAACGCTTTTGTTAGCACCAATGATATTAATAACTATAGTGATTGAGCTTCTTGTTGCAACCGATGACCTTATTTCCAACATTGAGCTTTCCCAAAGAGTCATTTGCCCTCTCGCAGTCCCAAAGGGTGAGTTGGTTATCTAGTTGTTGTTTTTGAAAGTATTTTTTAGTGTGTTAAGGTTCTCCATTGCGAGCTTAGTCTCTTGAATGGGAACTATGTCTGGCTTGTCGGTAATGAGCCTTTGTTTTAGGATTATTTTTTTTTCTGGACCATTTAGGCCTCTTATATTCCAAGAGATACAATTCTTTGAAACAGATGGGGGTTAGAGTAAGAGCTCTTACATTGCCTTCATTGAGCAGTCTTGCTCCAAGTTCTTGGATAAGTTGACTTTTGGTTTATCTCCCTCTTTTTTTTGCAAGGTCCTTTTGTGTTGTATTGATCCACTTTCATGTTTGCCAAGATTCTCTTATGAGATAGGTATTCTAGAAGATTTTTTTCTATGCCTTTTTTTAGTTCTTGTAACATGTATGCTCCCTCTATTTTTTAAATGTGCTCCTCCGGTATTGCTGCTAGGCCACATTTTTCCCATTCTTCTACTATGGAGTTTAAGTCCACTCCTTCCAAGGCATCATCTATTACATGGTCTTATGGTGAGGTTTCTATTGATTCTAGTTCCATATCTGCATCCTCAGGATTGTATTCTTATTCTACTTGTTAATGCCCATAGTGTTCCATTTGTTCTTGAGAGTGATTATTCGAGTTTTCAATGATTTATGGATTGTCTTCCTCATTATTTCCCGTATAATGTTGTTGTTTCTTTCTCTTCCTATAGGGCATCAAATATATTTTTGTTAGATGTTGGATTGTGTTCCTGTTTGCTCTGTTGCTTCCTATTCTGTTTGTTTCTCAATCCCACCTTAGTGAACGCTTGTACCTCTATCTTTTCTTGAGCTTGGGTGTTGCTCTGTTGTGCTTTGTTTAGAGGGAATTCTCTGAATAGATGAACGTGCTCATGGCAATTTCTACATTGGAATGGTATGTGTTCATAATCTATATTTTGATGCCAGATTTCATCTTTGAAGACCAAGTTTATTTCTTCTGGTAAAGCCCCAAAAACATCCATGTATAAGCATATTCTATGCATAGGAGACGTACTAGTCGTTCATGGTTCCTTACGACATTTTTATATATTCACTTATCTCGTCTCCAATGCCTTTAAGCATAGATGGAGACCAATAGCCAGTGGGTAGCGAGTAGAGTCTCACCCAAACCAACACTCTCATGAAATCTTCCTTTTCCAGTGTAAAGTTATCCTTTCAATATTTGCATGTATAGTCTTGCCGAGTCAAGGAAGTATGGGCCTCCTTCAAATATTTTGTCTGTCTTCTAGGTCAAAAAAAAATGGTAAGAATCCTTTCAACCCCAGTAGTAGTCTTATTTCTCCCTTACATTGTCATTTTTTACTGAATTCACTAGTTCAAAGCTATTTCGATGGGCCAGATGATCATGAATTTGCAAATAACTGAATGTTCTTGCATAAAATCCCAATAAGCTACCACATTTGGGTCTTCGATTTCCAAAACCAATATCTTCTTTTCTTTTGGTTTGCAATTGCTATTGGTCTTTGGAGAGGTTCCTTAGGGTCTTCCCACATAGGGGTGTTCATGTGTGCGATTTGAACCTTCCTGCAATGTCGAAGCTTCTTTTGCAGCTGATCCCAAAGCCATCTTGTCGTTTTTTGAGATTCTTTTTGGCTATTTGCCAGCTTTTGTAGACTTGCTCAGTTTGGACAAGTGAAAGGTGTTATACATAGTTAACTTTATGAAAATGGAGCATTTTGTCTCCCTATTCTTTCTAGTGATTATGTCGCGAAAGGAGGGAGCATGATTTCCCCCCCGCCCCATGACCCTTGATTCATATCATGAAGGTTAATCTACATAAATTTCTTCCATTAAGATCCCTTTTAAAATAATTGACTTGACATCCATTTCATAAGTTAGCAAGTGACATTTTGTTGCTTTTGCTAATAATGTTCTAATAGTATTGAACCTTCTTGTTGGTGCAAAGGTTCTTCATAATATACTCCAAACTACAATCTAAAACCTTTTTCTACCAATCTCACTTTATGCTTTTTAATTTTCCCTTTTTCATTAGATTGATAGAGCTATTTGAATCCAATGTTTTTATCCCTTACTTGTAGATCTACAAGACTCCATGTGTCATTCTTCTTTATTTCTACAATTTATTTATTCATAGCTTCAACTCATTCCTTCTTTTTGATTGATTCTTCAAAATGTGTTAGATGTCAAGGCACCAAGACCAAATGTGCTTGTTCATTATTTAGTTGTTCATAAATTTCTTTCAGACTTCTCATTTTTTGTGGAATGTTCAGATTAGATTCATTGCTTTAGGATGGACTAAGTGCATTCTTTACTCCTTAGTTTTCCTCTTTAACTAGAACTTATAGTTGTGGAAATATTTTTTGTCCTTTTCTTTGTTGTTCCAACTTTGTTACTTCACTTGGTTTGCAATCCATTAAGAGAAACTTTATTCTATTATCTTTAATAATAACATGTTTTATCTTCAAAGAATCTAACATTTCTTGAAATAGTTTCTTCTTGGTGATAGGATGTATAATTTACAAGCCTTGGATTCTTCACTATAACCGACAAATATGCATTTTTCATTTATTTCATCTAATTTCCTCCTTGTTTCTTCAAAGAATTTAACATTTCTTGAAATAATTTCTTCTTGGTGATAGGATGTATAATTTACAAGCCTTGGATTCTTCACTATAACCAACAAATATGCATTTTTCATTTATTTCATCTAATTTCCTCCTCTTTTCTTTTGGAACATGTGCATGGGCTACACAACCAAAGATTCCCAAGTGTGATACAATTGTCTTCATACCACTCGAGTATTCCAAGGGAACTTTGTATTTAACACTTTTCATTGGAGATATGTTCAAAACATAAACTAAACATGATACTACTTCTACCCATTACTCATTTGGAAAATTCTTTGCCTTCAACATGCTTCTTTCCATATTCATAATGGTCTTATTTTTCCTTTCTTCCACCCCATTTTCGTGTGGAGTGTACCTTGTTGTAAATTTCTTTTCGATACTTTAATCCCTACAATATGCTACAAATTCTAGGGAATCATATTCACCTCCTGAATATAATTGTAATACTTTGATTTGCTTACCACTTTGCTTCGCTACAAAGGCTTTTGAATAGGTTGATTTTTTGAAATGGATCAGACTTGTTTTTTATGAAGAAAACCCATATCATTATGTTCAAATCATCAATAAAAGGTTAGAAAGTAAAATCTTTCTCCTATTAAATGGGTTTTCATTTAACCAAAAATGTTTGTGTACTAGCTCAAGTGGGTGTTGGGCTTTATTGCTAGCTACATTTTGAAAACGGTTTCATTGGTGTTTGGAAAGGATACAACTTTCCCCTGGATTATAATGGGCATCTATAATAACTAGACCTAGGACCATAGACTCCTTTTGAAAAATATCAAGACTATTAAGAGGGGAACCTAGATTCCAAATTGAACCAACATAGCTCAACACTAGTAAGTGGAAGCTCAACCAGGCAGGGATTTTGGCTTACCTCATATACAAGATGAGAGAAGGGAAGAGCAGTTGTGAATCTACTACAAAGAATAGAACATTTGGCCCTATCCCTTCAATGCCCAAGTATTTCCAAATAACTAGAGTTTCTTTTGTACCTGGTCCCCAAATTTCATTATAACACACTTGCCTCCCTGGAATACCATGCTACCAAGTCCACATTGAGGCCAACCTTGTCACTACTTCAAAAACCAATCCTCCAACATCTACTAACTATTACATGGAAAAGTAACCCAACATTTCTCTACACCCGCCAAATTATAATAGTAATAACACTCGTGTACACCCACCATATTATAATAGTAATGACACTCAAGTAACACATGGGGCATGCCATGAAAAATTATTAATGAATACATTTTAAAGATAATTTTACCTAAAATTATTAATAAATAAATAATAATATTAATAAATTTAATTATAATTTGTATACAAACAACAAACAAAGAAAAAAAAATGACAAAATACATACAATTTATAAAAGAAAAATATTATAATAATTTTAAGGCTATCTTATAATGTTAGTTAGGTATCTATGTGACATGTGTTAGGTCGCCATTGGCAATGGCAAGTTGAGGGGGTGCACAACCATGGTTGGAAGACTACAAAACTAGCTCATATCTTAGTAGGTTGCATTGCTAGCTCATGGGGTAGTGTAAGGAGGTAAGGATAATGTAGTAACTAGTGAGCATGACCAAGCACACTATGAGGCAAAAGGGATATGTCTTGTTGAATAAAACAAGTAGGAAAAGGCTGACAATATAGGGTCACATCACAATTTGGAAATGCAACAATTATGTTCAATGGGCAGAGTAATTTGGCAAATGGTGGTACTTGGAATAAGGATGAAAGGTTTCCCTATGTGTAGAAACAAAGATATCCTAGATAACTATCATTTGAGGGATTGAATGAATATTGAATGCTATCACACGTTACATATATTCGACTTTTAACTTCATGCTTGGGCTAGTGAAGGTGAAAAAAAGTTCTTAATGATTAGATTGAAATAGTGCAACATCACCAATGATGAATCAAACATTCCAACAGTCGACACATTTGAAGACATGCCTAGCTTGGATTCTATAAAGGCATGACAATGAGGTATATTCAAGTGATACAAATAATTTGATGATCATATTCAGTTGATGACATCATGCTAGTGTTCACATAAGCTAGGTAGTGTGAGGACATGAGGATATTGTTGTAAGTAATGATCATAACCAAGTGCACTAAGAGGCCAAAGGGGCATGTATTGTCAAAGTAAGGCAAGGAAACTAGCTTGGATTCTATACAGGCATGACAATGAGGTATATTCAAGTGATACAAATAAGTTGATGATCATATTCAATTGATGACATCATGCTATTGTTCACATAAGATAGGTTGTGTGAGGAAATGAGGATAGTGTTGTAAATAATAATCATAACCTCAAGTGCACTAAGAGGACAAAGGGGTATGTCTTGTCAAAGTAAAGCAAGGAAATCAACTTATGAGGGTCACATCTCAATTTTGTCATGGTCACTAGAATTAGGCACTGCAGTAGTTGTGTTCATCGAGTCACATAAATCAACAAAGGTAGTAAGACCATCAAGGATGAAGAGTTTCGTTTATGAAAATTATACGATTGGAATCCTTCTACAACAATTGTTTAAGTTTCATCTATTTTGTTATTAAACTCAACAAAATTATTTACTATTTTCTACGGTAAATAACGAAACTAACACACTACAGTCTTCACAAATATAAAATGTTGCGAAAACAAAATTCAGCAACACATTCGACACCTTTATTTTTAGACAAATGTCCTCGGAATAACCCAATTCGAGAAAACCGATGCAACACCCAAGTGTCTGTATTATTATGCAGTAGTTTCTGAATACAATCTTGGATTCCTTCCTAGCTATCCGATACATAGAAAATAACTGGCCTAAAGTTAGTGAGAAAATAACCTCACACTATCATTGACGAACCGACACTTATCCAACCCTAAATGGCTAGCCCCAAGTTGCCTCGCGCAATCACTGCATTGCTCTGCATCACAAATGATAGGGATTGCGTCACTCCCTTCATTAACTGATCCTCTAGCTAGATGCTCCAATCTCTGGCCCTCTGGTCTTACACTCAAGCTCCCGACACTAGAACTAGACTTCTCAACAAAACTGCAGATCTCCTCTCAAACTCATCATTGCCTTTGTGTGGCTCTATGTTTCTCAGTGTGGCTTTGCATTGCCTCTGTGGATCTCTCTCTACCTTCTCTGTTGTACTCACCAAATCAATCAATAAATCTTCAACTGATCATTATATGTGCCCCTCACTGCAAGAAATCTCTCAATCACTTCCTTGGCAACTGGTGCATTGCTCTCTTGAGAAATCGATCTCTTGATCTCCATAGTGATGTGTCTTCCAAGTACACCCATGGAGCCTCTTCTTATAATCTTCTCGTTGAACATTCAACTACCCATATTAACTCCTAATCAATGGCTCAAATCATCTCGACTCGATCTCCTTTTTTTCTAGAAGATTCACACCCAATTTTATCAATACCGTTTAATTATTTTTATTTTCCTAAGTTTAGACTTGAGTATCCATTAAAAATAATTAATTATGTTAATAAAATAATCTCCGAGTGGAAATTTCCAAAACGATTTCTAGATCTTGAAGGATGCATGTGTCCTAGCCTCCCTGCAAATTTTGAGACTTAAAGCACATCTCATGCTACCATAAATCATCCTTTTATGTAGGAAGAAACTCTCACATGACTATCACATGGGAGGATTGGACAAATATTAGAAGTGATCCTACATTGGATAATCGATTGTTTATGTCTAGGTTTAGCTTAGAGCAAATGACAAAAAATAGTCTATAGTACAAACAAATTGATCATGTCCAACTCATGAGGTCATACTTGTGCCACTCATTGTAACCCTTGAAAAAAAAAAAAAACCTCTCTTTCATTCTTCTACCACATTTAAGACCCAACAAAATACCATCTCAAGTGGAAATTTCCAAAACGATTTCTAGATCTTGAAGGATGCATGTGTCCTAGCCTCCCTGCAAATTTTGAGACTTAAAGCACATCTCATGCTACCATAAATCATCCTTTTATGTAGGAAGAAACTCTCACATGACTATCACATGGGAGGATTGGACAAACATTAGAAGTGATCCTACATTGGATAATCGATTGTTTATGTCTAGGTTTAGCTTAGAGCAAATGACAAAAAATAGTCTATAGTACAAACAAATTGATCATGTCCAACTCATGAGGTCATGTTTATGTCTAGGTTTAGCTTATAGAGCAAATGACAAAAAATAGTCTATAGTACAAACAAATTGATCATGTCCAACTCATGAGGTCATACTTGTGCCACTCATTGTAACCCTTTAAAAAAAAAAAAAAAACCTCTCTTTCATTCTTCTACCACATTTAAGACCCAACAAAATACCATCTCAAAATTTCCATCCTCTACACTACTCTAAAGACATTACTTATTAAAAATAAAAAAAATAAAAAACCCTCTTTAATTCTTATAAAGAAGAGTGATTAAACTCTAATTACTTTTTATAAACCATTGTCCAACAATATATAATTCATCCTTTGTGAACCTCCCTAAAAATCCAAAACATTCCTAATTGAGAATCTGTCATATAATATAAAAAAATAAAATATATAATATAAAATAATAATTAAAATCTCATTTAAAATAAAGATATTAATTAATAAATTATTTTAAATAAAAAATATTAAAATATAATAAATATTCATATTATTCAATGTTATTTAGAAAATCTCTAACAATATAACAAAACTTTTCAATTCATTTAAACCATTGTTTTATCTGAAAAATACTAATCAGAATTTTACATTTATTTCAACCACTTATATATATATGTTAAAAATATTAACAAGAATTTAGAATTTATTTTTACAGCTTGCACAAATATATATGTTTATGGTACCATCATATTCACCAACAACCAATTTCACAACAATCAAATTTATGAATCTAAAAAGTCCACACTTATTTAAATTTATTAAATTCAGAACTAGACCTGAAATTTCAAATTTAAAATTTCAAAAAAAAAAAAAAAATAATAATGAAATTTAAAGTTACACATTTAAAATTAAAAACGTACATTACTTTTGCATTTCGTACACTATTTCATCTCTATCCAGTGCGTCAAAGAATGGTTACACAGAACAATGAAACCAGGAAAATTTTTAAAAATAACACTGGACAGGGAAACACTCACCCATCAATTAGTTGTGTCAAACAAATTCAGAGATAGAATGCACATCAGCTATTAAATTCTTCCCACAGAAAGATGAATCATATTCAGATAACAGAATTATCTATCTTTAAAAATAACATTGGACAGGAACACACTTAACCATCAGTTAGTTAGTTGTGTCGATAAAATGCACAGAATTATCTATCTTTAAAAATAACACTAGACAGGAACACACTTACCCATCAGTTCAATTAGTTGTGTCAAACAAATTCAGAGATAGGATGCACATCAGCTATTAAATTATTCCCACAGAAAGATGAATCATATTCAGATAACAGAATTATCTATCTTTAAAAATAACACTGGACAGGAACACACTTAACCATCAGTTAGTTAGTTGTGTCGATAAAATGCACAGAATTATCTATCTTTAAAAATAACACTGGACAGGAACACACTTACCCATCAGTTAGTTAGTTGTGTCAAACAATTTGAGAGATAAAATGCGTATCAGTTATTAAATTATGCCCATAGAAAGATGAATCATATTTAGATAGCAGCATTCTTTATCTTTCTGTAAGACATAATTAAAACAACCCAAACAAACACTCTTAAAATAAAATAAAAATAAAATAAAGTACAAAGATAAATAACATTCAAATAAAATCCAAACGCCTGCCTGCACACTGCAGTTTGTTTAACTAGGTAATTTAACGACTGTAGGAGAAAAAAACAAATTTACAAAACCTAAGGCCTATGGTGGTGAAAATTAAAAAATAATTATTAAATTCACATCAGTTATTAAATTCTGCTCATAGAAAGATGAATCGTATTCGGATAGCAGTATTCTCTATCTTTTGGTAAAAGAGAATTAAAACAACCCAAACCAACCATCACTCTTTTAACAAAGTAAAAATAAAAAATGAGAGCACAAAGATAAATAACATTCAAATAAAATCCAAACCCCTGACTGCAGACTGCAATTGGTTTAACTCGGTCATTTAACATCGGTAGGAGAAAAAAAAAAACAAATTTACGAAACCTAAGGCCTATGGTGATGAAAAATAAAACATAGTATCTTAGCAAAGAATAATCTTTAGGGTGGTTGAACATTTTAAAAAAATCAAAAGTTGAAATATTTCAACCATAATGTGAACGAAGTAAATCAAAACGTTAAAAAAACTACACCGCATACAAACGGAAATAGCCCTTACAATAACATACAACTCTATATTTTGAAAATGTGCCATGAACCAACACTCTAACTTCAAAAAATATTCTAAACAAACACCAAAATCCATAGCTAAACCTAAATCAAGCACAATAAAAATAAAGAAACCCAACTATACATAAATTCTATAGCTGTGAAAGCCGGGCAAAGATATTAACCATATATTCATATGGCTGTAACACTTAAAATTTAGAAGAGTCATCCCACCCAAAGAGAAGCATGAAACCCCTGCAACATTTTTTAAAAAAATGCAAATAAACGCTTATAAAATAGTAAAAATGCGATGCAGAGAAGAGATATTATCTTTATGTTCTAATGGGTAAAAAAGTACATAGGAATATAACCGAAGGTTGGGGTTTGATGGGATGTATGGTTTGATGAGATGTAGGGTTTGATGGCTGTCAGGGCAAGGGAAAGGGCATTTGAGGGAGGATGGGTTGTCAGGGCATGGAAAGTGCTTTGGAGGGAAAAGGGGCTGTCGGGGCAAGGGAAAGGGCATTTGAGGGGATGTTAAGGTCCTTGCTAATTAGGGCAGTAGTGGTGTGTGCCGATACTAGAAAGGTTTTGATGGACTTGGGATTGAGGGTGGGGTGATGGGGCAACCAAAGGTTGCTTTATTGATGATCATAGATAATTATCTATGATCATCTATAAACTTTATAGATGATAATGATTAAGGATGGGTTCCACCCAACCTTTGGTTGCCCCATCACCCCACCCTCAATCCCAAGTCCATCAAAACCTTTCTAGTATCGGCACACACCACTACTGCCCTAATCAGCAAGGACCTTAACATCCCCTCAAATGCCCTTTCCCTTGCCCCGACAGCCCCTTTTCCCTCCAAAGCACTTTCCATGCCCTGACAGCCCATCCTCCCTCAAATGCCCTTTCCCTTGTCCTAACAGCCATCAAACCCCAACCTTCGGTTATATCCTTATGTACTTCACTTAAAATTTACAACACTAAAATTTTTACTCAACTAACGAGTTGGCATCCCACCCAAAGAGAACCATAAAACCTCCTCCAACCTCCTCCAACATGTAAAAAAAAAAACAATGTTATAAATAATAAAAATGAAAAAAAAAAACAAATAAATTCTTATAAAATAGTAAAAGTGAGAATCAATAGAGAAAAAATTTATAAATCAGAATATCTGTTTGTCCAACTAAAAACAAATAAATTCTTATAAAATAATAAAAATGAAAAGCAATAGATGAAACTTACAAATTAAAATGCCATTCCAAACAAAATTTTAACTTTATAACATAGTAAAGAATTTTAACTTCTTATAATATAGTAAAAAAATGTGGTATCCCACCCAAAGAGAATCATAAAACTTCCTCTAACTTGTGAAAAAAAAAAATCTTATAAAATAATAAAAATAAGAAAAATAAATTAAATTAAATAAAGAAATATAAAACAAAACAAAAAAATTATAAAATAGTAAAAATGAGTAGCAGTAGAGAAAACTTACAAATTAGAAAGTCTGTTTGTTCAATTAAAAAACAAATAAATTTTTATAAAATAATAAGAATGAGGAGTAGTAGTGAAAACTTACAAATTAAAATGTCATTCCAAACAGAATTTGAACTTCTTATAACATAGTAAAAAAAATGAGAAGCAGTAGAGAAAACCTACAAATTAGAATATCATTCTAAACAGAATTTTAACTTAACCAACCGGTTGATATTCAACCTAAAAAACCCCAAACAAAGGAAAAATGGAAAACAGGAGCGCATAATATAACTTACCAGGGAAGCAAAATGCTCTTCAACTCCGACAAAATGACCGAAAAATGAAAACCTTCTCAATATAATAAGCAAAATGCTCTTCAACTCCGACAAAATGACCGTAAAATGAAAACCTCCTCAATATAATTATCTTACTACCGCCATAATACACTAAACTATAAAATCTAACCAAATAATCCCTTAACATAACACTCTTGTAAGCATTCGCATGTGCATATGCATTGATTTTCTAAATCCTAGATATAGGATAAAAGAGACCAAGGAGCAAAACCCTCGATATAAGAGAAAAGCGGGAAACCCTGGAAATAAGAGAATAAAGACGGGAAACCCTCGCTATGAGATAAAGAGAGGGAAATTGAAAATCATAGATTCATCTAAATAAATAAAGACGGTAAACCCTCGCTATGACATAAAGGTGGTAAATTGAAAGTCAAATGCTAAAATTATTGACCAAAATCTTCATAAAGAATTATGAATTCAAGCTCAAAATATCAGTTAGAGCTGCCTTACAGAACAAAGAATCTGTGACCCCGAGATTAAATCAAAGCTTTCTCGAAGAACTAGGAATCTTTGACCAGAATACTCTATCGTACAAAATAAAACCGATTCATGCCTTCACATAACACTCTTAAATAATACTTCAAACTACAAAATAAAACCAAATAATTCCTTTCACATCAGTTTTTTTCAAATCCTGGATATAGGATCAAAGAGATAAAAGGCGAAACCCTCAGTATAAGAGGAAAAGCCCAGAAACCTGGATATAAGATAAAGATTAACAGAAAAAAACAAAAAACCTCGGATATAAGATAAAGAATAAAGAAGGGAAACCATTTCTATGAGATAGGGAGAGAAATTGAAAACCAGGGATTATCTCAGTGCTAAACTTAATCTTCATAATGAATTATGAATTCAAGTTCAAATTGATGTCAACTATAGCTGCCTTACCGAACTAAGAACCTGTGGCCCAAAAATTTAAATAAAATGTTTCTGAAGAACTAAGAATCTGTGACTATAAAAATTTATATCAAATGCCATAGCACTCACCTATAGGCAAGGCTACATTCGTCTTTTATGTGCATTTTCTTTCCTACATGCCCGGCGTTCCCTTTGAAGTCTTGGCACCTGCACTGTAAGAATGATTGACAGAACAAAAGTCACTTTCTTTTTTATGAAAACATTTTATATAACAAATCAAACAAACGGTATATACCGACCTCCTCTGGCTTGGTCGTCGTCATCCCTACGACTCCAATATCCATGCAATTTTTTGACAGTTTCAAATGCGCGTTTCAGTATCTCCCTCAATCAACTCTCAGTAACAAAACACATGAAAAAACTAAACAATTCAAATGCACATCTGATCAGTATCCCCCTCAATCAACTCTCTTCTCCCAACCGGCAAACCCAGGCTCTTCCAGCTATGGTTATGATTTTATTTTACGTGTATTCCGCTACCGGATTTCAATTTGATATAATTTTGATTTTGGCGACTGATTTTTCGGTCTCACGCTCGAACGCTCCCATCACCGTCGTTTTGATTTTAACGGCGCGCCTCATTCAATGAATCATTACACAAGTCATTGTCATCCACAGCGAGTGAGAATGGATGCATCGAGAAAAGTATCGTTGTTGGTGTTTGTAGGTCAAATATGTATTAGCAATTGTATCATAGGTTGCAAAGTAAAGGTTATAGGGCAGTAGCTTATGAAATGGTAACCAATCAAAGTTAATGATTTTTCCATTCTTTTAATTCAAATATTTCTTCTGATGAAATAAATACATAAAAAATTATTTAATTATTATTTAAATTATGTCTAAATACAAAATGATTTATGTTAAACTACAAAGATGGATATTATAACAAAAACATTCTAATTATTAAAAAATGTAATGTTGAATTGATGGTATATTTATCATTTCTAATTAAACAATGAGTTGTTTCACCAAAGGGGATTGATTTGGAGAAAAGCTTGTGTTGGTTACCATATTCCAATAATAATGAGTGGAAGAAATTGTATATCCAAAGATAGGTTTCAATTTATGACTGTCATTTACATATTATTGCTGACTCATTACCATCCTCGTGTGATTTGAAAATATGTGCTTTCAATTGAATTGAATCAATGCAAATTATAGAAAGGGCTCTAGATTTATGAGCCTAGAAACAATATGAGTTTGTCCTCTTATATCGATTATATTATGTGTTTGGTATGAACTCAATATTTTCATTAATGTGTATTGTCTCCTTCACAACTAGCAATACATTAAAGCAACAATTGGTATTCATGTTGGAATGTGTAATTCCTACTTGTCTTCAGTTGTGACTTTCTATGTTTAGACTCTGTTCCTATTCCATAGGTGTTAGCTAAATCTAGGTTCCTTGTTTGGTGTGTGGTTGAGATATTCTTTCAACCAACTTCTTGTGCATCCAAGATAGTGTACCTATCTTGAGACAATACCTCATGTATATATGTAACTCTATTTGAGTAATAGAAGGTAGCTTGTATGTTCAGTTTTCAAGTTGGTATCAGAGCACATTTGGGCCTGGCCTTGGCCCCTTTTGGGCCGAGGGAAATAAAGAGTTTGGTAAATGTGTTGTCTTTCCATTAGATTGTTCAAATGTTTGTGGAGTGAATTGAAGAGAAATCGAGTTGTGATCAATTGCGCTACGTCTTAGACCTGTGTGCAAGACGCGTTATCATCATTTAAACTCAGTGTGTTCTTTGATGTTTCAATTTGGCGTTACAAAATAAAACGGCGGTGGAATCTGTGTTTTTCACTCTGTGTATTTGAAGCATGCACAAAAGTCGTGCTTGGTAGGAGACTGGGTGTTGGATCGTTGGATTGTTGCGAGCCAAGGAAGCAATTAAGGGAGCCATGGAAGAATTTCACATCAACAGATAGCTGGAGTAGGCGTCACGATCCTGTCGTTATGGCCTGCAGGCACTTGTTGAGCGATTGAGAAGGTCTTGTTGTGAAAAAAAATAAACCGTAGCCAGATGTGTTGTCCCCGTACTCGAAAGCATTTTCTGCCAGCTGCCCCACAGTCTTTGTCCCGATTATCTCAAACATGCAGAAATTTTAGAATGAAATGTCGGAGTGATGAAATATGGGAGCCCCTATCCCATTAGCGCTGGGGTAAAATTATTGGGCTGACTGCTTTTACAACCTGGGAGCGGATAACCAAAGGGGAGAATGCAAGAATTCTGAATCAGAGCTACATGCCATCATGCTTCCACTGACATGTATTTTGTCATTTTTAAGACACAATGATAAAGCATTATTAGAAGAGTGGAGTGAACGCTTTGCGAGTATGTATTCAGACTTGGAATGTGGGCAAATTCTTTAGATCCACAAATTATGGTTTCCCGCGCAGGTCTACAATCTGGCTATGACTCGTACCCAGCACGTTCTTGGCGAGAAAGGGAGGAGAATTAGGGAGTTGACATCCATTGTTTAGAAAAAAATCAATTTTTCTGAGGGCTCTGTCGAGCTTTATGCCGAGAAGGTGAACAATTGAACTTTACGCCAAGAAGGTGAGCAATAGAGGGCTTTGTGCAATTGCTCAAGCTAGATCTTTGCGCTACAAGCTACTTTGAGGTCTTGCAGTTTGAAGAGCTTGCTATGGAGTGTTGTGGTTTATCATGTTCTACTTCCATAATTCTTGGTGAATTGAATTGTTTTCTTGAATTATTTTTTGAAGCATGTTGAGCCTGATCAACTTAGCATGTAAATGCTATTTATTAGAACTGATCACTCTAACAACAACGACTTGAAGATGGAAAGATTCAAGATGAAGATGCCAAGCTTGGATATGTTTTTAGAAGAAATTGATTGAAGCAGTGGAAGACAATTTCAAAAGATGGAGAAAAGGAGAAGCAACAATTATTGTGATGAACAACAATCGAGTTTGTGTGATTTTGTGGAATAGACTTATGATCACGGTAAAGTATGAGTCGCACATTGTAATTGGAGCAAATCTACATGTCACATATTGTTAGTTGTGGTCTTTGAAATGTTTTATGTACATGCTGTAAGACCTAGAGAGGCATGCATACCCTTTATTATGTGTTCCCTCTGTTAGAGAGTTTTAACACCCTGGAAGAGTGTGTCATGTGGGATGGATACACTTGGGTGGGCCAGAGCCATATTGGTTTTAGACTCCATGAAGTGAAATTTTATATCAAGGGGGAGTTCATCTGGAGGTTGGATGAACCATGTATGTGAAGGACTTCCTAGTAGACTGGTGGTTGCAGCGGTTGGGAACCCATGCATTTCGGTAGATGGTTGTTCCTTTATATGGACATCGACAATAGCATGAACAAGATACAAAGTGTAATTACCAAACAGAACTCGTGTAATTACCAAATAGAACTAGATGTAGATTTTGCAGATGGATTTTGAGACAAGTAGTCATTAAGGGGGTGTGTTGGAATGTGTAATTACTACTTGTCTTCAATTGTGACTTTCTATGTATAGAGTTTGTTCCTATTCCATAGGTGTTAGCTAAATCTAGGTACCTTGTTTGGTGTGTGGTTGAGATATTCTCTCAACCAACTTATTGTGTGTCCAATATAGCTTACCTATCTTGAGACAATACCTCATGTATACATGTAACTCTATTTGAGTAATAGAAGGTAGCTTGTATGTTTAGTTTTTAAGTATTCACAACAAGAAACGATAAGATTCAAACTTCCATAAATGAGAATTGTAAATTTTTTCTTACCAAAACAATGTTTCCAATTCAACACGATTTCCATGGTTGAGTGTTATTTCTAATCCATTCCATTCCAGAATTATGACATCCAATTCTGCAATGCCATCCCTCACAATCAATCAATGATGTTTCTTCTTTGTGTGTGACACGACTATATTGGTTTTTCTATTATCATTCTAGACTTGATATAATAGATAATATTTGGGCATTTCCAAGGCCCTAGCCTTTCTATGCAGTCAATCAAACAATGAAATAGTTTCCCATAAAAACCTATGCAAAATTGACCATCGATGCAGGGAGTAATTTCACATCAAACCCACACTCTCGAATTTACAAAAGAATTTGATTTAGTCCAGTTTACAACATATACATTCCCAGTGTCTCTCATCTATATACTATAAAATAATTTACAAAATAATTCTAATCTCAACCTACTCATGGAATTAATCATGAATTCTTGTTCATAAATATACCTAAGTAGTAATGTAAGGTAAAGGCACAAGAAACTAGGTCTCTCCCAGTAGTGGTAATAGTTATTAAAATAAAAGAAAATTTACAAAAAAAAGTAATTGTTACTCTGAGAAATCATAAGTAAATAAAAAAAAAAAAAAAACTATATATATTAGACAAGCACTAGTCATGTAATGTTGACATTTTACAATTGTATTCCCATAAGAAATAAAGAGAAAATTATTTAATTGCAAATGTAAGTTAAGAATTCGACAAACTTAAGAAATATACGCAATTCCAACAATTATCAGTACCCCTCTATGTATAAGTTAAATCTCGAACATCTATGTGGAAATAAAGCCATGAACAATGCTCAATGGAGTCATGTGCTGATATACATAAAACTAACAAGCCATGTGTTGATATACATTAAACCAACTTAAGAATTTTGAATAGTGAAAAGGCTACCCAGAAGAGCATAAACTCCATAAACGAATAGTATTATACCACTTACATCAAATATTTAAATAAACAACATTTATAAAAAATCATAAGAGTCAAGCCCAATAGAGGGATTCACTGTGTCACGATAGGTCTTCCCCACCCTTACACGAGTGGTAATAGTTATTAAGATAAAATAAAATTTACAATAAAATTGTTACTATGATTTGTCATAAGTAAATGAACAAAGAAAAAAAAGGAATTATATACATTAGACAAGGAGTAGCCTTGCAATGTTTACATTTTACAATTGTATTGCCATGAGAAATAAAGATAAAATTATTTAATTGCAAAAGTAAGTTAAGAGTTCGGAAAACTTGAAAGATGTGCGCAATTCCAACAATTCACAGTACGCTTGCATGTATACAGTTAAATCTCGAACAACTGTAAGGAAATAAAGCCATGAACAACGCTTACTAGAGTGATTTGTTAATACACAATAAACGAACAATGAGCCATGTGTTGATATACAATAAACCAACTAAATAATTTTGAAGGGTGAAGAGGCGATCAAGAAGAGCATAAACTCCATACACGATTATTAGTAGTAGTTGCTCCAAAAGGTGTAAAGAGAGGCCGACAGGATTTTTAAATAAAAAAAATTGTATAAAAAAATAACAATTGATACGTTAAACTTAAATTTATTTTTTTTGTGTATTTTTTTCTTAAGTTTATAATATGTAACTAAAACATTCTAAAATGCAACGATATGCTTGAATATTAAATACTAAAATTGATTATGTCATATTTTAAAGTAATCTAACTAATAGATGAGATGATATTTTAATTTACAGAAATTGAGTGTGTCAAAGACACATTTATGCCTGCCAAAACATCTATTAAAAAAACAAGAAATTATAATGAGGTTAAAAATTGTATTGCTAGATTACGGCAAAAAATAATGAACAAAATACAATATTTTAAAAGACAAATTCATTGATTCTAAAGGTTTTGACTGAAAATAAACTAATGCAATAAAAGACAAAGAATATAAATAACGAAAAGAAAAGATGATGATTGTATTAAGACAATAAATACAAAGATAAACCCATTAACCAATATAACACGATATTTTCAAGGCAAAACAATGTAATTAAAGATAAAAAATATGGTATAGGAAGAGAGGATGAAAAGAAATATAATATAGGTTGTTCAAATTCAGAAAATATATAAAAAAATACTAAAAATAAATATTATGGTATTACAATAGTATACTCTCTATAAATTCAACATGTCATTTAAGTAAAAGTAAATTGAGTTTGAATGGAAAGATAATAATTATTCCTTCCAACCACTCTAAATAAACACTAGAAATTAATTCAATTGAAATTTATCTATCATATATATATATATAGTTTATTATTTAAATTGTTTATAATAAAATAAAAAACAATTTATAAAATGATATGAAATTGAGACTCGAATATGCCTTAAAATTACTTATTTTTTGGCTAAGAATTCATCTTTTTTGGAAGTAAGAAAAAAGGTTAACAGCTTAAAACCCAAAAACATCTGGAAAAAGTGAATGCATATTCCGTTATGAACATCCAGCAAGATAATTCAAACTAATAATAGTTATAAAATCATTTATGTAATAATTTATAATTCTAAAAATTAATATATATATAATTTGAAAAAATTAATAATAGTTCACTGTGGCCAGAAGCTTTCACTCAATATTAGATGTCTGCACTAATTTTTGAAAATGAAAAATTTGTTTTGTATCTAAAAATGAAGCAAATTGTCAATAACTCAGATTTGGACAATTTTTTTTTTTTTCTTTCCTTTAAAATTTAATATTAATTTTATCTTTTTCAGATTTTGTTCAAACCAAACTTTTTAGCTCAAAATTTTTAAATGAGAAATTGCACCAATACACAAATCAAGCCAACTACTTCAAAACCATTACAAAATCTCAGTACTTGAGATTTGCCAAAAAAACGTAGAAAAATACCAAACAAATTCGTACCATGTAAACTCACCAGAGACGAAAAACCAGTGACTAATATCTCACTCCAATTTAAACAGTTCTCAGGAAAGATTTAAGGCTTCATAGAAAGAAAACTCTTATACAAATTAAGATTACCAGAAGTGTTAGAACCACGTTTCTGAATTGGATGGTTTTGTCCGCGAATTGGATGGTTTTAACTTTTGTCTGCAATCAAACAAATTGCAAGTAATGGGCATTACAGTCAAACAAATCATTATTCTTTTTTAAATTCAGTAAAATATAAAAAAAAAATCATTATTATTTGTTTATGTAACAGATAACTCCTTTGGAATTTTTCAACTTTGGGTGAAAAGGATTGGCCATTTCAAAATTAATATTTCACTTTCTTTGTTTATGTAACAGATAAGTCCTTTGGAATTTCTAAAAAAATTTAAGGTTTTGCAAAATCTTTAAAATTCAGAATTCTTCAGGTTATAAATATTTGCCAAGATTTTTAACTTTGCCAAAAGAAAAACTTCGGTTCCTTCAATTTTTTTAAATTTTCCTAATTCCTACGAATGCATGAATTACAAGGGGATTGGGAGTCTGGTTTGAAAAACATACTAATTCCAGCATTCCCACCAGAGGACTGTGGTCCGGTAGCCGCAGAATTGGCCTCTAGAGCAGCGGCACCTCCGAAGAAAATCAAACAAGGACCAATATATCGACGACTGCCCTCGTCCCCGACAGCTGCCACAGCAGTTAGTGTATTCCCACATCTCGACGCCGACCCATCCTCTTTTTTTATCTATTATGGCATTGACGACTCTGTAAGTCGGCACAGGCCTTGGCCTTGCTGCCAACGATCTCTGGTGTTGCTGAGGCAGGGTTACAGCTAGTTTGGGGTTATGATACAACAAAGTGATGAACTGTATTTTACCGTGTACACAAATTTGATGTACTTTATCCGCCCTGATTAACAGCTTCACTCCACGCCCTTGTCCTTCTCTCCATATTTAAATCCACAATTGGAATAGATTCCAGTCTGTTCAAAGAAAGAAATTAGTTTGCAATACCCTTCTGTCAAATTAGAAGGCCTGTCTAGCCGCACCAAATATCAAATCTCTGGTTTTTGGAATCCTCATGTAGCGTGGCATTGGAATTTTTGTCGTGTAGCACCAAAAAAGACGAATGGAAGAAGGGTTCTCTCAATTGGGAATCCTCCTCCCAACGCTACCTCTCTTTCCAGATGAGAGCAATAACTCTAGAAAATGTTCACGCTCACCTGCAACTTGAAGCCAATCAGAAATAGGAATTCCATCTCTATTTTATTTATTTCTTAGCTGCTTACTCCTCCTACTCAGGCTTAATACGAATTCCTGTAATTCCTACTCACATAAAATAACTTGGCAACCATGACCGTGGTGATCAACAAACTGTGGACGTTCATAGACTTAATGTGAAATTGAATGAGGCATAGGCTATCACAAATACAGAAGAGTGCAGTTAACATTCTTCAAAATCCTTTCAAGATATTGCTCTATTGACATGTTTGGCAACTTGGCACCGGCACAACGTCGAATACGCACTGTTTTGGAGGCAAAGAGATGAGGTTGTAAGAGGCCGGAAGCCTACCCGAAGATGCCGCATTTGTTCATAAGGTTTCGCCCGATGACGCAAAGAGCAAGAGAAATGTCACGAGAAGCCAGCGAAGTCGTTTGCTCGATACCCAGGCGCATTAAATGACCTGTACTCGGTCCCCACTGTAAATAAATTTTAACGGCATTTGTTGATACAGTTCTATGGTGCAGACAGAGAGACAAAAGACAGGTGTCATTTCTTTAAACCAGTAACAGGTGTCCTGTTCACATAAAAAATGTTGACCATCAAAAAAGTGATCTCTTTCATAAGAAAAGGCCTATCGGCCTAACTAAATATATCTCATCTATATATTAGCTCGTACAAATATGAATATCTTGAATATCTAGGTTATTATCTTTATGGTTCTTCGCTAATTCCTCATAACTTGATTATTAAAATGAGCGATATCCAATCTCTTTACAGATCTGATATAATATTTAATATCTTTAATTACCCTGTGAGAAGATAATAAGGCACCTGCCCGCCCCTGCTTTTTGCTCTTTAGTTTTATTATCATCCTGGAGAGGCCAAAGTGAAATTAATAAATAAATATAAAGTTAGAAGCTAATAAACATGACTTACCAGTTAAAATAATGATATTATCAAATCAGAAAACTAAATTCAAAATAAATAAAATTGAAAGAATATATATATATATATATATATATATGAGATTAGTTTAAAACAAACCAAACTTCAATTAAAACATATTTATTATTCAAAAATTATATAACCTATAAATCTGCAACTAACTATTTCAATCCATGAGCGGCTTCATGTAGAATTTGCTATAATATTCATATCTTTAATTACTCTGTAAGAAAGATAATAAGGCACTTGTAAAGAAAAAATTTCAAACGGTTGGATATAGCTAATTTTCTTTAGTTTTATTACCATCCTTGAGAGGAAAAACTGAATATAAAGCCAGAAGTTACTAAACATGACAATAGCATTTGCCACTAAATTTTAGGCTGCAAGAATATGAATATATTTAAATCACCATTAGTGGTTGTAAAGCAATTTTTTCAAACGATGGGATATAGCTGAGATAAAAATATGACCATAGATGGAACCAGAAGTCAATTGGATATAGCTAATTTTAATAACTCCGCTATGAGGCATTCGAGAAGAACCAGAAGTCTAGCACCTATACAAATCGCCATTAGTGGTTGTGAACCAAAATTGTCAAACGATTGGATATAGCTAATCTTAATACCTCCATTATCAGGAATTCAAGAAGAACCAGAAGTCTAGCACATGTACATTACATGACATACGTTATTAGGCATTCGAAAAGAACCAGAAATCCAGCTCGTATACATTATATGAAAAACATTATCAGGCATTTGAGAAGAACCATAAGTTTAGCACATGTACATTACATGGCAAACGTTATCGAGCATTCGAGATGAATCAAAAGTCTAGCACCTATACATTACATGACAAAGGCAACAACTTTCTGTAATGAATAATACCATATCTAATGACATAGTGGAAAATGGGTTGATGAAATGAATACTTGTTTTTTTGGTTTCCTCATATCATCTTGTAGTGAGAGTTTATGTTGGGAAGAGAGATTAGTATAGGCTACATAGTTAGTTTAAATGGAGGTTGTAGATGAATGGTCTAAAATGGTTCAATTTTCTAACATTTGATATTTCATGGTGTAGAGAGGTACATCGAGATAGTTGGGGAAGTTGTTTTCAAAGATTAACACATTATGACGTAAATATATAATTTTTCCCCTGAAATTTAAATACCAAAGTTAATATTGTCATGATTATCCATTATATAAAATGTTATTATTATACTGTATTAATAATTACATAAAGTTATAAATTTAGATTATAATTAAAATTAAAATAAAATTCGATTTCTCCTAGTAACTTATTCTAAGTAGAAAGTACTTGAAATGCTTGACTAGGATATATAAACTATTTCTAACTAGCTTTTGCACCAAAAAAGAGCAAAGACACTTCGATAGAAGTGTAAATGAATGTAGAGTATCGCATACAAGTACTTTGAAAATGCAATAAAGACTGAAACACAATCTAACCAACCTATTATCTAGAAATTCATACTCTCATATTGATTAATATGTTAAGAAGTGTTTGTTTCCATCACCATCCCATAAAAAATAAATATGTGAAACTTTCAATAAAAAAGATAACTGAAGGTTTGTAGTCAATCATAAAAGGTAGGCAAGCAACATAATTGATTTAAGGATATTGATTACCTTTGATGTCTAATCAATAACAGATATAGATATCATCATAATGATGTGAATATTTATGACTAAGATACCTCAAAATGTTTAAAAAATCTGTAAATGTCTTTCATTTCCATGATGCAATATGTGTTCAAATAAATACCACATCATGATATGAATAGAAAGTCTGCGTACCTGCTACTCCTTCCATATGGAATTATTATTTGTTATAAATGACTATATCTCCATGTAAAAGTCTAAAACCTTTAAATCAGGACCTTATCAGAATTTAGAGAGCTTATAAAATTTTCTGCCATTTTCTTTCTGATCCCTTTTGCAAAATGTTGTCTATCGCCCCCTTCCCCATGTCATCTGAGTGCAGAGACTATGAAGATATTTATACGATTGTTTTTGCCTACTCCACTTCAACAAACTATAGAACAGTAGAAAAACAAAAATCAATGGTGTCATATAAGACCAGTGGGGGGAAGAGGAGTTGGTCTAGTGCAATAATTCCATCATTGCAAGAGGATGATCGAGGTTCAACCTCAACAAATAAGAGTTTCCATGATGATAAAATACATATATGGACTGAAAGGGCTAGGAGGAATAAAATGAATTGTATGCTCAATATTGTAAAGCCTTTGTTACCTGCAGGTATCAATTCAAAGGTAGTACTTGATGATTGTTATCTGGAATAAAAGTTCAAGAAACTAATATAGGCCACGAGCTAAGAAAATGAGTATAAAATATATTTTTCTTGACAGTACAGATTCAGATTGCAGAGTTGTTTTTTGTGTTGTTCTTATCAAACCTAATTTTCTAGACACTCGAATTATTGAAGCATTTGTTTCTCAAGTGGACAAAGGAAATTTTTTTGATAATGCCATTGATTTTATCATGTCCCTCCAAGCCACCTTGAAATATTTGCAAGCCCAACAATCAGAATTGGAAGCACATCATAGCAGAAGGCCATTATCATTCATAGTGTCTAAAAATTATCACAGTCTTCACATCCCTCCTTCAGATCCAGTAAAATAATCATTTTCACGTCTAAAAGTTTTTCGATTGAGTGTTTGTTGATCAGTGGTTGTCATTGATGTCAACCCAAGCAGCACCAAGGGCTACCCCGATATTGCATAGGACTTTTTACTTGAAAAATTACTCTAATCCGAGTCAAGGGTATTTTGGATGGTTTCTACTTGTCAAGATGTTTCATTTTATATATGGCATGCCACGTAATTCTTTACGGTTTGAGAGATATTCGTGTTTGAAGTTAGTAACCCCAGTTAGTGGGCTAAAATCCCATGGGGTTGTGACATGACACTAATCATTGGTTGTGGTCATTTAATTGTCAATGATTAATATTTTTTTAAGCTCCTAAAATCCCTACAATGTTCACTTGTTGAATACCCTCTCAACCTAAAGATTTATATAAATTGTGACCCTCATATCCTCCTCATGTAAGGATTTCACTACTTATAACAGGTCATTGTGGAATTTTCGCTATAATTTTGTTTATGTGAAGCTTCAGATGCTAAACTAAAAACCCATTTGGGAGAAATCCAGATGAATCTCGTGTCCAAATTTTAGATATTGGTTCACTATATTTTCACATATATGATTTGAGGAAGTTATGGTTTTGAAGGCTCCCGAATTTCATGTCAAATAAGTGACCTTGGGAAAATCGTCATAAATTTCTCTTTGAGAATTGGATTCAAATTTCGTAAAAATTTATATAAAGAGGATGGGTTTTAGTTTGTTGTATATCGTTTTCATGACCAAAGCTTGAAACAGTGACACGTGGCACTTTGTACAAGTTCTCTCTACTGAACCAGTCTATAATCAGGTCATCGTAGGAGATTGGGCATAACTATTTCTTGAAGAATCCAATGTTGATAATACCTAGGGAGTTAGAAAGAGAACTCAGAGGGCTACCACAGGATAAAATTTTAGACCTTGAAGATCTGAAATTACACAAATACAACAGATTCAATATCGAGCTTCTAGAAGGCAAGAAAAAAATATGCATTCAAGGATCACTATAGTAAGGACAACACATCAATAGACAAGGGTAAGTCTACTACAACAAGGTATGTATGATTAGTGTTTGATTTTAATTTGAATATCATCTCTGACATGTGTTTTTGCAGAACAATGTAAGTATTTTGTATGTATGTTTGACTGGGTTTTGTTCATAAATGTTTAACGTATTTACATTTTAATTTTGAATATTTCTTTGACATATGGTTTACAGGACAATGTAAGAGTTAAATGAAATTTTGGATAGTTTGAGTTAAGATTGAGTATTTTTGCATCCAAGATGAAGAATTGGTGTAAGTTTGAAGTCAGAGAGTCGTAAGATAAAATTAAGAGTCTGAATGTAATGGGGTGCATGATCGGCGGAGCCCGGCACCCAAAGAGTTGGTCATTGTAACCCATGAATTACTGTAGTTGTTATTTTGTAGCGGAGAGAAGCAAGGGAGTTGCCAGGGAGAAGCAAGGGAGCATCCTTTAAGGCTAAAGATGAGTTATCAACAAGAAGACCACTCCAGTTTGTGCACATGGATCTGTGTGGACCTGCAAGAACTAAAACACCAAGTGGAGAATCCTACTTTATGCTGATAATAAATGATTTCTCCAGAATGACATGGGTTGCTTTTCTCAAGAATAAATCAGAAGCTCTAGACAAATTCAAAATATTCAAAGCATTAGCAGAAAATCAGACAGGATGCAAGCTAAAATGCATCAGATCGGACAAAGGAGGTGAATTCACAGATTGTGACTTTGCAGATCTGTGCAATAAATATGGCATAAAACGACAATTTACTATTGCAGGGACACCTCAGCAAAATGGAGTAGCAGAGAGACAAAACAGACCTCTTCAACAAATTGCCAGAGCCATGATGCAAGAGAGTAATATTCCTCAAACCTTCTGGGCAGAAGCAGTACATACAGAGGTGCATATCCTTAATAAAGCTCACTTAAGGCCAAGCAGTGACAAGACTCCCTATGAACTATGGCATGGAAAGCCAACTTCAATCAAACATTTTAGAATTTTTGGAAGCAAGTGTTAGATAAAGAATAGTGATGAAAATCTTGGGAAATTTGATGCAAGAGCAGATGAAGGGATTTTTCTAGGATATGCTTCCAAAAGTAAAGGGTACAGGTGCTACAAGAAGACTCTTCGAAAAATAGTTGAAAGTATTGATGTGAGATTTGATGAAGAACTTCCAAACAATACAAGAGATACAGACTGCTGCAGTCCATCAGACAACCATGAAGAAGAAAACCAGAATGATGATGAAACAAGCAAGACAATGGAAGATGCAAAGCTGAGCTCGAAATCCCCCTCAAGATACACTCAGAATAATCATCCTGAAGATCAGATCATAGGAGACAAGAAAGCAGGGGTCCAGACAAGAAGGCAACTAACAGAACAAACAGAAGAGGTATACATAGCCATGTTATCACAGATAGAGCCAAAGAGATTTGAAGAAGCCTGCAAGGAAAAGTATTGGGTAAAGGAAATGAATGAAGAATTGGACCAAATTGAGAAGAACAATACCTGGGAACTAGTTCCTAGACCAATTGAGAAAAATATCATTGGCTCAAAATGGGTATTCAAGAATAAAATGAATGAGCAAGGACAGGTAATCATGAATAAAGCCAAACTAGTTTGCAAAGGATATTCACAAATTGAAGGACTTGATTATGATGAAACATTTGCTCCTGTAGCCAGAATGGAAGCCATCAGAATGTTTTTGGCCTTTGCATGCCACCAAGACTTCAAGGTATATCAAATGGATGTGAAATCTGCATTTCTGAATGGAGATATGGAAGAAGAAGTCTACATGGAACAACCAGAAGGTTTCAGTTTAACAGACAAAGAAGACTATGTGTGCAGACTGAAGAAGGCTCTATATGGACTGAAACAGGCTCCTCGTGCTTGCTACTCAAGACTGGATAAGTATTTGCAAAAACAAGGCTTTAAGAGAGGCAGAGTAGACAACAATCTATACATAAAAGCCCATGAAAATGAACTCTTGATTGTTGTAGTGTATGTTGATGATATTATGTTTGGAAGCAATAGAGATGAGCTGGCAAAAGGGTTTGCTGAGGAGATGAAATCAAAGTTTGAGATGTCCATGATTGGAGAACTCAGTTTCTACTTAGGACTTCAAATTCAACAAAAGAACACAGGTACATTCATCTCACAGGAAAAATACTTAAAAGAAATGTTGAAAAAATTCAAAATGGAGGACTGCAAACCTGTATCAACTCCCATGATCACGGGATGCAAGCTGTGTGCTGATGATGGATCTGCTGATATAGATCAAAAACTCTACAGATCCATGATAGGAAGTCTGTTGTATCTGACAGCATCAAGACCAGACATCATGCTAGCAGTAGGACTAGCGGCTAGATAACAAGCAACACCTAAACAAAATCACCTTCTTGCAGTAAAAAGAATGTTAAGATATCTAAAAGGAACAACACTGTATGGGCTTTGGTATCCTAAAGGCAAAAACTTCACTTTGACAGCATACACAGATGCAGATTGGGCCAGCTGTGTGGATGACAGGAAAAGTACAAGTGGAGGTGCATTCTATCTAGGAGAAAGTCTGGTGGCATGGTTAAGCAAGAAACAAACATCTATCTCTCTGTCTACAGCAGAAGCAGAATATATAGCAGCAGCAGCATGTTGTACACAAGTCATGTGGATGAAGAAAACCCTCCAAGACATGAAGGTAAGCATTGATGAACCTATCTCAATCAAATGTGATAATACAAGTGCTATAATTATATCTAAAAATCTTGTGCTTCACTCAAAAACTAAACATATCCCAATCAAGTATCATTTTCTCCGAGAACAAGTGGCTCAGAAGATAGTAAAACTGGAATATGTACCAACAAAAGAACAGACAACTGATATATTTACCAAACCTCTTGCTAGAGAACCATTTCAATATTTGAGAGATAAACTAGGGGTAGTATCTGTAGATGCTACTCTCTGATATAAAGAGAAAGCACAGTTTCAGGGGGAGAATAGAAATGAAAATATCATTCCAGGGGGAGATCAGCCAGCAAGGAAAGCATGAAACAGGTCCTCAAGGTCAAAGGATTATGGAAAGTATACACCCAGCATAAAAGAGTTAAAGAAAAGGTTAAAGGGTCATAATTTTAGATTTAATCCAAATTTTGGAGCAGCAGGGTACAAAGTCAGAAGATCTCAAAGAGAGGAAATGCAGAAAGCAAACTAGGAAATGAGCAACCCTTTTCCATTGATGTCAAAGGGGGAGGAAAAGAAAAAAGGGGATTCTATAAGGCAAACAGAGGAAGAGTATTGCCATCAATGCCAAAGGGGGAGACTGTCGGAAATGTTGTCATTGATGGCAAAGGAAAACCCTGCATCGACCTGCTAAGAGAACTGCATAGAGCTGCATAGGGAAGAAGGCCATCAGATTGAAGATCTGGCTAGCCAGTAGTTGTAAGTTAATTCATTGTGTAAATAAGAAATGTTTCAGTATATTTGTTCCTTGTGGATTTAATTCATGTGTGAATATTTGGGCTCTTGATGGATGATGATTGATTTCTGTGTAATTGAAGTTCGAATCCCATAAGTAAGGATATGAGAAGAGTGATAAAACTCTGTACAATCTATAATAGGAATATATGTGGGAAAGACGAAATTGAAATCCTGTGTATGATTGAGTTCTGGTGATACTCTGTCCCTGTGCATGCGCGAGAGTGTTTGACTCTGCAGTTAATGTACTCCGTCCCTGTGTTAATGTATATGCTCTTGAATGCTCGTAGTTATACGCTGTTGTGTATATATTGAAAATATATTAATCGTGTGCGAATAGACTGTGGACTGACTGATGTTCTTGTCTGATTCATATTGGTCAAGGTTAAGAGTCATGTATTATGATTCACTGAAGTTAACAGTGGCGTGGTGTTGCAATTCCACATAAGAAACGGAGGAGCGAGGTTGTAATGTGCAGAAATCAGCGTTGAGACGGTGCGAGGAGGAGAAACCTTTTAAATAATAAAGGACGACGGAATGCGAAGTTAGGCAGAACCCCGAGCCAAAAGCGCAGAACCACGAAGAGTGAACAGTAAAGGTGGTTTCTGGTTTTCATCGCACCACCTTTACACGGTGGGTGATATTCAAGAGATTGGGAGCGATTCCACAGGACGGGCGACACGTGTCCCCGAGCGAATTTGCAAAATTGCTCTCACTGCACGCCATCGCGCGATATTGTTCGCGCATCTTCGCCGAGCAATATCCGTCCGATCAAATGAGGCGGCGCGACGCGATAACAACCGTCGGATGGAGACGACTGTTAGCGTTGGGGCCCATACGCATGTGTTGAGGTTTGTGGGTTTAACCCAAAGTTGTGATTTAAATATATGCGCGAAAGCTGGGATGGTCAATTAATATGGTTTTAATAACCCAAAGTATTATGTCGCGTATTAAGGGTGTAGGCCATATAATTACGATTATGAAGTCAGCGCCCAATGAAAATATGGGGACTATGAATTGGCTGAATTTTAGAAGTGCAGAGGAGTTGAGCGCATAACATAAGGGCTTGGAATTAATATCTTAAATACCAGAGATTTGAGGTATTAACACTCTCAGATTTAAGTGTTGAAATTTCCAGTCTAGAATAAAGGGAGGTTGTGAGTTTCCCGAGATGTGAAGTTGATTGGGGCAAGAAAAAATTGGATGCATTCACACACAGATTGAGGTTGGGACCAAGGTAAACCGGGCTTATGGGTAGTCCCCGCTGTCAAAGCAGTGGAAGCAGCTACTTTGAATACGCAGTGGAAGCAGCTACTTTGAATATGCAGTGGAAGAAACTACTTTGAATACGCAGTGGAGGTTGATAACTCACATTTACAGAATATAAAATTGAAGATAGAGTGTCTTAGAGATTGCAGAGTTGAAGAAATGTGCAGCAAAAGGATTCAAAAGTGCAGTGAACAGGTGGAATATGCGAAAGACAGTGAACAAAGTATGCAGGATAGCTGCATGACTGCTACAGAAAGGACAAAACCAGCTAGCCAAAGGCTGAGTGAAGTTTATATACTGTAACTGAAAATGTAAATGTTTTATTTGTTTTATATTGTTTGTGATTCAAAGGCAAGTATCCTAAGGAAAAGAAACTGTAACATGGAAATTTGTACAGATTGTTATAATTTTAAATGAGTTGGAAAAAGGAATGAGAAGACAGAAGTCAAAGAGTCATGGTTGTTCACTCTAAATTCCTTGTGGAATACAAACAGTCATGTAATGAACTCTATATATAATATCAACTTAATATGCACAAAAGAGAGAGAGAGAGTAAGGATAGAGAATGAAAATCATAGAAGATTGAGGCAGAGAAGATAAGGAAGAGAGGAGCAGAAAGAGATGCTACTGAACAGAGCTGATATCTGAGGTAAATCAACAAACATTTCTTGTTATAAATTGAGGAAGTTGGAGCTTCCCTATCAAGTTGAAGCTTGATAGCTGTCAGTTGTAGCTGAATGAGGTTGGAGCCTCTGTAGGTTGGTGCCTGTAGAAAATTGAAGGGAGTTGGAGCTTCCTTGCAAGTTGTAGCTTGCAGAATTGAGGTTGGAGACTCCTGTGGGTTGGTGCCTGCAGAAAAACAGTGGTGTGAGGGAGTTGGAGCTTGCCTTTGCATCATAACAATAATAAGATGTGGTTTTCTCCCTTTATGGGTTTCCACTTATATCTGTTGTCTCTATCTGTGTTGCCTGTGTGCTGAGATGATTTATCAAATCTGCTTAATGTTTGCTGCTCTCATAATAAGTATAATGTCACATTTATTTAATACTTTCTGCAACATATTAAGATTGTTCATATACTAAGGTTGACTATAAAAGTAAGCTATAAATAAGCTGATGAAAAGTTGACAAATGCTCATGTATGTATTGAACTGATTCACCCCCCCCCCTCTCAGTTCAACTAAAATTCAACATGTAGATGTTGATTTATAATTATATTTGATTGCTTGCACTAGATGCTTTGATTTCAATGTAGATGATTCCTAATCCTATTTGATTGTTTGCACTAAATGCATTGATTTTGGTGTAGAAGTTATTTTCTAATCTTATTTGATAGCTTGCATTAACTGCATTGATTTCAATGTAGATGTTGATTTCTGATTTGATGTAATTGGATATATGATGGTACATTAATTTTAAAGTGATTGGATTAACAACATGCATTGATTTTAGTGTAAGCACAAAACGGTATTGACAATGCACATTGATTTTTGTGTTATAGTAATTTAACCTATTAATATTGGAGAGCAAGAGGGACAAGGTATCATGTTTACTACAACAGCTCAAGCTAAAGATTTAAATGGTTTACGATTTAAATTTTTTTCTTTCATATAATCGATATGAAAAGATGACAAAATTAACAAGGGTGACAATAAGAAAAGTAGAATAGAATAGTTTGAGATTGATCGCAATGAAGACTATTTGTAAGATGAGTACATTCTTATTATTCACATTTTCTATTTTTCAACATTATTATTGTCACCTTGCATTCAAAAAAATTATTTCATCATTTTTCATCATTAAAGTTAATCACAATATTTATCATCTCAACAAACTGAGGTAACTAAGAAAATTTATAATTAAAATGACCAATTTAATCTCAGAAATATTTAGCATATTTAAAATGATTATATTAATATTTGATATATTTACATATTATTGATAAAATTAATCATATCTTCAATAGATTTTCCTTGGCAGCACACGACTGAAACCAGCCTAGATCCATCTTAACTCCAGATCTATCAAGCGCCGAGAGGGATCAAATATCTAGAGGTGCAAACCTTTCCTCAAGTTTTGCACTCAAAAAAGAGGTTTGCACCTCGAGAGATTTGATTCCTCTAGGCGCTTGATATATCCGGGGTTAATATGGATCTAAGCTGGTTATTTTTAAATTTAAAGTAAGCTAAATCATAGATCGGGAGTTAAAGGATTCAAACTCCATTATCATTTTAATCAATGATTTTAAAAAGTGATACTCTTAATCTAATAGAATATTATTATTTATTTTTTTATATTTAATATATACGTAATTTGTTTGAATATATTTGTATCAAAAATTATAAAATATATCTTATAAGTTTCGAATATATGATCACTATGTTTCTTAGTTTAATGCAAGTTAAAAAAATAGGAGTTAAAAAAGCATCGGCTGGATCTTTTGAATGAACACGATAATAAGAGATAAAAAAGCAATAGCTTGAGTCATTTGGCGTCGAAAGCTCTCACGTTTTAGAATATTTGTCTCGGGATGTTAAACCCACATGAAAATAGATCACTAACTGAAATTAGATGTGAAAAATATTACATTTTTTGTAATATGTATTTTAAGGTATAATCATTTTAAAATAATTTTTGGTTTTTTATTTAATTTTATATATTTTATTCAGATGTTATATAAAAAAAATTAGCAATATATTTAATTAATATATAAAATTAAAATTTAAAAGAAAAAATATATTTTAATAAAAAATATTTTAACTTTATAAAAAATAAAATTTAAAAAATATATATTTTAACTTTCAATTAAAATTGGATATTATATAAAACTGACCTAGCTCTGCAACAGCGTGAGCGCCCCCGGGAGGAGTTCGGACAGAGTTGCAGGACGCAGCTCGCCTGCCGCACATCGGTTGTGCTGGGCCTAGCTCGAGGACGCCCGCCTTCATGGAGGTGCTGGGCTCTCCTCAGGGGCCTCCCATCTCTCCTCCTTCGCCTTCTGCCGCTGATGCTTTCAACGTTCTGCTCGCATCCTTGCCAAAGAAGAAGAAAGCAGAAGCTGCAAAATTTGTAAAGAGACTGGAGGAAATCCCTGAGATATCTCTTCCACCAGATGGGTCGATCCAAGTTTCTCTATTTCTTGCAGATCGGACTCTCGTAGGCCAGTTCATAGGGATTTTCCCATCCCCTAAATCCAAAGAGATATGGGTCGCCAAGAACTGGGCTCCCTTGATAAATTACAATGTAACCTCATACTTCCTCGGGAGAGGTTATTTTCTGTTTGAGTTCACTGCAAAAGAAGATAAGGACCTGATTTTCCAAAATGGACCTTACTTCATGGGCCCTCAGGGACTATATCTGAATAAATGGACTCCAGATTTCGATCCGGCAGTGTATGTTCACTCAGCAGTCCCAGTGTGGGTGAGACTCCCTAATCTCCCAGTGCATTGTTGGAATTAGGATTCGTTGAAACACATTGGCAACACCCTAGGTAAATTTATAGATCGGGCCAATAACAAAGACCAGTATGATTGTGCCAAAATTTGTGTGGAGGTAGATCTAGAGGTGGGGCTCCCAGAAGCCATTAAAATCATCGTAGGATCTTGGACTCATGTGCAAAAGCTCGACTATGAGCAATTGCTCTTCAAATGCCGGAAATGCCATGTCTACGGCCATTTTTCCAGAGGCTGTCCATCTAATGGGGCGGAAGAGAAAGGAAAAGAAGAAGGTTGGAATCAGGTCAAGTGCACCAAGACCACTCACAAGAAGACTGCAACATCAAACGATAAAGGTCCTCAGAAGGCCCTTGTCCAACAACCATCCATAGCAGGTCAAGAGAACAAATTCGAGCTCCTAAGATCTGAAACATTGACCTCTCAAGAGATGGAGATCCCAAAGGTAAATTCTCCTGCCAAAGCTTCCCCCTCTGTCTCGACCAAAGGTGGAAGCGCCGCAGAGAGCTCCAAAGGGAAACCCTCAGAAGAGGAGGAGGAAGTACATGAAACTAAGGACTCAGAAGAAGAAGGAGAAATAGGAGACTCTCACTCTTCCCCAAAAGATCCACAAGAGGACGCAAGTCTTCCAGGGAAAAAAGAGAGCAGGAAACATACAAAGATAAGCTTCAGGGCAGCTAGCCAACCCTTGAGAAGCTATTTTCCAAAACTCCGAAGATGACGAGGCACCAGACTCAAGGCTCCAAGGGATCCCACCATAACAAAAATAAATGATGAAGATTGTCTCTTGGAATTGTAGGGGTATGGGCACTAGAGCCAAGGAAGAAGCAATGAAAAGCTTAACAAGATTGGAAGCCCCAGATATCCTCCTCATCTAGGAGACTAAAATGGAGGATACAACTTTCCTCCAAGCAAGCAAAAAATTCTGGAATAAGAGCAGAGCGCAAGCTATCTCTGCTGTGGAGCTTCGGGAGGGATTAGTTCCCTCTAGAACGCCAACAAGTTCTCAATAATCTCTGAGACTTTGAATACCCACTGGATCTTCTCAAAGATGCAGCATCTTGATACCAAAGAGATCATATGCCTTTTCAATGTGTATGTCCCTAACAATGCCGGGGAGAAGAAGATTTGCTGGGACTCTATAAAAAATTTGGCAGATCTAGAGAATCTGGAAAACATCATCATCATTGGAGACCTCAACCTCACCCTTCTTTCGTCAGAAAAAATAGGAGGCTGCATAGTAAGGGATCCGGCAAGAGAATGGGCAGAGGATCTCATGCAGGACTGTGATCTGCTAGACATCAAGCCTTCATCTGGTAAGTTTACTTGGACAAATAAAAGAGTCGGTCCTGGTCATATAGCTGCTAGACTAGATAGATTTCTTATTCAAAGTTCCTTTCTTCTTCTCGGTCTAGAGGCTAGAATGCACATCCTTCACAGCAGTGTTTCGGACCATAAGCCCATTAGACTTCAGTTGCTGGCTCTCAAGGACCTGGGTCCTATTCCATTCAGATTCAGTCCTCTATGGATTAAAGAGGCAGATTTCATGCAAAAGGTTAGGGATTGCTGGAAGGAGCCAGTCAAGGGCTCCCCATTTTTTGTTTGGGAAGAAAAACTTAGAAGATTAAAAGCGATGCTGAAAAGCTGGGCCAAGACTTTGCCCAATCCTGCAACTGAAAGAAAACAAATACAAAGTTCCTTAGAACTGCACCATCTTCATCTGGAAGAAACTGAAATCACAAAAGATGACGTGGACAAAGAGATTCAGCTCCAGCAGAAATTTCACAAGGCATGCTTGGTCGAGGAAGAATAATGGAGGCTTAAATCCAGGAGTCTTTGGCTCAAAGAAGGGGATAGAAAATCCGCCTTCTTCCACAAGCAAGCCCAAGCCAGGAAATGCTCTAACTCCATCTCTGAAATTAAAGAAGAAAACTACATTCTCAAGGATATAGACAACATCAAAAAGGCAGCTTCAGACCATTTCAAGAATCTGTATAGTGAGGGAATAGAGGTGGGCCATAGCTCTAAACTTCTGGACGTGGTTCCCCAACTAATCACTGCTAGGATGAATAATTTGTTAGAAGCTAAAGTCAACAAAAATTAAGTAAAGTCTACCCTCTTTGATATGGACCCCGATAAAGCCCTGGGAGCAGACAGATTCACAGCCAGATTCCTTCAGACCTATTGGCAGATTGTGGAGAAGGAATTTTTCAAAATGGTCCTAAAATCCCAAGATTGCCAGAAAATTGGAGGCTGCACAAATTCAACATTCCTCGCCCTTATCCCCAAGGAAAAAGGAGCAAACTCCTTCAACAGATTCCACCCGATCTCCTTGTGTAATATTGGATACAAAGTGATAACCGAAGTAATAGCAAACAGATTGAAGAAAATTCTCCCCAAAATCACCCCGGAGAATCAAGGAGGATTCATTCATGGCAGACTGATCGTGGATAACTACATCTTGGTACAAGAGGCGATCCACTCTAGCATGCTTCAAAAAGAAAAAGGTATGGTGGTCAAGCTCGACCTAGCAAATGCATTTGATCGAGTTAGACATAGTTTTTTGCTGGAGGTTTTGCGCAAGATGGGTTTCGGACTAAGCTTTATCAACTGGATCCGGACTTGTATATCGAAGCCCTGGATTGCTTCCTTGGTAAATGGTAGGGTTGCAGATTTCTTCAAAGCCTCTAGAGGGCTGAGGCAGGGGTGTCCCCTTTCACCCCTCCTCTTTGTGTTGCAGGCTTCAGTCCTTAGCTTTTACTTGGACAAGAAGCAACAAGATCAAGAGATAGTTGGACTTAGCTTTGCAAGAGGGGTAAAAAACATCAATCATGCCCTCTTTGCCGACGATACCCTATTGTTGGGGGCTGCAACTCGACTCTCAGCTTCCAGATTTAAAAAAGTGTTGGATGAATTCTGTGAAGTTTCGGGTAGCATTTTAAACAATGGGAAGTGTCATATTTATTGTTGGAATATTTCTCCAATTTCCCTAAATTCCATTGCTATATGCCTAGGCTTTGCAGCCTCCTCAAACTGGACCTCTTTCAAATATCTTGGCCTTCCTATCTTCCTCAAGCGAGCCTTTAGTAAAGACTGGGATCCTCAGCTAGAGAAATTCAAATCTAAAATGCAGTTCTGGGGCTCCTCCTAGCTCAATATTGCAGGCAAAGCAGTGCTTATCAAATCAGTGCTCAGCAGTCTTCCACTATTCCAATTCTATGTTCTCTTAGCACCTGTGGGCATCCTCAAGAATATGGAGGATTTTATCAGGAAGTTTTTCTGGAAGGGAGGTAAGCAAAATGACAAGAAAATCCCACTTGTCAACTGGGAAGTTGTGACCAAGCCTTTGCTGGAGGGAGGCATGAACTTTAAAAACCTCTGCGCTCAAAATTTAGCCATGGGAGCGAAACTGATCTGACGAATTATAGCCCCCAACCCTGGGTGGGCACACTTAGCATTATGGAAAAAATACTTCAGAGGAGGGCACCTTTGCTGTTTGGATAAGCCCAAAACCCAACTCAGAACCCCCTTCAGCGTCTTATGTATTAAAGTTGTTCCTTTGGTGAACACACAGGCATATTGGATCCCTGGGAATGGGAAATCCATTAAGCTGTGGGAATATCGAATTATGTGCAGGCCCCCTTTGATTGAAACTCATTCTTTGCACCCGCTACGGATGTGGATGATGGAGGAAAACATAAACTCGTTGTGGGATCTGTCACGCTGGAACGTTCATCGCTGGGCTGGCTGGAAGCATCTCCCTATCCCTCCTGCTCTCCAAAACGAATGCACAGAGTTCTTCAATCTGCTGCACGGGTTAGCTCCCATTCACGCTCAGCGAAAGGATGCTCGTGGATGGGGACAACAACGTGAAGGCTACACGGTGGCTCAAGGATACGCTAAATGCTTGGAGCGCCCATACGTGCAGCCAGGCCCTGCTCCCTGGAATGGGATTTGGAAATTCCCCTCCATCCCGAAGATCGACCACTTCTGTTGGGTGCTCAACTATAGGAAAATATTAACAGATGATCGTTTACAGAAGAGAGGTTTTTTTGGACCCTCTAGATGTATGCTGTGTAAAGATAAGTCAGAATCCACCCCTCATCTCATGCTGGAGTGTAGTTTCGATATTCATATATGGCAAGAGCTCTTAGGAGCTTGGATCTCTAATTTCACATACCCCTGCAATATTCAGGATCTGTTTACTAGTTGGATATCTAGATACCTAAGCCCAACCCCAAAAAAAAAATTAATCATAGCATCTTGGACTTCTCTTCCTAAAATCATCAGTTGGCAGATTTGGTTAGAGAGGAATAGAAGGATATTTAGAAACAAAGAGCAGGATTACCGACTTTGTGCAACCACACCAAAAGTCAACTTCATGAATGTCTGAGAGATAGAATGGATGATTCCTCCCTTTGCCAGCATGACATCGAGTTGGGTGCAGCACTCAGTCTTCGATTCAAAAAATCGAGTCTCATCCCCAATCCTCCCAAGGAATGGCAAATCAAAAAAAATGAATAAGACTTTCAGGCCTAGATTTCCAAGCAAACAACCCCCTCTCTCTTATTTGATGGGGCAGCCAAGGGAAATCCAGGGATCGCTGGTGCGGGAGGGCTCATAATAAACACAGAAGGAAATTCTATCCACAGATTTGCTTGGGGATTGGGCCATTCCTCTAGCATGCAAGCTGAAGCGTTGGCTCTCTTCCAAGGGATCAAGCTGCTCAAAGAATTGGGTTTCAAGGAGGCTAATGTTTTTGGTGATTCGCAAGTTATCATCAAAACAAAGGTGACAAATTCTTCCCCAACTGATTTGCGTCTTGCAAGGATGATCACAAGAGTCAAATAAATGGAAAAGTCCTTGAACTTGGAATTTTTCCATGTGCTAAGAACAAATAACAAAGAGGCGGACATTGAAGCAAACAAGGCAGCCCAGTTAAATGCTGGGGCTATCCTCAGAGACAAAGAAGCATCGTGGGAACCAATTCCTTAACCCCCCCATCCATGTTTTACTGCATTTTATTGAAGCAATTTGTATGGATCCACAAGCTCGGGAAAATAACAGAAATATAATCCATTGCAATATGTAAGAAGAGACGAATCATAAGCTTTTGCGCATTGATCCTCTTGTTGGAGAGGTGCTCAGAAATCACCTCCAAAATCTGTAATCCGTGTTGAGGCTTTTTGCCAAGTATCTAATGAAATCCTATAACCGCTCGTGTAAAAAAAAAAAATTGGTTATTTTATATATATATATATATGGTGATTCACTTAGCATTTTACTAGATCAAATACCAATTACTCACATTATGATACAAAATATACATGGATTTTTTGATATCAAATACACTCTATAAACGTAGATTTGATTAAGGCCAAACCCCCATATTTTATGCTCTTATTCATATATGCTTAGTATTTTAACTATTTCAATAATATACCTATTATAACTTTTAATTTTATATTAAATCTAACGAAATTATTTTAAATTTTATATTAAAAAAAATTTTAAAAAATAATATCTCATTTACAATTCATTATTGAGTTTTTAAAGAAAGATTGCTAAACTCTATATATATATATATATAAATGTTTCAAAAAATCCAAAGCAACCAAGAATGAAACCTAAAACACAATTTATACTACAATCATAATAAAGTGGACATATAGAATCACCTAAATATTAATTTAGTATAATCATCATTCTCAATGTCAAAAAAATATAAATAAATACATAAATAGAAATATATATCACCTTTCCATATACATCTAAACTAAAGCGTTTTAACCCAAAACAATGTTATTATTAAATCAGAAAACTAATTTCAAAAGAATATAGATAAATAATAAATAGAAATATATATTACCTTTTCCATATGCATATAGACTAAAGCGTTCTAACAAAAAACAATGTTATTATTAAATCATAAAACTAATTTCAAAATAAGAAAAAAATATATAAAATTAGTTTAGAAATAAACGAAACTTCAAATATAAAATTAGTTTAGAAAAAAACCTAACTTCAATTAAAACATATTTGTTCTTCAAAAATTATAAATCTACAATCTATGGTCATTTTTATCCCAATAAGTACAATTTATCTCATCTATATATTAGCTCGTACAAATATGAATATCTTGAATATCTAGGTTATTATCTTTATGGTTCTTCGCTAATTCCTCATAACTTGGTTATTAAAATGAGCGATATCCAATCTCTTTAGAGATCTGATATAATATTTAATATCTTTAATTACCCTCTAAGAAGATAATAAGGCACCTGCCCGCCCCTGCTTTTTGCTCTTTAATTTTATTATCATCCTTGAGAGGCCAAAGTGAAATTAATAAATAAATATAAAGTTAGAAACTAATAAACATGACTTACCGGTTAAAACAATGATATTATCAAATCAGAAAATAAATCCAAAATAAACAAAATTGAAAGTATACATATATATATATATATATGAGATTAGTTTAAAACAAACTAAACTTCAATTAAAACATATTTGTTATTCAAAAATTATATAACCTATAAATCTGCAACCAACTATTTCGATCCATGAGCGGCTTCATGTAGAATTTGCTATAATATTCATATCTTTAATTACTCTGTCAGAAGATAATAAGGCACTTGTAAAGAAATTTTTTCAAACGGCTGGATATTGCTAATTTTCTTTAGTTTCATTACCGTCCTTGAGAGGAAAAACTGAATATAAAGCCAGAAGTTACTAAACATGAAAATAGCATTTGCCTCTAAATTTTAGCCTACAAGAATCTGAATATATTTAAATCACCATTAGTGGTTGTAAAACAATTTTTTCAAACGATGGGATATAGCTGAGATAAAAATATGACCATAGATGGGATGGTCTGATCGAGAAGAACCAGAAGTCAATTGGATATAGCTAATTTTAATACCTCCGCTATGAGGCATTCGAGAAGAACCAGAAGTCTAGCACCTATACAAATCGCCATTAGTGGTTGTAAACCAAAATTGTCAGACGATTGGATATAGCTGATCTTAATACCTCCATTATCAGGAATTCAAGAAGAACCAGAAGTCTAGCACATGTACATTACATGACATACGTTATTAGGCATTCGAAAAGAACCAGAAATCCAGCTCGTATACATTATATGAAAAACATTATCAGGCATTTGAGAAGAACCGTAAGTTTAGCACATGTACATTACATGGCAAACGTTATCAAGCATTCGAGATGAACCAAAAGTCTAGCACCTATACATTACATGACAAAGGCAACAACTTTCTGTAATGAATAATACCATATCTAATGACACAGTGGAAAATGGGTTGATGAAATGAATACTTGTGTTTTAGGTTTCCTCATATCATCTTGGTTTCCTCATATCATCTTGTAGTGAGAGTTTAGGTTGGGAAGAGAGATTAGTATAGGCTACATAGTTAGTTAGATAGTTAGTTTAAATGGAGGTTGTAGATGAATGGTCTAAAATATTTCAATCGTCTAACATTTGATATCTCATGGTGTAGAGAGGTACACTGTGATAGTTGGGGAAGTTGTTTTCAAAGAGTAACACATTATGACGTAAATATATAATTTTTCCCCTGAAATTTAAATACCAAAGTTAATATTGTCATGATTATCCATTATATAAAATGTTATTATTATACTGTATTAATAATTACATAAAGTTATAAATTTAGATTATAATTATAATTAAAATAAAATTCGATTTCCCCAGTAACTTATTCTAAGTAGAAAGTACTTGAAATGCTTGACTAGGATATATAAACTATTTCTAACTAGCTTTTGCACCAAAAAAGAGCAAAGACACTTCGATAGAAGTGTAAATGAATGTAGAGTATCGCATAAAAGTACTCTCAAAATGCAATAAAGACTGGAACACAATCTAACCAACCTATTATCTAGAAATTCATACTCTCATATTGATTAATATGTTAAGAAGTGTTTGTTTCCATCACCATCCCATAAAAACTAAATATGTGAAACTTTCAATAAAAAACATAACTGAAGGTTTGTAGTCAATCATAAAAGGTAGGCCAGCAATATAATTGATTTAAGGATATTGATTACCTTTAATGTCTAATCAATAACATATATAGATATCATCATAATGATGTGAATATTTATGACTAAGATACCTCAAAATGTTTAAAAAATTTGTAAATGTATTTCATTTGCATGATGCAATATGTGTTCAAATAAATACCACATAATGATATGAATAGAAAGTCCGCGTACCTGCTACTCCTTCCATATGGAATTATTATTTGTTATAAATGACTATACCTCCATGTAAAAGTTTGAGACCTTTCAATCATGACCTTATCAGAATTTAGAGAGCTTATAAACTTTTCTGCCATTTTCTTTCTGATCCCTTTTGCAAAATGTTGTCTATCGCCCCCTTCCCCATGTCATCTGAGTGCAGAGACTCCGAAGATCTTTATACGATTGTTTTTGCGTACTCCACTTCAACAAACTATAGAACAATAGAAAAACAAAAATCAATGGTGCAATCTAAGACCAGTGGGGGGAAGAGGAGTTGGTCTAGTGCAATAAGTCCATCATTGCAAGAGGATGATCAAGGTTCAGCTTCAAGAAATAAGAGTTTCCGTGATGATAAAATACATATATGGATTGAAAGGGCTAGGAGGAATAAAATGAATTGTATGCTCAATACTATAAAGTCTTTGTTACCTGCGGGTCTCAATTCAAAGGTAGTACTTGATGATTGTTTTCTGGAATAAAAGTTCAAGAAACTAATACAGGCCACGAGCTAAGAAAATGAGTATAAAATAGATTTTTCTTGGCAGTACAAATTCAAATTGGAGAGTTGTTTTTTGTGTTGTTCTTATCAAACCTAATTTTCTAGACACTCAAATTACTGAAGCATTTGTTTCTCAAGTGGACAAAGGAAATATTGTTGATAATTCCATTGATTATATCAAGTCCCTCGAAGCCACCTTGAAAGATTTGCAAGCCCAACAATCAGAATTGGAAGCACATCATAGCGGAAGGCCATTATCATTCATAGTGTCTAAAAATTATCACAATCTTCACATCCCTCCTTCAGATTCAGTAACATCGTCATTTTCATGTCTAAAAGTTATTCGATTGAGTGTTTGTTGATTAGTGGTTGTCATTGATGTTAACCCAAGCAAAATCAAGGGCTACCCCGATCTTGCATAGGAATTTTTACTTGACAACTTACTCTATTCCGAGTCAAGGGTATTTTGGATGGTTTCTACTTGTCGAGATGTTTTCTTTGATATATGGCATGCCACATAATTCTTTACAGTTTGAGAGATATTTGTGTTTGAAGTTAGTAACCCCAGTTAGTGGGCTAAAACCCCATGGGGTTGTGACATGACAGTAATCATTGGTTGTGGTCATTGAATTGTCAAGAATTAATATTTTTTTAAGCTCCTAAAATCCCTCCAAAGTTCACTTGTTGAATACCCTCTCAACCTAAGGATTTATATAAATTTTGACCCTCATAACCTCCTCATGTAAGGATTTCACTACTTATAACAGGTCATTGTGGAATTTTCGCTATAATTTTATTTTTTTGAAGCTTCATATGCTGAAACTAAAAACCCAGTTGGGAGAAATCCGGATGAAGCTCGTGCCTGAATTTCAGATATTGGTTCACTACATTTTCGGAGATATGATCTGAGGAAGTGATGGTTTTTGCAGGCTTCCGAATTTTATGTCAAACACATGACCTTGGGAAAATCGTCATACCTTTCTCTTTGAGCATTGGATTCAAATTTTGTAAAAATTTACAGAAAGAGGACGGGTTGTAGTTTGTTTTATATCGTTTTCAGGACCAAAGGTTGAAACAGTGACACGTCGCACTTCATACAAGTTCTCTCTACTGAACCAGTCTATAATCAGGCCATCATAGGAGATTAGGCATAAGTATTCTTGAAGAATCCAATGTTGATAATACATAGGGGGTTGGAAAGAGAACTCAGAGGGCCACCACAAGGCAAACTTTTAGACCTTGAAGATCTGAAATTACACAAATACAACGAATTCAATATCAAGCTTCTAGAAGGCAAGAAAAAAATATTCATTCAAGGATCACTATAGTAAGGACAATACATAAAAAATAAAGGGTAAGTCTGCTACAACAAGGTATGTATGATTAGTTTTTTATTTTTTAATTGAATAGCATCTCTGACATGTGTTTTTGCAGAACAATGTAAGTATTTTTTATGTATGTTTGATTGGGTTTTGTTCGTAAATGTTTAATGTATTTACATTTGAATTTTGAATATTTCTTTGACATATGGTTTGCAGGAAAATGTAAGTATTTTGTTTGTATATTGGTTTGAGTATTGAATGTGCACGAAGGAGGACACAATAAGACAACTCAGACACATACTAGAAAGACAATGCAATGCCAAGTACCATTACTTGAAGCAAGCACAACAATACCTGAACAACTCACAGTGTTCAAAGAAGTAGTGTTAAGTCAAGTATTAGGTCGTGTCAAAAGTCAATGTTGTAAAAATCATCATTGTAAAATTGTAAAAGAGTCATTATTGTTTTCATTTAATTTAGAAATATTTCATTTTTTTTAAACAAAACAATTTAATTTAGAAATATTTCATTTTATCTAATATTTCATGAGCCATTGATTAAAAGTCGGTACATTGTTTTCTCTAGAAGCATAATCAAATATAGAAAATGTAAAAGCATAATCAACTAAGCACCATGTATGCCTTGAGGATTCCAAGGTTTCCAAGTTCATTGCAAAGATTGATATTTTCTACCATATGAAGTTGAGAGAGGCCATTGAAATTGAGAAACAAGCCAAAAATCTCAATAGGAATGATGGTTGGAAATTAAGTAAGAGTTGGGAAATGGGTTCCTGCACTTTCTCACTCTTATGCTATCAAGAAAAGAAATAAATCATGAGAACCGCACTTTCCCATCCTTATGCTATCAAGAAAATAAATAAATCATGAGAACCACAATTTCCCACCCTTATGCTATCAAGAAAAGAAATAAATCATGAGAACAATACTATCAACGTAAAAATGCAGAACTATACTATCAACGTTGGTGTGCGGACGAAGTGAAAACTCAATAGAAAACTTAATAGATTTAGAACAATTTAAATTTGTTCATCAACTTTAAGAAAAACAATTTGGACTGTTTCAAGGCCAAATTTCAAATTTGTTTTTCACTTGTCAAAATTGAGATGGAGTATGTGAAATTGTTCCAACATTTTTCTCCGTGTGTCAAAATTGAGATGGAATATTTGAGATTGTTCAAACATTTTTCTTGAATTCATAGTGCACAAAAATGTTGACAGCCAGTTTGGAAGATTTTCTACAATTAGAATATTTTCTTCAGACTTTGTAGATTTGCATGTTTCTGCCAAACATAACTCAATTCAAATGCATGGCACCAGTAAAGGATACATCTCCAGAAGTCCCAAATTCCAACAACTAAAATTCCTAATTAGAAACTAAGAAACTTCCACCTCAATTTTCTAGGTATGTTCTATTCCTAATAATAACCCCCGATATCCCTCTCTCCTAGATGGACATGGACTTGAACTGCAAATATCATTATACTTTATATGAATATCATCATTATATTTTCTATGAAGAAAATTAACTACCTCAAACAAAATTAAATAAATCATATGAATTATCAAAATTTCACCTTAATTTCCATTATACAGCCTATTTTTACAATAACATCTGCAAGAATGCTCCCTCCCTTACCAACATAACATTCAAGTGAAAGTCCCATTATAGTTTAGATAAGGCATCACTATGTCTTGAAACAGTCAGGAAAAGCAAGCACAACAGATGTTTTCTTCTTTGTGCCTCAAATTCCATAAGGCTTCTATTCATACAATAAATTAATTAATTAAAAAAATTAAAAATTAAAAACCCTTAGACAGTCCTTTTTTTTGTTAACCGCCTATATTAAATCTTTAGTACTATAGCACAAAATTGATCATATCTAAGTTTTGATTTAACAAATACTTATACATAATTTTGATGATCTCATAATAGTAAATGCATATTGATATCATTGTGTCATTAATGAGACAATATATGAATTTTGGTCAATGATAAACTTCGTGGTCAATCATAAACTCGAGCCTCTACTCCGTTCAATCCAAAATTGTCTAAATTGCTCACAAGATAATCATAAGAAGCTAAAGCATGACAAGAACCGCAACCAGATGCATATTAGAAGAAGCATGACCAGAACCAGATGCAAATGAGCAATATCATAAATTGGCCATTGTTACAAATACAACAATTTTCCCTTAAATTCCAAAATATCACGAAATGGAAGATACTAGTACCACACAAAAACTCAAAACCTTTTAACGCGGAGAAGAAGATGGGGGCGTATCTAGAGTTAGGAAGCACCATAGAAAGAAGGACGAGAAAGTAGATTCCCACTTAACCTGCATTTAAAATTTAGATGCATTTTTCAATTTTACAAAACAACTTCAAGTGTTCATCTAGTTGTCAATCCTAGAGAGTAGTTCAGGACTCAATTTCAATATGCATACACCCAAAATGAACCTTGCCTGAGTGAATTGTTCTCAAGGATTGGATCCAACAACGTTGAAGCAATCAAAGTAGATAACACCTTACAATTGAAGAACATACATGCAACAAAATTTACCATGTAAAATTCAGTGTAGTAGGTTGAGAGTACTTTGTACTTTGCCATCTGAAAACACCTTTATAAAAAAGAGAGTAAATCAGCACGCTTCCATACACACAGAGCTTATTGGGGATGGAAAACAAGAAGAGCATTGGAATGGAGCATTAATGGCAGAATATGCACGCATATATATCTGATGGCCTATGGGAAAATATCGTCATTAAATCCCTGATGCTCCCCAGTACTGCTTATTACTTGCATGTGGAATCCATGTCGCCAAGCAGGGTATGACCTACCAATTTTAATTGTAAGCATGTTTTTCACCAACTAAAGCAAGGGTTATTGAAAAATGTCTGTGTTTTAAAACAAACTAGCACGAGCAGGACGAGCATCCTCAAAAAGGTGCTAAACTCGTTTTTAAGAAAAAAATGTGGAATGAAACGAACCTAGAAACAACATCCATGCACCATGTGGGCCATCCCATAAATGCTAGGTGCACTGCGAACTTGTCTCCATAGCCCCGCGACCATGTCTCAAAAACTTAGGTGCAAGCCTTAAACCATGCCACCTAATGATCTACCATGCCAATTTGTAAGCCTATTATCAAACAAATGTAATCTGCCTAACCCTGTGTAATTAAGTAGTGAAGGCCGGATTCCTCCACTGAGACGGTTTTCTGCTAGAGACACGTCTTGTATTCTAGAGAGTTTCATTTGTATTTCTGACGTAGATTTTGGTTCCTATCTCCCACGGGATTTCACTAGTAAGCTCGTTGTAAGATAGTTCGAGCCATACAATCTTAGATCAATTTCTTAAATATTTTGGAATGGTATTGTTCAATTAGTTTGATCAAAGTAGAAAATCATATAAATTTGAGAGCTTTGTGTCTATCTCTGATGCGATTTCTCCAATAAGCATGTTGTCACCCAAATATTAGATGTGTAACTCACTGCAATTAGTCACTGAAGGCAAGATTTCTGCACTGAGATTTTTTCATCTAAGAGAGTTTTAATTCTAGCAAGATAGTCAAATTGAGAAGGGATAGTGCCAGTAAGGAAGTTATTTCCTACAACCATAAATTCTAGCGCTGAAGAATTTCCCGAGGATTCGAGAACTTTCCCAAACAATTTGTTTCTATACAGTGAAAGATTTCGTAGGTTTTGCAATTGTTCGAGACTGCTTAGAATAATACCTGTCAAATTATCAAAGGACCGGTTAAGTATCCTGAGATCTGTGCAATCTTTCAAATCCACTAGAATGGACGATATCAATTCATTCTTATTAAGGAGCATATTTTTTAAGTGACTAGGTTTCCCAATTCATTTGCAATTGTGCCAAAAAAAATTACTAAGTGTGAGGTTCAACACGCCAAGAAACGAGATAATACCCAAATGTGGAGGTATATTGTTAAGTGTGAGGTTCAACATGCCAAGAAATGAGATATTACCCAAATTTGGAGATATAGTCCTTTACAGGCTCATGTTGTCTACCGAGATGATGATTATATTTAGACTAGTTGGTATTTAGACAACTAAAGATGATAATGTTTTTAGTATTTTTTTTTATATGCACCCTTCTAAGATTGATACTCAAAATCTTATTTTGTAGGTTGATATACAATCATACACGCATTGTATCGCATAGGAAGTAATGATAACAACTAAAGTGGATTTTCTTATGCAAGCAAGTTAGGGTAGAGGGTTATGATTTCCACCTGGTTATCAGCTTCTTCCTCATTAGCTTCAATAGTGAGAAATTTGGGGCAAGCATCCTTGACGTCCACCAGCAAGATCAGGACTTTCACCAGGAGGACGTGCACTAGAAACAACAGGTGGCAGTAGCAAGACATGCACCAGCAATAGGGCATCAACAACAATAGAAATTTTGACGAGAAGGGAAGCAACAATGAAAACAATTTCGAAAGAGAGACCGTGGAACATAAAAACTTACATCGTGATGTAACTCAATTGTAACTGTAACTGTAACTGTAACTGTCAATGTTTCTCACTATTAATTGGTAATGAGAGAGATCCTGTTGTTGGTGAGAGTAATTATAGAGATCAATGTTTCTCAATGTTATCTTGTTGTTGGTGAGAGTAATTACAGAGATCAATGTTTCTCATTTTTATCTTGTTGTTGGTGAGAGTAATTACAGAGATCAATGTTTCTCATTGTTATCTTGTTGTTGGTGAGAATATTTGTTGATGGTGAGAGTAATTACAGAGATGGTGAGAGTAATTACAGAGATCGAGTAAAGGTGCAGGCTTCATTCATCTTGATTTGGATGACATATGTGAATCAGGATGACGTGGTCGCGACAGTTGTATCAGGATGACATGTCCATGAGAGGTGTAGGACGATGAATCTCTACAATGTCACCACCAAGAACCCCATAATAGAATGCCTATCAGTGTAACTACTTTATGTATAGGCATTTATTATACTGTTGTAGGCAGGTATAATGAAATATATGGTTGATTTTCAATCAATTTCGGTTTGACTGAAAATTAAACAGTAGGCTCTAAAGTTAATATTAGAAACTAATTTAATATATTTATAAAATACTTTAATTTTTTCTTTATCTATATTTTGATTGGTTGAACTAGTTTGAGTTTTATGGTGCAATGATGCTTAGTGTACTAGAAATTGACAGTTCATAAATGTTGGTACAACAATCCTACATCAATTGGAAACTAACTCTTGTGCTTCTTACATGGATCTAACAAATTTCTCCCTTGTTGGAATTCATGAATCTTCCATTGTCATTGGATGTTATTGTCGACATTGTGAAGCTACCTTGCCCTGAGCGCTACTGTGAGTAACCCTGCTAGCATTTACGACTCAAAGTAAATAGTTTTCCATCTATGAACTTCTTCCATTTCAGAATTAACATGTAGATTTCTGGATAGGGTCCATTTAATACCGATTTTTATATTGTTTCTCTTGTTACATATAAATTTGGTTTCAATGACAGGGAATTAATAGGATAAAATTGACCACGGTGGTGTCATATCCAATAGTACTAAGTTTTTGTCGTTCCTTTATGATGTAAATTCATTGTATTGTATAAATAATCACTTAAATGAAGAAGTGAATAATCAATTAATCATGTTTTTTGGTTTTTTTCATAATCACTTAATCATATTTTTTTCATAGTTTATATTGAATATAAAATATAAAAATTAAATTTTTTCATTAATATAATAAATTAATTATATAGAACAAGGTTGCATAGCGAGTGTTCTGTGCCGCTTAGTTTAATTATTAAATGGACCCTTCATTAAAACTAGAAATCAACTTATGGAAATAATTGGCACTAGCCTTCAACTTATGGAAATAATTAGGACTAGTCTTCTCATAGATTTAGTTAACTAAATACGTTAATTAACTAATTATCTATATTAACTAATTAAACAGATGTTGCAAAGTCTATGCAATTTGAGGTATTTTGTTTTTTGTAATTCTGCATTGTGGGGGTGGAAAATACAATCCTATAAAACCATTTTATTTTATGTTTAGTTTAAAAAATTTCACTAGATGTAAAGATTGTGAATCAATAGAGTTTTACTCAATTAGTCATTAAGTAAGTGTGTATTATAATAAATTAGAAGAGATACAAGTCAATAGTAAGTGTGTAATTGTGTGAGGTTTTTTAATTCATTGTTATTATTTATTCTTATTGTAAACCTACCAAAGTCATATCGAACATTATAGAAATTGTTTGAAAATCCATTTAGAATGGATTGTTTTTAGGAATTATATTTAACATAATTTATAGAATAGTAATTTTTTTCATTCTACTTTGTTAATAGGAAATAAACTTTAATATTAGTGTACAATGTTTTATATATATATAAAATCTTATCTCATGATATTTAAATATCTAAAAGGAATTTAAGTTCAACTTGATTTGATATTTATTTTGGTAAAGTGTGTTTTTCACTGTGTAATGTCTGCATTTGTAACATGTAATATTCTAGATGTAAAGTGATTTAATGATTAATATTTTAGATATAAAGTGACTTAATGATTCATGCTTTTCTTGATATTTATATTGATATTTATCTATGAATTAACGTTCAATTGTTCCATGATCTCTATGAATCAATTTTAAAGGCTAATAATAAATATTAAATAATTTATTTATCATTTTTTTGGTTTTAAGGATTCCTATTTTGTATAACTGGAATCGCCTATAACTATCAATTGCACCACATGTTGCAAAGAAAACATCGTAAGGTGGCAGCATAAGAAAGAAGTTCTCAGTGGTCACTAAAGCTTAACTTATGTAAATAACATATTGGAAATGATTTATTGACTGTTGTCACATGTTTGTCTTTTGCTAGTGCTTATTTTGGATAAAACTATTGTGGGAATGTTCATTTATTCTACAATCATATGCAACAAAACATAGTACTCATAACATAAACCAAATTGGGAAAGATGAGTTCCTCTGCAGCATGACCATGAAGAATAAATGATTGTGGAAAAATAAATAGTGACAATGTTGGCTACTCTCAACCTTCTTCCCTTACCTGAACACCATCAACAATGGGTTAGTCACCCACACTTATACAATAGATCTTCCCATCATATGATATCTTATAATGAATTCCAATACTTGATTCCCAATTTCCCATGGAAATCCTCTTGATTAATTATAATGGTGAGCTATACAATCTTCAGAGTTGACAACATTTTATGGAATGACCTTACTCATACCCATGAACTACCTTGTTAGTGTGAATTCTAATCGCAAGCGTACGAAAAAATCTCACTTCAGTTGTGCATAACAAACAGCGCTAACATCAAAGATGGCTGCCAATTTCCTTAGATTTGTAGTTAGTGATCATAATAAATGCTACAGAAATCTAGATCTATGTATTTAAAGATATTAAAGAACAAATAATAAGCAATAGTTTCTCCATGCATCCAATGAAGAAGACAAGAACATTTAAAGAATTTTTTGTATTATGACACCTGGGAAGGGAACACATAAAGATGTTACCAATCCCCCTCAATGGTATGGGTTCTTGTATGTACTCAGCGCTTTAGGTCTAAGATCTCTCTCTTTTGATGGTGTAGAAAACCCAGACAAAAATGGAACTCAAAAGGAGCTCACAAGCAAAAAGTAGGAAAATACGACAATGATGGAGGATCAAAGTCAGACCAAAAGTATAGATCTAGAGTGATCTTTAGGCAACAAAAGGTCATGAATGAATGGAAAAGCCCTTCTATTTATAACAAAATATTCAGTTAGTGTAGATATTGGTGCATAATTAAAATATTATTAACCAAATCTAGATCCAACTTTTATGGAATATTTTATTATTTTTGTTGGAGGGAAAAATAATTTGAATTTGGTCAAATCCCTTATTTGTAAATAATAAATAAATAAATGATTTATTTATTATTTTAATAATTTGGTTGAGTAATAATTAAATAAATAATGATTTATTCAATTATTTATAAATGATTTAGTCAAATTTAACAAGGAATATTATTTAAATAATTATTCCTAGAAAATAATAAGATAAATAATGATTTATCTAATTAATTTTCATGTTTTGGGTTAAATATGACCAGGTATATTAATTAAACTGTGTTTTAATTAATTATCCCTTGAGGAAAATCAAGAAAATAAGGATTTATTCAATTATCCCTCATGGGGTTTCCTGTTTAGACCAGAAACAACTTAATAAATTATTGATTATTAAGTTATTTATCATAGTGAAAGAAATTTTACTATGGTAAAATTGGTCTTACATGGTGTACTTTGGTCCATCTAATAGTAATAGGTTAGATGACCAAAAATTGGTGTAACATACTGTGTGCTAAAAATAATTCCATGTTTTCCTATAACTCATTTCAACTGTCCCAATAAGAATTTTGAGCACTTAAAAATCTAGTGTAGACCATTTCTGAATCTCCGACACATTTCCAGCATCTCCATGTTATTTGCATTGAGGGCAATAAACACTTATAAACATTGATAGCAAAAAAACGTTCCAATTTTATCTCACCCTCTGCCTTATTGCACATAACTTGCCAACTAAATCATCGATCAACATTTCCAAAATGTTATCACTTATCATATGGTCGTTAATCTCAATTTTTCCAATGTTGAAATTCTCTCCTCTTCCAAGATAAAATTGTTAGCACTGTCCTAAACAATGACAACTAACACACAACATCAAAACAATATTTGATAACAGAGATCCAATGGAGCGGTGCCATTCTATTTATTGATTGTCTCAATAAATCTCCTTGCCATTATCGTTCCTAATTGTGTCAGTAAATCTCACACCTTGAAAATTTAAGCAACATGCATTTGTTAATCCAATTATATTTGTGCAATTATGGTTCCTAATTGTCTCTAAATTCCATACTTTAAAATAAAAGCAGAATTCATTTCTTTAGGAAAGAAAAAATGTAGGTTATCATATTATAATATCTAATGAATGGAAACAATATCATCTTGAAGAACCTTCACAAAAATTCTTTCTTCATTTTCAGTATCAACATATAGGCTATCATCAGTTTTCTACCCAAATATCCTATACCTCTGTAAAGAGGCAGATGTACATCCCCTAATATTCTTATATTTGCACATTATCCATCAGTACATTTCATTATAATTATCACGCTATTTTAAGCATATGGAAGGAAATTACATCTCAAAAACAAGATACCTAATTGGAACAAGGTTCCACTATTTTTCTTGTATTATTTCCACTCTTTCCACCACTCCGTGAAGATGCTCCTTTCTAAAATAAAACCCGAGGAAATGTCGCAATATTTGATCATTTTCTCCATATAACTTTTAAACATTTCAAGACTTCCTAGCTTTTGGTGTTGGCCTTTTTCCGAATTTTGCATTTATTTGAAAGCCTCCTCTACTTTCACCCAAAAGCATGAATCTTGAGTGAGAGATTCAAGCATTTTGAAACTGCTCCAACCTCTTGAACTCTGAGTTTTTACTTTCTCTTCCATCCATTTCTGAAGAACATTATGACGAGTGGGACTTCCATCCGAAAGATATTTTCCTTTACCCTTATAGATGCGATAATAATGTGCAATATACAGAGGCTCCATAAGTCTTCTATATGTATTGCCAACGTTTATCAACTTCTTTTGAGATTGGAAATCATTGGGAAACTCATGTATCTCCCACATTTTAATAATATCATCCCAAAACCTTCCCAGCCTTTCCCTACGCAAATTTGTGTCAATATCCTCTTGTGTCTTGAAGGAATCATAATATGTGAGGCCATTTTCCTTCTCAGAATTCTCTTTAGACCACTCAAGCTTAGCCATAATACATTGGTTCTCACTTAACTCGATTTCTAGCTTAGTAATGTTTGTTTTCAATATCTCTTTCCATTTGTAGGGAAATTGGTGCATGATCATTCTACACAAAGTCCAATTTTCCAATTCAAGAACATAAGTCTCAGTTAATCAAGAAAATAAACAATAAAATCATTCATATATATGTAAAAGGTATAACATGGATCTATGTTAGTTCAAAACACTTTAATTCATAATACTGTAAGGCATTGCATCGATATAAAAACTAACATAAATATTTTTTATTTGTTTTTTCAAATTTTATTTTAAGAATATTACCTGAGCATCAACACCCATGGCTTCCAATTAGAATGACATTTCCATATTTTCAAAATATTTTGAATCATATTTTATAGTTAATATCCCACTTATGGACTTCCCTATGAAATGATTGAAAATAGATCCATAATCTACATACTTTAAAAAAAAATCATTTATGATATTTTCTTTGCTCTGCATTGTCAAATGAAGAGTCTCCAAAAAAATCTTAGAATTATCAATACAAGTTGCACCCTCTCCTGAAAAAAACATGTAAGTACTAAAAGGTATGTATGGGCTTCTCTTGATATTAACTCCTAATTCCCTTAGAGACTCAGGCCCATATTTTTATTGTGAGTATACTAGAGAATATTATGAGAAGAGTCATACCGGTTTCTTCAATAGAAGAATCAGGTAAAATTTTACTTTCATTGGCCATTATGACCTGTTAGTAAGGCCAAATAGCAATCAAGGGTTTAGCGATTGACTCAAAATGTCCAAGGAGCATTCGAGGAACAATATCATGCTTGGAAATCACATGACAAAAGTTTCCAACCCAATTTTCATGACCAAGTACTTCAACAAGTCCTACATCCCCCACTAGTGGACTTCCAAATGTTTAAAAAAAAGGATAATTTTACCTCAATCTCTTTTCTAGTACCCATAGTGTGGCCAAAGTTGTAACTACCCTTCATAAGGAATGACTCAAAAATATAATGGGTTTTATTTTCCTTTGTTTTGAGTCTGTATAAATATCGTCCTGTTCAAAAATGCCAAATTGGGGGCAACGAGTTTGGATCAAGTGAATTCTAAAAAGCATCATAGAGGGGGTGTGTCATATACTATCTAACCATTTGTTGAAATGGGTTGATTCATAATTCGATTATCAGGTGTTATTGCAGGCGATTATCTTAGGGAAAGTGTATTCCTGAGAGAATTTAAGGTTTAAGAGGTTGGTGTGTTAGTGTGTTTGGTGCACGCATGTATGAAATCACGCCAACTTAAGGGGTGTGGTTTACCCTCTTAAGTTATTGGTCACATGTATAAAAATAAGTGGAGTCAAGCAAGTTAGTGGAACATGATAGAATCATAAACATACTAGATAGAGAAATAACATGCATATATAAACTAAAACTACACTAAAACTACACTAAAACTAAAACAAATAAAACAAAAGCTCTGAATAGATTCAAACAACTATAATAATCCAAACGATGGATCTTTCGACCCCTCTTATTGAGTGCTGATAGGAAATGAGGATGAAAATTTAAACCTCTTGCCAAAGGGCCCTTAGAACTTGGGTTCTAAGTCCCTATGCAATGATGTCTTTACTTCCAAGCTTGCTTCGGTGCAAAGTTTCCCTCTCTCTACTATGGTGGACTGAACTTGTTGGATGGCCAACAATTGAGTCCCCTCTATCTCAGCTCTGGATCACACACTACTGGTATTGCTTGGGGAAATTCTGGCCAACATAACAATGTGCTCTCAAGTTGTTCATCTCTTGGTGGCCTTATATAGGAAAATTCAAATCCTGCTTCCCTCTCTTGGTACATTGTGGATGGTGACCCAAGAGAGGGGGATGATTCCATTGTGTGCTCCCTTGATGTCTAAGGAGGCTTTGGTGGCTATCCTTTGGTGACTTCAAGTGTGAAATCATTGTCCTAGAGTGTGCTTTTTGTGGTCCTGAAAAGTGACTTCTGCCACTCCTAGAATTGCACGCATTTCTGGTCAAAAGGCATGCAAAGGCGCTCTTCTCAAAGGATTATGTGCGCAAAATCATTTATGACTTGCTCAAATTTGATTTTTCCTCAGACTTTAGAGATTTTTAAATACTTTCCAGATTCTCTAATGTTTCTCAGCCTTGTAAATCCTTCTACCTAACATTAAATAATGTCATATTTGATTGTACGATTTTCTAGTGCAGTTTCCCCCTAATGTGTGAGGTCTAGGAAGAACTGTATAGCCGAAATACGTTATAGTTTCTTTTCTTTATATTGTGCATAGAGAGAGAGAGACCTGCGTGAAGCTCGAAATTGGAGACACCCTGTACCGGTTCAAAGAATGACCATGTCCTACAGGACCCCTATAAGCAAATATAATACAATATATATACAAATTTTCTACGAGGTGGGCATGTCCCATGCTCGTGATGTTGTGGCTAGTTAAACAAATCTATTTGATAGATACATGTTATGTCTATGTCACTAATATGGTAGTGAACTGGTGGTTGCTGATGACGATTGTTGACGCGCTCCAGGGCATTTTTTTTATTTGACAATAGGTGGAATGTGGTACCCATATGCGTAAACTTGGTATGGCATATAGATGCACATTTTACGCATAGGTGCTGGCTGGGACCTTCTCGTGTAAGCATTGTTGAAAGCGACGCTTATGAAGGCATGGGTCTTCAATGAATTTGATCAAAGTGCAATGGTTGTAAGTACATGAAAGATTTTGTTGTAGTCGAATGTCAGGAGGATCAATGACATCTGTGGGCAATGATGTCTCACACAGTGCCACCTAAGGATGCCCCTTTTATGGAGAGGGGTGATCTAAGGTACTGCTTCCTTTTTGGAAAATAGGTGTTGAAGTCGACAAAAAGGAAGCCTCAACTGAATGAGGGGTCACTAATATGAAGGGTCAGGGACCTAGATGTGATGCATTTAACATAGGAATGTTATGTTGGCGAGGGGTGACCAAAAACTGATGATGGGGATTCAATGGCCCAAGGTAGGAGTATATTAAGCATCTTGGCGGCAGTCATAGTTATATCTGATGGGGGAAATCCCTGGAGTCAGTAGGACTTCCAGGGTGGGTATAAACTGGCTATGAATGTCATGGTGGCTTGTGCGTGAGGGTGTGATATTTCGACCAAGGGTGTTCAAGGACTGCTGCCATGGGAGAAAAGATGAATGAGATGGTGGGGGATGTAGTGCACTACTTGCAGTCTTTGTACACTTACCAAAAGAATAAAATAATGGGGTTTGGTTTGTACAAAACACAGAGACGGGTGCCCCAAAACACGAAAGTGTTTGCTCACTGATGTTGTGAGGAAGGTGTTTTTTTGAGGGTGGGGCCCCCATTGGTTGGTCTCATGTGTGAGGTTGATGAAGCAGATGAAAAATTATCACAGATGGGATTATGCTGGTGGAGGTATAGTGGGCCAAATGCGAGGCATGGTAGTTTGCTTTTGATTTGCTTGTACAACTTGGTCATCCGGGAAGGGGGTTTTATTCTGTATGGTAAAACTTGAACTTTATGCATGGTGGATGGATGGGCATGAGGTGCTTCCCGGACTAAAGTGGTATGGCCATGGCATCACTTTTTTTGTGATATGTGGTCTACTGTGGGTGACAAGCGCCATGGAGGGGAGGCTCTACCGACCAATGAGGATGTTTATCATGTGCAGGGTGAGGTGATGATAAACACGGTTGGATATGTGGAACCTATGGTTGATTTCTGATGGAGAAATGAAATCAGGATATGCATATTTTTCTGGGACTCTATCATGCTAGGGGTAGAATTATACCTACTCTAGAACTTTCAGTGGATGGAGTTGTGAATGGTTTACGAGATTTTCTTACAAAAACAACTACCTCAAGTGAAAGCATCTTCTTTATCAAATATTATTGAAACTCATGAGCTTTAAAAAATAAGATGAGACAGGGCATACCTGCTAGCGCTGAAAAATTATTTTTTTGGGAGTGCGAACATGTGGCATCGCCTCTGTTTGTTATGGAGTGTTGATCACAGTGCTGCTTAAGGTTCGGAGAACAGACCTTCTGATCTCTTGTTATGGTCCTCCAAAGCTTTTGAAAAGGGAAATATATAGGTGAATATGGCCCTAATCAAATTCATTTGTACTTTTTGAGTTTTTGAGAGGTCATAGGCTTCTGCGGAGCAGTTCTTGCCATCACAGTAAGCATGAGCACCAGGGATTAGTGATATCATGCTTAGGTAACCTCCATGACATCCTACACTTTAATTTTTTCAGTATGATATCGAGGTTTGTACAAACTTGGTTTGTACAGATTTTGAGTTATTTTTTGCCCTAGATTGCGTGGGCGATCAGGGCAAGGGCATGCCCTCTGTGCGCAATTTCCGGGGATATGCGCACTTTAAGCACTCTATTCCCCTTCTTTGGCACACCTCAAGTGTGCCTGTGGGAAATACATGCGTGCCATGAGCACACATGTCTAAGGGATAGGCACGCAAAATGCCGAGGTGAAATTTTTTTGAGCTTTTTCCTATTTTTGATGTTTTTCCTCTGGTTGATGGGTTTCTGTTTGGATGACAGGTTGTTGTGGAAGAAGCGGGACTGGCCCGAGTTGTGTACTGCATTGGTTTTTGATGTTGAGGCGCGCTCAGCTGGCGCAATGGGGGCTCCTGAAGTTTGCGGAAAAAGAGCTTCTTCTGTCACAGGACTAATTGCTTCGTTACTTGATCCAGCATTGGCGCATGAGGCGCAACATGTTTGTGTTGTGTGGGACTAACCTGGCCATCTGTCCTGAGATGGATGTATACTTTGTGACCAGGTTACTACCTCATGGAGAGGCGTTGAGGTATCCACTCAATTTCGGGAGGGTGGATTTGGAGAGGTTCCAGAGACGTCATTATGGTGGGGCGCCTCTTACGAAGGGGTGCATCAACATTGCATCAGTGACATATTTGGCCAAGTGATGTGCTCTGGCAGTGATTGTGGAACTTGTTGGGTCATCGGCCCGCAGGTTGGAGTCTTGCGGTAGCTGAGGGCCAGACACTTCTTTGATTTTGCCCTTTTTTTCTACGACGAGATGGTGATGCAACTCAACAAGGTCCGCAATGGATCAAAGTTGTTTGTGTATGCCAGCATTCTATGCAGCATTATGTATGAGAGGGTAGTGCTGCTAAGACTAGTGGTGGAGGTGCCTCTTGGGGGGCCACGGGAGCCATGTATGAGGAGGTGGGCTCTAGTGATGCTGCGAGGTGGTGGGGGCATGGTGGCGCGTTACTGGAACACCACGACGGAGGCCTAGTTTGAGTTGAACCCCCATATGTTTCTGCCATTCCCATACGCAGGGATGGACTTCTGGGGGGGTCCAGAGATGGTTCTCCCTCCTAGTTATGCTTGGGGGCCAACATGTATTTTTTTAAAGTTTTCTGAATTTATTTGAGTATATATGTGCTTATGTGTTTTGATGGTGACACTGACATATTTTTGGTTACTCTTTGCAGATGTTGGTGAGGTAGGTCGCCCTGTGGCTCGATTAGTTGGCCACGGTCCTCTTCAGAAACCTCGAGGCAGTCTTGGAGGACTGGGAGGAGATGTTGTTGGAGGACCTGGCGGTGTACCTGGTGGTGGTGCTGGCCCTTCGGGAGAGGGTAGCAGCTCGGTTGCTGTCGAGGCTGTGGCCGAGTGAGCTCGTGCCGATGCAGAGGTGGCATGTGTTGATGCGGCGAAGGCTCACAATGCTGAGCTGAATACTTGGGTTTCAGTTCTAGAGGATGCCTAGGGTTGAGTGGACCTCTTGACCTAGGGGATGCGTTCTCTAGGTTTTTTGGATAACCTTGAGGAGGTCTGGCTGGAGACGATGATGGCCAGGGAGAGGGACTATCGACCTATTTTACGTCGTGTGGCAGTCTGTGTCTTGACAGCGGCCCCAGTAGTGGTACCGGGAGCAGTTGTGGGTCCAGGTGCCCCACCTGAGGGAGAACCACCCTAGAGTTTACTTGTACATGGGGAAAGCACCCATTATGATGATGCTTCCCCTATTTTTGACGACTTTTTTTGTGTATCTTTGGGATGGCCGATGGGTCAGTAGCACTATTTTTTGTACTCAGTCATATACACCATGATATATATATATATATATGAGAGATATTTTTTGTGGATCTACATGTTGTGTGATCTGTTTCAGTTTATGGATTATGTTATACTGATGGATATCTGTGTTTTTTGTTTTTTTTTTTATGTATGATGGTTTATTTGAGATGCATTCCAGTTTAGAATGTTGTTAGCTATGCGATCAGCTGTTTGTTTTTGACTCCTTGGTACATGTGTAAATGTGATATAGTCAAATTGTCTGCTTAATCTTTTTGCACGCAAATATTTTCTAAATAGATGTGTATCTCTCGTCTCAAATGTTTGGTTTAACTACGACACCAATAACTGGGAATTGAGGTAGACATGCATATGGCTTATGCCTTGATGGAGGGCATCACACATAAGTCCGATGACAACATCATATCCTGCTTGATTGTTTGTTGCTAAACTGATGCACACCCCATTTGTGTAGAGTGGTGATCGGTTAGGGTGATAGATGACCCAGGAAACTGTGGCTAAACTTTGAGACCATCTTGATGCTCCATCAACAAATCTGAAATAAGGTTCAGGTTGGTGATCCATGGCAACACTTTGAGCGAGTTTTGTAATAATTCTTTTGTTAAAAAATTTACAGTGGTTGGGTTTGTGTACGTTCACTCTAGGGAAGGGCCATCTTGGCCCTTATGGGTAAAATTTCTTGATGTAAAGGCCGTTGACGGGGTTGCTGAGGCATGTCCTGCCTAGTTCCATCAAGATGTATGCCCCTTGGCGGAGGCAATGTTTGATGATGTAGGGTCTTTTCCACAAGGTTTCGAACTTTCCTGGCCCTAGGGCTTATTTTTCGATATCATAGGGGAGGACTAGTTCTCCCTTGGTGAATGAGCGAGGGTTGATGTGGCGGTTGAATGATGCTTTTACCCTTTTCTTATAGGCCTCGTTGTGTTGCAACAACTGTCGTCGGCTTTCGTCAACGAGCTATACTTGTACTAGGCGTTGTTCTAGAGGTTGGGTATCATCGAGGAGTTCGATAGCAGCATGCAAATTCGAGATTTCGTGTTCTATAGGAATCACAGCCTCGACCCCATATACCAAGTGGAAGGGAGTGAAACCAGTGGACGTCTTTACAGCCGTGCGGTATGCCCACAGGGCAAAAAAGAGCATGTGGTGCTAGTTGGTTTTATGGTTATTCACCGTGCGTTGTAACATAGTTTGAGAACTTTGTTTATGGCTTTTACTTGTCCGTTGGACTGGGGGTAGTATGGTGAAGAGAATTTGTGGGTGAATCCGAGGTGGTGAGATAGCTCCTCGACAACTTCATTCTCGAAGTGTTTCCCGTGGTCGGAGACTAACTCTTTGGGAACATCGAACCAAGCGATCACGTGGTTAAATAGAAATCGAGCAGCAGTTTCTGTGGTGTTATCGTATGTGGGTATGGCCTCTGCCCACTTGGTGAGATAAATGACATCCACGATGATATATTTATGGTTGCCCGATGTTGCAGGGTTGCAAGTCATGAAGTCAATCCCCCATTTACAAAAGGGGCCGACGAAAATGACAAGATGCAGAGGAGTGGTAGGTGCTCTTGCTTTGTGGGCGAAGTATTGGCATCGCTCGCATCTTTTGACTGTTGTAATGCAGTCGCGAAACAGGGAGGGAAAAAAATATCTTGCGTGTAGGAATTTTTAGGTGGTGGCCATTCCAGATATGTGGCCACCACAAGCACCTCCATGGTAGTTATTAAGGGTTTTTTCTGCCTGGTCGCGAGTGAGGCATCGACGTAAAATGGTGTCACTACCTCATCAGTATAAGACATCTCCCATGAGAAGATATCGGGGGGCCTACTGGCATATGCGCTGACGATTGTCTTGAGTGAGATGAGGTCTGAATTTCTGGGTTCACAGGAACAGAATAATGTGTCCGTACCAAGGGTCGTCGGTTGCTACAAATAAGAGATGTTCATCTAGTAGTGAATCATTCATTGGTTATCCCTTGGTACCTCCTGGGAGATCAGTAATGAACTGTGCTAAGGTAAGTTCCTTTTTTCTTTTAGGTGAGAAAAACTATAAGTCATATTCTTGGAGAATGAATATCTAGCGGGCATACTTATGGTTCATTAGGTGGCGTGTGAGAAGGTATTTGATGGGATTAATATCTGCAATGACCGTAGTGGTTTTTAAGATGTTGTAGTGGAAAAGTTTCTGGACTACATGGATTAATGTGAGGGTAGTATTTTCTTCAGACTCATATCTTAATGTTGGGCCCGATAAGGTTTTGCTGATGTAATATATTACGTGCTCCTTCCCATCTAGGTCTTCCTGGATCAAAACTCCGGCCAACGTGGACTTGGAAGCGGATAGATACAGGATATAATCTTTTTCATAGTCTTGGGGACTAATGAGTGGTGCTGAAGATAATGTTTCTTTCAGTGCATCGAACTCTTGCTAGGCATAATCATCCTATTTGAACAGGATATCCTAGAGAAGGAGACGCAGGAACCCTTGAGCACAGGTGGCATAATCTGGGATGAAGCGTCTCAGAAAATTGGCCTTCCCCTAGAGGCTTTGCAGTTTCCTGAGGGTTCGAGGTGGTGGTACTTCTTTGATGGCTTAGACCTTGAGGGGGTCTACACAAATCCCCTGTTGGGACACAATAAAACCTAAGAGTCTTCCTGCACTGATGCAGAAGACACACTTGAGGGGGTTCAAGCGTAAGTTGTATTGACAACATCGTTGAAATACCAATAATAGATCCTCTAGATGGTCTAAATTCTTCTTGGAGTGGACGGTGAAGTCGTCCAAGTAGGCAAGTATAAGGTGTGCCAAGTCGTGGAATATATAATTCACGTCCCTTTGGAAGGTGTCTCCAACATTTTTTAAGCCAAATGGCATTAGCTTGTATGCGAATGTGCCCCACGGGGTAGTGAACGCGATTTTGTATCGGTTTGTGCGGCGGATTTGTATTTGATTGTACCCAGAGAATCGATCCATGAAGGAGAGAGCCTCGTGTCCTACACAAGAATCGATGACCTGGTCGATGAATGGGGTGGGGTAATTGTCTTTGGGACAAGCTTTGTTCAAATCCCAGAAATCGGTGCAAACGTGTATAGTGCCCTGTTTTTTCATGACAGGAATAGGGTTGGAAACCCAAGATGTATAGGTGATGGGGTAGATAAACCTGGCTTTGTGAAGCTTATAGATTTCTCATTTTATTTCTTCTGCCTTAGATGGGTGCAGTTGACGTTGTTTCTGGCGCACCAGAGGTACATCAGGCCAAGTTTCAATATGGTGCTCTACGATAGTAGGAATAATACCATGCATTTCTGAGTAATCCCATGCAAATATATCTCGATATTCTTGTAGCAATTGGGTATAAGAGGCTATTTCTTCTAGAGAGAATGCTACCCCCAATGAGATTTCTTTAACCTTTGCAGGATTTTGGGATATGTTCACCTTGATGGTAGGTGATATGTTTGACATATTTCCTTTCTCGAATGCATCGAGCACTGTGATGGGGTTTTTGAACCAATCGACTTTCCCTGATGGAAGGAAATCTTTTGATTCGATCGCGTAGATCTCTTGTTCTTTTATCTTGTTAGGACTAAACGTGTGCTTGGGGAGAAAAAGTAAACAGTGATGCATTGCATCCCATGGATAATATGGCTCCGTTATAGCCTCTAAGATGTCTTCATATGAATGGAATAGGGATCCTAAGGGGGATTGATCCTGCGCAAGGTTATGTTGAATAGGGCCAAACCGCACAGAGCTAGTTGAGAGACACGAGAAGGATTCCATCGTCGATGTGGTGGAACAAGACACGGTCAACAGAGTGCAGACAGATTGGGTCTGTACTATCACAGGTACAACTACTCTTATAGTTGCAGCTGACTCAACACCTATGGTAGATGAGCAGGCAGCTTGAGTCATGGTTCCGATACATGATGATATGAATCGTATACGGTGTATCATGTCGTTGACGTTTGGTGGGGTTAGAATCTCCCTGATTGGTCGCCTCTTAGTTGACAGGAATAGGATGGATCTGTCTGTACCATCTTCTTAGGAGAGGCGGACAATGGTTGATTGCATATAGGCTAGTGTTGTGCGAAATCTCGGTATGTAGTGACAACGGCGTACTGGGTGTTTGTCACCACATATCTGACATGAATATGGGACGTCCATGTTGGCGCGATATACTATATAGACTAGATACCATCGTTGGAACATTTCCAAAGCTGGGCAATCAATGATGAAATGATCAAGTTCATCACAAAGTACGCACCTTTCTATTGGGGGAGGGGGTCTGGCTGGGAGCCTTTCAGGTGATCATCCTTCTTCCTGTAGGTAAAAGATGATACGAGGTTCATTTCCAGCAGCCTGGGTGGGGAGATCCTCTTAATAGGATCGCTCGATGGCGTGTAAGGTGTCCCTATATCATTGGTTCTCTAGGAAATGATGGGTATAGTGCCCATAATTGCTGCAAATAATGCATGTGTGACTGGTATGAAATTCTTTGCCTTTGCCTTTGGTGGTAGGTTCCTTTTTACAGGAACGTGGCGTCGCGATGTCTGCCTTAGAGCCAAGGAGTGGTTTTAATTCATCCATCTCTGGAATGATATGGGTAGGGTATCCTATTACGTCACATATGGCACAGACTGGTGATTCCCGTTGTATGGCAGGGGTCTCCATCTTCTTTCCTCTCTTCTCGGTTTTCTTAGCCGTAACCACTGGTTTTGCAATGGGAATTTCCTTTGTAGGGACGGTTTCGACTATTTCTTGGACGAGTGGGGGCTCCTCGGGACTGAGGGGTTTCAACCCTATGGAAGTGATGTGTGTGGCTCCTACCCCTATGAGGGGGATGAGATAACAAACGGGTAATGCAAACGATATGTTTGGTAACACCACTATTGCCAAAATCTGATGGGAGATGAAACCAGCTCGGGGGTAGAGGAAAGAGGTTTAGGAAGTGGCGTAGGCAAGAGAGGCTGCCGCGGCTGAGGACTTGATGTCATTACTACTCATTTCCATGTCTTGACTATATTTGGCTCTTGATGTGGACATCATGCACATCGAAGCCCCTGTGAAATTGGGTGATGATGCAGGGATCTCCTAAGAATGATCCTAGAACGGACGAGAGTTTGAACTGGCCAGGGCCATATTCTTGGTATCGTGGAATCATATCTGAGGATGTATCTACATAGGGTAGAATTTCATCAGTGTTTGTTAGGGGCTGCTTCTCATTATGCATCAATTGGTCGACAGTAATGATGCAATCCTCGTGGGGGAAAATCATAATGTGGAAGATGGAGGAGGCTATGGATGACATTACGTACATATAACTCGGACCAAGGACTATTATATAGTCCAAGTGAGTGTCCAAGACTTCAATTTTTATATGGATCGTCTTTCCAGATAAGCAGACTGGGACGTTTTGGTAGAGGCTGACAGGGGTCGAAGGACGACCGTCATATGCTCTAAGCGTGATGATTGAAGGTTTTAGTTCAGGAGACCCTAACTTCTGCCAATTTTGTTTTTACATGATGCACGTGGATGCACCCCCGTCAATGACACATCAATGAATGGTGATATTCTGGACTGACACTGGTATCTGAAAGGTGACCATGGAAGGAAGCCTTGGGGTGTATTTGTTTAAATCAAAAGCCATTAGGCGCGTATCAGCAGGGTCGATAGCGCCTAACGCAGAAAGTAAGGATTTCCGTTGTTTTGGGCATGACTGCAATACTTCCAACGTTGACATAGCAGTGAGAGATTGGGCTAAATTTTCCAAAATGCTATAATTATGGGCCACTTTGGAGTAGTTTCCTGCTCGCCTATTGGGTCCCTTCACCATCTTTGGAAATGGTTCAATAGGCGTCTTTGAAATGGCCAAAGGTGCAGTCAGTGCACTCGTACTCACCCCTAACACGTTGGTGTCTGGTGGGGTGTCGTAATTGAGATTATGTGTTTGGAAAAACATCTCTTCACCAGTCATGTAGATCTCGTGAATATTTTTCCCAGAGTTGTCTTGATTTTGTTGTTGAGTGCTAACTGTCCCTTGATGGGGGAAAGGTTCCGCACCACAGCTGTTTGTTGGGAAGATCCTCCTTGTCCTAGGTTACTCTGCATCTTCTTCACCTCAGGGAGATCGGGACAATGGTGTGTATAATGGGTGTACTTACCACATATTGAACAAGAATGGTTGGTTCTAAGAGGTGGCATTTTTCTCTGCCGTTGGGAATTGCTTGGCTCCTGGTTTTTTTTCCGGTTGGAGTTGCCTCTAGCCTGAGATCGTGGCGTGAGTTGCTGGTTGTTTCCCCCCTGTCCAAGATTCCCTTAGGGCTTGTTTTTTTCCTTTTTTATTCACCACATGATGAGGGTAGTTCTCCTGGTTATATGACTGGTGTGGTTGTTTTTGGGAAGGCTGCACAAAGTTCACCTGTGCATTAGTCTGCATAGGCGGGTGTTGTGCTGGGGAGAGTGCAACGCGGTCCCTGGTTTGCACCTGGATACTGGGGGGGAGCTCTTCTGTTAGTATTTCTCTTTGCGTATTGGGTCCCCTGAGCTGGGGGATAGGGTCCTCCATGGTGATATGCTGGCGCCCTATTGGTAAAAAAAATTTGACGCATATGATGATTTTGAAAACTGGGTTATGGTACGTTCTGAGTAGAACCATACATGTAACCGGGGTTTTGACTGTTGCTGCCTAGGTAGGTTTGGGTCAATGACCCAATTAGTCTGTCTGCAAAGTTCGACGTGCCTGGAAATTCTTGATAAGTTTACAGGTGTGAGGCGTTCGACAAGATATTGTAAATATATCCTAATTGCGTATAAATCAGCTCAAGTTTTTTGGCTTTGCTGATTGCATCCTCTTTGGATATGGGCCTTTGTTGTGCCACATCCTTTGAAATCTCTGCAATCGGAGTTTTCAGGAACAAATATAAAAGTACATGATTTTCAAGTTTATCTTTACATAAAATACGATGCCGCCTCCATTCGTGGAGATGATCCGAGATATGGACGACAGGGTTTTGTCTAAAATGTGTCAATAATTCCATTCTGGAATCATGGTGAATGGGTAACTGAAAATATGTTAGGAACGCGGTGGAGAGGGTGTAAAAGGTTCCATGTGAATCAAAGGGTTGCTCCACGCACCATTTCGCTGCTGCTCCTGTCAGAGTGCATTGAAATAGTCTTAATCGAATAGTGTCATCAATGATACTGTTTGATGAGCACCACAGGTGGAAGGTCATGACATGATTACCTGGGTCTTTCGCTTGCTTTCCTTCGAGCTTTGGAATCTCTGAAGGGAGCTTTATGGGCATGGGAGGCCATGTAGGGTTTTTTCCAATGAGGTAATTCGTTATTTTGGTTAAATCAGGTGGATTCAATGAAGCAAAGAAAGGTGATTGTGATTTTGAAGGCATTGTAACTTGTGAAGACAGAAAGTTCTGGTTAGGAAGAGGGTTTTTTCTGCGACGCACGTTGTTGTGTATTCGACTAGCTTCCCGAATGGGTCACACTCCTCTGCCCTCTAGGGGTCATGGGAGGAGTGGTATGTGGTGTGGCGTTGGGAAACCAACCAGGGTTCCCAACTAAGGATGCCCCAATAAAGGACGAACCAATAATGGTGGAAACTTTCCGTCTTTGATGCCTAAACGGTGAAAGACCTAGAACCCCTCTTGGTAATGGGGGGAGGTTCGAAAGACGCCTAGATCGATGAGGTCCCATTGGGTCCATTCTAGTGTCGACTAGGTCTGGTTTTGGAAAAATTTGAGAGGATAGAGTTTATGATCAAAGAAAAATTCTGATCGCATACATAAAACAAAGCGAAAATAAAATAATTTTTCCCTTTAAATTAATTCTATGTGATCAAGCAATCAAAAATATGGTTTTTGTTTATATGCGTATGATACTCAAATCCTAGAAGAACTATTCATCCTCACACACTCAAATGTAATTAGGCCTTGAGAAGATATCTTGCAAGTGCTGGCACAACGTCCCGTAAGAGTTGGCGATGCCCCCACTCAACCGAAGAAAATCCACCAAGGTAAGAGTAGAGAATCTAGTGCTTGCCTGCACCATCACCAATAGGGAAAGGATGCCCTGGATTAGGCCACTAAGTACCACCATCCCACGTGAGCGTTCGAGTCTTGGGCTTCTTGGTAAGCCAGCTAACAATACCGAGTATCAGCTAGGTTAGGTAGCCCAAACTGGTACCGCACGCACTGCGCCTAAGCCTAACCCGTTGTGAAACGGGTCTCTACCGCACTTGGGTTTTCTTTTCCGTGGGTTTATAGGTGGATTTAAAGCTCTCTAAACAGTCAAATTCTATGTTTCAAGATGAATAATGAACAAGGTGACTTATTGGATTCCTACCCCGTTAATCCTAACTTAAAATATAAATTCTTTTGTGGCCCCTGTGGGGAGAATTTAGAGAGTTTTGTTAAGTTTTTTTTAGGTGTCTTTTCTTTGCTTATTGGTTGGATGTGTGTGAGAAAAAAGTGGACAAGCACATAGTTTGAACGAGTGGATATGCGATAATCCTTTTCAAAATCCCCTATTATACTATGTTGTATTGTTCCTTGCTCAAAATAAAAACATGTGCGGATATGGATCGCTTTCTATTTTTCATAGTTAATCTATGTGATCAACTAAAGGGAGATTTTGAGTTTTGAATAGAGAGTGTTCATATGCTTTCCTAGGATCACCGGAGGGTGCAAAGGTAGCAGAGATTACTTGCTCTTCTATCGACAATTCAATCCTGGTCCCGAAATCCTAGTGCAAAAATTGAACTAAACTAATAACTTTTACACTAGAAAAAAGAAACTAGCTAAGCATGTGTGGACTTGGGCCACTTACTTTGGCTAGTTATCTAGGTGTGTTGGTACCTAAATTTGAAAAACAATTTTTTTTTTTGGAATGCAAGCTAGTTTCCCCCCTCCTTAAACTATGTGTGAACTTTGCAAAAATAAACTTGAAATAAAACTAACATTAAGCCTATAAAATGAAGCTAAGAGTGAGCGTTATCAATCTTCGAGGTACCTCAACCAATGTTGGAAGATGTATTCTGGGCTGCCAAGAACTTTACAAGCAGGAAAGGATAGAAATATGGGAGAAATTTCTCTTTATGTCTTTTGCGCGCAAAAGGCTGCAACAGGCGCGATGTCTACGCACGGGTCAACTCTAAACGCGCGCCCTGGGCGCGTCTGTTGGATGGAAAAGCACGCAAATTCCTACAAAGGTAATCATTTGGAGTTGTTCTGCTTTAGTCTGTCAGTTGGGATGAACTAGGGAATGCAAGAGAAAAAGGGGGAAATTTAGCTCCACTCCACAGCACAGACAGGGGTCTCTGCAAAAAGGAACAACCACATAAACTTGACATGTACGAAATCACACCAACTTAATGGGTGTGGTTTACCCTCTTAAGTTAGTGGTCACACGCAGAAAAAGAAGTGGAGTCAAGCAAGTTAGTGGAACATGCTAGAATCATAAACATACTAGATAGAGAAATAACATTCATATATAAACTAAAAATAAACTAAAACTAAAAAAAATAAAACAAAATCTTTGAATAGAGTCAAACAACTGCAATAATCAAAATTGTGGCTCTCTCGGCCCCTCTTATTTAGTGATGGTAGGAAATGAAGATGAAACTTTAACCCTGTTGCCAAAGGGCCCTTAGAACTTGGGTTCTAAGTCTCGATGCAAGGATGTATTTACTTCCAAGCTTGCTTCGGTGCAAATTCTGTTGGAAATACTACGAGGGGGGGTGAATCAATATTCCTTTCAATTAGAGCATTAGTTAATCTTCAATTATTATCAGTGTTTGTACAATTATTGCAAAAAAAATTTGTAAGCTCATTTCCAAAACTGGGAAATTTGTTTTCTTGATGATCCACCCTCGGGGAAATAAGAAGACTATGGCCATGAACTCTAGACAGGGCTCCTCTGCATGAAAAAAAAAAATGAACAAGGTCATGGAGGAGTACGACGACATCTTCACCTCACCCGCAGGGGTGCCTCTGCACTGTTAGGTCAAGCACCCCATCGATATGACCCCAGGTGTGTTGCTACCCAATGGTATGATCTATCGACGCTTTGTTCTGGAGAAAAATGAAATCAAGAGGCAGATTCAGGATATTCTGCAGAAAGGTCACATCTGGTCGATTTCATCGCCCTGTGGGAGCCTGATCGTGTTGGTGCAAAAGAAGGATTGGACTTTGAGACTCTGTATCTACTATCCAGCACTGAACAAGATCATTGTCTAGAATAGGTAATCGATCCCATGGATTGATGACCTTCTAGAACAATTTAAAGGGGAAAAATATTTCAGCAAGATTGACTTGAATTTTGGGTATCACCAGGTACCAATCGAACCCCCTAATGTGTGGAAAATTTCCTTCAAAGCCAAGGAGGTCATTTTCAAATGGTTAGTCATGCCTTTCGGGTTGACGAATGATCCCGCAACCTTCATGAGGCTGATGGACGACATCTTGCGGCCATTCACCAACTCATTTGTAGTAGTGTACTTGGATGACATCTTGATCTTTAGCCAGACTTGGGAAGAGCACCTCCACCACATCCTACAGGTCCTCCAAACACTGCACCAATACAATTTGTGTGCCAATTTGGAGAAGTTCACTTTTGGCATGACCAAGGTTTAGTGTTTGGGATACATTATTGATGATCGGGGGGTACATGTGGATCCAACCAAGATCCAAATCATTTGGGATTGTCGAGCCCCAACCACTCTAACAGAGCTTCACAACTTTCTCGGTCTTGCTAATTTCTACCGCGGTGTCGTGTTGGGATTTTCTCATATCACTTAGCCCTTGAGTCAAGTCACAAAGGGAGGAGAGAGAAAACTTACTTTGGTGAGAATATTAAAAGAAGGCATTCGTATAATTGAAGCATCATCTCTGCTATGCCTTAGTGCTCACATAACTAGACTTGCAACAACCATTTCAGATCGAGACAGATTTGTCTGACTATACTATTGGGGTAGGTCATACTCAAAAGGAGCATCCAGTGGCATATCACAGTGAGACATTGTCCGACACATTCCACAATTATCCCACTTATTTAATTCACTTGACCTCTCACTAGTGCAATAATTAGTTACAACTAATTAGACTGACTTTAACTCACTTAATTGAGTTAACTGATTTCTCATGCATTAAACTAATAAACTAACTGCAACTTGGACTCTAAAACAAATAGAATCACTCTACATGCCTCACCAACCACCCTCAACTCAAAATTCATGAGCTAACTAAGTCTATCACACTTAGTTAACTATTACAAGTGTTTATGAGATAAGATTACAATTTATTGTCCAATTTAATTAAGGGAAAATTAAATGTGACACAATTCTAATTTATTTAATAAATTGGTTTTCACACTAATGTATCGCTAGGACCCATCACTGTGTGACCTGTGGTCCCACACTAGTGTGTGTGTTTTCATGTTGTTTATGGATGCCAATTTCACTATTTCTTGTTGCAAATTTCAACACTCCCTCTCAAAAATAAAGGAATCAATCTGTCCCGATCCGTTACCTTTGGAATTTTCTTTCATGTGCACATGCAATATTTGCATGCAACACTTCTCTAGTTTTGTTCGCACATGCAACTCTTGCATCCAACACTTATCTAGTATTGTTCGTACATGCAACACTTCTCTAGTGTTTTTCGCACATGCAACTCTTGCATTCAACACTTTTGAAACTAAATAGCTTCCAAACAAACGAATCAATATAATGCATCTGTCATCATATTCTTCTGACTGCTGGTACCAATTTCACATGTCTACTGGACTCTTTGCGCTGTTAAAATCTGCATCCATGCACTCTGCACTGCTGCCAACTCTGATTTCTCTCTAGTATCCGACACTTGTTACTTTGATTTATGTCCTCCTGACATCTGACTGCATCAATATAACCAATCCTTCATGCTACTGTTGTACTGTGGGCTCCTTGTTGGGTTTGTGTTATATTCTTTCCACGACTAATCACGAGTGGCGGAGTAAGAGGGGGGGCAATAGCCCCCCCTGTCAGGGTCCGGGGCAGTGCCCTGGCGAAATTTTTTTGGTCCTTAATTTCCGGTGGGCGGTCTGTGCCCATGGTTTTGTGCATGGTTTTGCACATGGTTTTGGGGTATGATGGTTTTCGGCCCCTGGTATTTTTGTAGATCTGGTCAAGGGAACTACGGCTATGTTCTAATCCAGGGTTAATGGATTGGGGTTTATGTATGCTTCGACATGTATATATATGTGTTGTAACACTAAAAGGAATATAGTGAAAAATCAAGCTGGTCGTCCCGATTTGGGATCTAGGGGAAAATCTCTGTGTTTATCTTTTTTATGTTTTATACTCTCACTATTGTTTATTTTCTGTTGTAAGATTCGTGTGTAGATAATTTATGTTCAGGGTTAAAACCTACATTTGGTATCAGAGCATTTTCGGCTTGAAGGGGATGCCTTTGCTACTGAGGGGTTTTTTGCTATTTAGTGGGATTTCTGCGAGATCGATTCTTGAGGTGAAAGAAGATGGAGAGCGACAGAAAGATAGAGATCGAGAAATTTAATGGTTAGATTTTTTAGTTATGGAAGCTCAAGATGGAGGATCTGCTGGTGGATAAAGATCAGTGGATCGTGGTATATCTAGGTACTAAACCAATGGAAATGTCAGATGAAGACTGGAAGAAACTGGATCGGAAGGCTAAGAGCACAATACGGTTGTGTGTCTCAGATTCAGTATTGTTGAATGTATCTAGGGAAGCTACGACGAAGAATTTGTGGGAAAAACTTGGGACTTTGTACCAATATAAGTCTCTGGTGAATAAGTTGTTCCTATGGAAAAAGCTGTATAACCTGAGGATGAAGGGTGGAGACTTGGTGACAGAGCATCTGAACGCCTTCAATACTGTGGTAAGTCAGTTGTCATCTGTTGATATTAAAATCTCAGATGAAGATAAGTGCATCAGTTTGTTGTGTTCTCTACCAGACTCGTGGGACAGTTTGGTTATTGCAATAGGTAGCAATATAACTACCTTGAATTTTGATGACATTATCTCAGCCTTGTTGTCGGAGGAAATGAGATGGAGAAATATGCAGGGCCATAATGGAGATTCCTTATCTGTAGGAGGAAGGTCCCAAAACAGAAACAAGAATAAGGTTTCGAGTGGGAGATCCAAATCTAGAGGGAGATCTAAATCTCCTGGAAATTTTGTAAGGTTATGTTGGAAATGCAGAAAGGAAGGGCACTACAAAAGGGACTGCAGATCTAAATCTCCTGAGAAAGGAAAGGGGTCTGATGATGCTCCTTCTGCGGAGGAAAAAACCACCTCTGATGAAGGTGGGGATGTCTATTTGGCTTCTTCTTAAAATACACATGTACATCATGAGTCATGGTTGATTGACTTAGGTGCATCCTTTCACTTCACTCCCCATAGGGAGTGGTTCTGCGAGTATGAGAAATATGATGGTGGTGATGTCTTCCTAGGGGATGATAGGAAGGCCAGAATCGTCGGACATGGAAAGGTTAAGCTGAAGCTGCAAGGTGGAAGGATTAGAACACTTCCTGGTGTTTTGCATATTCCTGTATTAGCTAGAAATCTGATTTTTGTAAGCAAGATGGATGATGCAGGTGTAAAAACAGTGTTCGAGAAAGATGCCTGCAAGATGGTTCGGGGAGCACTGGTATTAATGCGGGGATTTCAGACTGGAACTCTATACAAGCTACAAGGTAGCACTGTTATTAATGGGTGTAACAGTTCTGTGGTTCCTGAAAGTGGAGCGGAAAGCCTAGCTGTCTCTGGAGAAAAGACCATGCTATGGCATCAAGGGCTTGGAAATATTGGAGAGAAGGTCCTTCGGATACTGCATAGAAATGGTATGGTAGAAGGTATGTCTAATTTCTCTTTTGATTTTATTTTCTGTGAACATTGTGTATATGGGAAGCATAATTGGGTGAGTTTTCCTTCTGGTGCTAAGAGGGCGAACAAGATATTAGAACTTGTGCACAATGATGTGTTTGGACCTATGTCAATTCCATCACTGGGAAAGTCTGTGTACTATGTTTCATTCATAGATGACTTCTCAAGGAATACATGGATATATTTCTTGAGGAAGAAATCTGAAGTCTTTGACAAATTTAAGGAATTTAAGGCTTTGGGGGAAAACCAGACAGAGAAGATGATAAAGGCGTTGAGGACAGATAATGGTGGGGAGTTCTGCAAGAAGGAATTTGAAGAGTTCTGTAAGAAGTGTGGTATAGCACGACAGAAGACTACTCCATACACACCTCGGCAAAATGGAGTTGCAGAAAGAATGAATAGAACACTGATGGAAAAGGCAAGAAGCATGCTCAGTGGTACCGGGTTAGGACAAGAATTCTGGGCAGAGGCAGTGGAGACTACATGCTATCTGGTTAACAGATCACCTTCATCAGTGTTGGAGGATAAGACTCCACATGAGGTATGGACTGGTAAGAAACCCTCTCTTTCACATCTAAGGGTATTTAGATGTGATGCATATGTACATGTTCCAAAGCAAAAAAGGACCAAGTTGGATAATAAATCTGAAAGGTGCATCTTTATTGGGTATAAGGATGGTTTAAAAGGTTACAAGCTTTGGAACCCGAAAACAAGGAAGGTTGTGTACAGCCAAGACGTGGTGTTTAGAGAGGTGAAAGTTGTTGTTAAACATGAATTTATACCAAAGGAACCTGAGAAGATAGAGTTTGATATAAAGGAGTATGAATCAGACTCTACAGCAGAAGAAGATTCATAAGAGGAAGAGTCACAAACTCCAGCTATGAGAAGATCAATTCGGGAAAAAAGGCAACCAGAAAGGTATAGTCCATTTGCTTTTTTTTTCAGGTTTTGCCTTAACTATAACTGATGATGATCCCAGAACTGTCAGGGAGGCAGTAGAGGATGGAAAACTCTGGAAGGAGGCCATGGTTGATGAAATTTCATCCTTGCACAAAAATGAGGCATGGGATCTGGTGGAGTTGCCGGCTAGAAGGAAGCCCATCGTGAGCAAATGGGTGTTTAAGAAGAAGATGAATGTAGAAGGCATGGTGGAGAAATACAAAGCTCAGTTGGTAGCAAAAGGTTATTCCCAGGTGCCGGGAATTTATTTTGGTGATATTTTCTCTCCTATTGCCAAAGTTACTTCTATTAGATTACTTTTATCTGTTGCTGCTGCATTTGATTTTGAGATAGAACAGATGGATGTGAAGACAACATTTCTTCACAGGGATATAGAAGAGGAGATCTACATGAAGCAAATCAAGGCTTATGGCGTATGTGCAAGAAAGAACTGGTATTTAGGTTGAAGAAGTTCTGTATAATCAACAATACTGGGCGATGTGGTATCAGAAATTTGATACCTATATATGGGGACCTGCTTCACCAAAAGCAAGGAGGATCATCAGAAGTATTTTAAATTAATTGGTGACCGGCATTTATTTGGTCTTGTATGTGGATGATAGGTTGTTGATTGGAAATGACAAAGAAATTATCCAAGATTTCAAGACCCAACTGTTCTCCAAATTCGACATGAAGGATCTTGGTGCCGCAAACTATATTTTTGGGCATGGAAATTAAGAGAGACTCAGCAAAGATGAAGCTCGAAGTTAAATCGCAGGAAGTATGTTTACATTATATTGTAGGTTCAATATGCAGATAGTAGGATAGTAAACCGTGAATGTTCCTATTCTCGTAGGTGTAAAGTCACATGAATGGTGTTGTCCCAAGACATAAGAAGAAGAGGAGGATATGTCCCGTGTTCCATATGCAAGTGTGCAGAGCTCGATATGCAATGGATTGTACTAGTATTCTATATTGCATATTATGTGTGAGTATATAGCAGTTTGGATTGTCCTGTGTGAAGGAAAATGACAAACAGTGAAGTGTTTTCGATATTTACGTAATTAGTGATGAAGCTAAAGTACTGTGGAAGACCAGGATTGGAAAGAATGTTGGAAATTCATGGTTTTGTTGATGCAGAATGGGCTGGAGATCTAGATCAAAGAAGATCTACAAGTGGGTATGTATTTAGCCTATTTGGAGGCGCAGTCAGTTGGATGAGTAAAAGACAGTCTGTAGTGGCTCTTTCAACTACAGAGGTAGAATACATGGCAGGCACTCATGCAAGCAAGGAAGCAGTTTGGTTGTAGAGATTGTGTTCAAGTATGGGGTTGGTACAACAAGCTATAAGGATAGACTGTGATAGCCAAAGTGAAATTTTCTTGGCTAAGAACCATGCTTATCATTCAAAGACAAAGCACATTGATGTTCAATATCACTTTGTGATAGATATGGTTGAGGCTAAAAGGGTGTTGCTGGTAAAGGTGGACACTTTGAAGAATGTTGCAGATGCATTGAAGAAGTCTGTGAGCACTTAGAAGTTCTCTTGGTGTATAGAAACAATGGGTGTTGAAGAATTGGGTCAATGACTAAGCTCTCCTGTGGCCCCTTGCGGAAAGAAAACAACAAATGGGAGAATGTTGGGTATGTGTTATATTCTTTCCACGACTAATCATGTGTAGGGGGGGGTAAGAAAGGGGGTGATAGCCCCCCCTGTCGGGGTTCGGGGTAGTGCCCCAGCGAAAACTTTTTGGTCCTTAATTTATGGTGGGCGGTCCACACCCATGGTTTTGTGCATGGTTTTGCACATGATGGTTTTCGGCCCCTGGTATTTTTGTAGATCCGGTCAAGGGAAATACGGTTATGTTCTAATCCAGGGTTAATGGATTGGGGTTTATGTATGCTTCAGCATGTATATATATGTGTTGTAACACTAAAAGGAATATAATGAAAAATCAAGCTGGTCGTCCCAATTTGGGATCCAGGGGAAAATCTCTGTGTTTATCTGTTTATGTTTTATGCTCTCACTATTATTTATTTTCTTTTGTAAGATTCATGTGTAGATAATTTCTGTTTAGGGTTAAAACCTAGACTCCTCGTATCTAGGTTCAATCCATGAGACACAACATCTGAATGAACCCTGCCCAATTTCTTCTTGGGATTAATTTTGCACATCGCCCCACCTCACACCTGGAGGTATAGCTGCATGTACTCCCTCTACCCTTCTAGCTTGAAATTTCCTCCTCCTGGTGGTCTTTGCTTGAGTGGAATCTTCCACACTCGGTCTCCTCTCTGCTTCTCCAATTGTGGCTGCTCCACAACCTTCTAAGACTAGTTCTGAGGTTGCATGTGGAGAGATAATTTCTCCCTCTCAATCACCAAGTCATTAACCACTTCTTTTCTCCTCAAAGCCTTACATGCATCCTCAACCTCGAGAGCATACAGGTTCTTGACTCTTACACCAATCTACTTCACTTGTCCCGTGGCTATGTTTTTAAATAAAACTTTTCCTTTTCTAAACATTACTTCATAACCACGTTCTTCCAATACCACTACGGAGATAAGATTCGTCCTTAGGCCTAAAACATGCAAAACATATGCTAGTCTGAGATGGGATCCATTCTCCCTCTGAAAGGTAACTGTACTTATGCAGGTCGTGTTATACCTCTCGTCATCTCCAAACTCTATGATTTTCTGGAGGTCCTTCCCCTCCAAGCCATTGAAGAGATATCTATTCCCCATCATATGGAACGATGCACCGCTATCTAGATACCACATGCATCCCATTATAGCGCTAGCCATGGATGTAATGAGAGTAAAATCAAGCTCAAACAGTGAAGCCAATGCTTCATTTGCTGTAACTACAGGCTCCTTCTTGCTTTTCTTCTATGGAAAATTTGTAGCTTAGCGCCCATGCTCGTGACAGTGAAAGCATATGATATTGGAAAAGTATTTCTTGCCCATTTTTCCTTGGGATTTCTTTCCCTTGGCCTTCTTTTCCTTACTTTCCAAGGCACAATATTCCTCGTCATTAGTCTTGGATGACGATCCATCCTTGGTATTCTGCCTTAATTCTTCTTGTACCAAATCCGACCAAATTCACTCCTAATCTGGTAACATCTCCCTCCCATTCACCGAGTCCGGGTAACTATGCTAGCTTTTGGGAAGGCCTAGAAGTGTTAGGCCCACCAATTCATCATCTGCTATGGTCACAACAACACTTCCAAGCTCATCTCAACATTGAGCAAACTTTTCCAAGTATGTTGGTACTGTCTCGCCCTACTCCTTCTTGATTTTCCTGAGCTTGTTCTTCAGCGCCAACTTCCTTTGGTCATTGTTGTTCTGAAACAGGTCTATCAAGGCCTTCCACATTGTATGTGGAGTCGCATTTCCATGGAGACTTGAGACAATGTGATCTCAAACTCCCTCTAATAAGGTCCTCCTCGCCCTTGCTACCTTCTTTTGCCAAGCATCAATAAGAGTGGTGTCTGCTTCTACGGGCTTGGAAATATAATTATCAATGAATTCTTTCAACCTGTTGTCCTCCATAACTGCCTCCATTCTATCTTTCTATGCAATATAATTAGAACTTCCCTCGAGTGCATATTCCAATGTTAAGCCTTTGAAAGACATCTTGATCCGCTTGTTGCACCAATGAAAGTATCTGCAAGTTTGAATACTGTTCAATACAAACTCAATTTCTTCTCCACTGTTGTCATTTATGTTGCTCTGATACCATGTAGAAATTATATAAACAATATGTATACAAATGGATTCAAATTGATCGTGCAATATACTAGAGAAAGATATTAAATCCTTCTACAACTAATTCTATGGAAATAAAGATGATCGCACAATCGCACCAAGTAAAATAAAGAAGAAAATAAATCCACAACACAAATATTTTTCCTGGGGAAATATTTCTGCTCAAAACCCCTCTATCTCTATTGTATAATGAACCAAGGAATCATTAAAAAATACAATGAACTCTTCTCACAAGAGTCTGTTGCACTATCGTGACTATCTCACATTGATCCAGACAAAATTAGGCTAGTACTTAGCCAATTCTCAGCCTATCTTCAGCCTGTCTTGCTCATGCAATTTATGTGGAATGAAATACATATTGTTTAGGAATTTCATCCTTCCTTGACTGCACAAAAATGATGGGAAATCCTATGGTGTTTTAGCTGCATCTGGGAAGTTTGCTAAAAATATAATTGATAGTTAACTTCCCTTCAACCTTTGTCTCAACTGGGTCTTCATTAGAACTGACATGCATGCAACTATTAATATTAAATCATCACTCACTTGATAGATCATTGCATTTAAATTAAATCTAATTGAATTCACTTGACCTCTCACTAGTGGAAAAATCGGTTACAACTAGTTAGACTGACTTTAAATCACTTAATTGAGTTAACTAATTTCTCATGCATTAAACTAATACAATAAATGTAACTTTCTAAAACAAATAGAATCACTCTACATGCCTCACCAACCACCCTCAACTCAAAATTCATGAGCTAACTTAGTCTATCACACTCAGTTAACTATTACAAGTGTTTATGAGGTAAGATTGCAATTTATTGTCCAATTTTATTAAGGGAAAATTAAATTAGACACATTTCCAATTTATTTAATAAATTTCCTTGCACACTAATGTATCACTAGGACCCATCACTATGTGACCTGTGGTCCCACACTAGTGTGTGTCCTGTCATGTTATTTCTGGATGAAAATTTCACTATTTCTTGTTGCAAATTTCAAAAAATCTATCATCTCAAATCGAGACAACAGGTTCCTCGACATATTTTGGTTGAGCCTCTAGTCAATGTTGGACACCAAGCTCACCAATTCCACATCTTTCCATCCCCAAACTGATGGCCAGACAAAGGTCGTCAATAGGATGATCGCACACATCCTCTGCATGTACAATTCAAAGCATCCATGCACATGGGATGAGATCCTTCCCTATGTGCAACACAGTTATAACCAGGCTCTCCATAGCTCAACTGGCTACAGCCCCTTTTAGGTGGGCTTGGGATTCCAACCACTATGTCCCATTGACGTAGCTATGCCATTTGTGGATACTCAAGCATTCGGCTCGTGTCCAGTCTTAAGCTGACAAGGTGAACAACTTCATTGAATGCATTCATCACATCTACCAACATGTTCATGACGTATTGGACAGAGCCAATGTTAAGTATAAGCAACAACATGATCAACATTACGTGCCACACAACTTCCAGTTCGGCAACAAAGTGTGCCTACATTTGCAGAAGGAGTGCCTCATTGGACCCCAACGCAAGCTTTTACCACTTCTATATGGTCCGTACACCATCAATAATGTTGTAGGGGCCAATGCCTTCAAGCTTAGTATTCCACCATTCCCTGGTCTACACCCAGTGTTCAATGTGGACCACCATCGGCCCTAATTCCCATCTCTACTAGACACCTCCGACATTATAGAACAACTCACACCAATAGAGTTAAACCCAGACTGCATGGAAAAAGACACCATGGATCGTATCATGGACATGAAAATAAATAACACTTGCCAGCAAAATATCAAGCTATATCGGGTTGTCAAAGCTGGCCAACTCCTACACCAAGGCAAATGGTTCACCAGGGACCAAGTTTAGCAGAAGTTTCCTCATTTCATGGAGGAACTCAACACAATGGGGACCATTTCTTCCCAGTGGGGGATGAGTGATCCATCTGGATATTGGTGGCCACCTGCCTATTCCACTTGGGGCCCCACCATTGTTTCTTTCAGTTTTACAGTTTCCATAATTGTAGCACAATTTATTATTTTTAGCTATTTTTTTGGTTCTTAACTTATAGAGCCTTTTTTAGGCCCTAAACGACATTTTTTGGAAACAAATGGGAGGAACATGGAAGTTTCCTAAACATTTATTATATTAAAATTTGTAGTCCTCGGATAGATCTTTCTAACGAGGTATCGGGCGCGTCAAACGAAGATCGTATGACAAAGTTACGTCACCCAAAATGGGACCATAGTTTTGGTGCTTCATCTCCTAGGGTTAGTTTTTTGGATGTTCAGGGTTTTCCATTGTTTATCAATAATAAATAATCCCTCAAGCCTCATTATAACTGATCAGGAGATCATGTACAAGTTTTAAAAAATGCTCAGAAATGAAAGTGCTCAGAATGTTTGCAACCTAAACGAACGGAAATATATCGTCGCTGCGATTCTGGCGCCATAAATGGTTCGCAAAACAGAGGTCGTATGCAAAATTTATTGAGGTCTGAAAATGCCCAGTAAACTCCAAAAATGAGTTGACCAAGTTTGATTTTTTTAAATTTGGAAAAATTAAAAAAATATATATTCCAAAGAATATCAGAATATTCCCTGGAATATTCCACATGGGCGAATGATTTTTTGACAAGTGGCATATTTTCATTTGAAGTCAGTTTGACTTGGAGATTTTTGGGCCTATCACAAGCTCCCACGTGGTAGGCACGAAGGCCACCACGTGGCCCCAAGTCAAGGAGGAGGCATGCCATATCAAAAAAATTTACAGTTACAAGGTTTGAACTCGAGACCTCTAGGTTATAGCACTAGTGTCTTACCATTAGGTCACAAAGGTGTTACTTAACATTTGTCGGTGGTGCATTGTATTTATGTTTTGAAATTAAAATGGGAGGAAAACGAAAAGGGCTAGCCCCATAATCATGTGATCTTCTTCTGCACCCCATCTCTTATCCTTCAGTGGTTACCATAACCGTTAGCACGCAATTTAGATGGGTCATGTGGCCAACGTCAAACATTTATTGCGATGGTTATGGTGGCTTATCCGCATGGATTAATCGGCGGTTCCGGTGAAAATTCGACATGTGACTACCCATATTAGCATTAAATGCAAACTACTAACCGCCGAAAATTTTGGCACGGTTCCGAAAATTTAGGGGAGTTGGCCAAAATGGCACTCTTAATTGGAGTTCCTTCAGTTTTGGAGGAGGTTTTCAAGGGATATTGGGAAAAATTTGTTTTTGCCATAACTCCTTCATTACTCGAGCAAATTGAGTGAAACAATAGTCAATTTCAACTATATCAGACCTTATGGACTCAATGGAGTAGGTTTTAGATCCATCAGAGAGCTTCTAAGCAAATTTTTTCTTTAATGAAGTTCAAGGGGCCACTAGGGCCACCAGGAGGAAAAATTAGTTTGAGGCCTAGCCAGGGGAGTTAGAGGCCTTATCCGGAGATCCAATAGTTAAAATTGGATATTTTAGATGTTTTGAATCTGATGATATGTTTTTTATAGCCTTTAGAGAACTTTAGAAAGCCTAAAATCTTCAGTAAAGTTCCAAGGGCCATCAGTGCCATCTTTTTCCAACAGCAGTGCAGGGTCTAGCCAGTGCAGCTAGAGACCATATGTAGCGAACCAGTAGTCATTGTTGACTATAAAAAATAGTATTAATCCATTGAAAGAGGTTTTAGAAGCTTTTGAGGATTTCTTGAGCTCAAAAACCCAAAAGAGAAGTTTTCAGTGACCCTAGTGCCAAGGGGCGCCGACAGGCGTTGGAGGCAAAACTAGAGCAACCGGAGGCCATTCTTCATGAATGAATAGCCTAAATTGACTAATTCAGACATTTGGGAACCAATTAAAGTATTTTTAGAAAATTTTGAGAGCTTCTAGAGCTCGAGAAGTTGATGTGATGTTTTGGGCAACCGTGGGCAAACCATGGAGGATAGCCTAGTTTGGGGATGCAGTGCTCGTTTTGAGAAATTTATTAGTTGATATTTTGTGTCTGATGTGTGCTAGATATGGTAGGAGTGGTTTCAATGAAAGAATCATAATTCTGAAGGAGTATGTGCCATTTAGAAGCTCAAAGTAGCTCACCAGAACCGACAGAAGGAATCGTGTCAAAGGGAGCCCAAAGCTACTTGGAGAGTTTGGACAACCATGAGAGGGATATAGATGGTATTCTCAGCCCTTTGAATCAGTTTAGTATCCATTGGAGTTAAGTGTGGAACTTTTAAAAGAAACCTTACCATAATCCCAAAGAGTTGAGTCAAGATGACAAAGCTCAAAGAAGACGTAGCCCACAAGATTCGGGTGAAATCCTAGATAATTTTGTTGTTGTGTTTAAATGTTTTATTGCTACATTATGTTGTTGATATACATGTTAAATTTCAGCAAGAAAAAATTAACTTAAGACACATAAACAGTTAAAAATCATACACCACTTTCAAGTATAAATTCCGCAAATTGTCAAGTACAAGCTAGATCATTTAATTGTTAAACTGAGTGGGAGGTTCTTGAAATACATAATAAGTTATCCAAACCATTTTCATATCAGGTTGGTATCAGAGCACTTGGTTGCTTGATTGACAGAGCAAGCTATTTCTTAAGATTTTGCTTGTATAACTTGAAAAGGGTGTTTAAACAGTGTAAAAGATTGACTGTTGTTTGAGTTTGCTAGAGGTGAAGGGATAGCTATTGTTAGCTAAGTCCTGGAGAGAAAAAAAAGGAATAAAGGTCTGAAGGCATCTTCCTTACCCAAAGGACCTCAAGGTCACCCTTGGAACACAAACCCTCTTGACGATTGTTTGTTAAGAATCTCTTGGAGTTTGTTTGTTGTTGGCTGCTTGAATAAGAGTTTGCCTCTATAGCCATTTTGTTCAAAAGCTTTGTCTATAGTTTTTGAAAGCTTTGTGAACTTTTTTGAAGTTACTTTTTTTCATTGACATCATAATGACAAATTATACAAGTGATGTTTCCTCCTTCACGAGATTCTTTGATGAAGTATGAAGCGTGACTTTATTATATTGAAGGACATGGTGCAGAATCTGTTTGAGGATAGAAGAGAAAGCACTGAACTTCATGAGCAATTGTTTGCTGTGAAGCAAGAGAAGGAATAAATTCTTCAAAGAATGCATGATATGGAGATGTAGCTCCATCAAGCACAAGAGGCTTTGACTAATAACATGCGTGAGGAAGAGGTAATCCACTCTAATTTGTCTTCAGTTTCCTCATTAGAAAGATGTGTTGGTTCTCTCGAAAATCACACAAGAGGTATAGGGTCCAAGTTAATGATTAAAATGGGCTATGAATGCAATGGTTTATGCAAGCATGTACAAGGCATGGTTGATCCTATTTTGGTTGAGGAACGACCCAAGAATCTTGGTCTTGGTTATGTGCAATTTAATGGCGAAGACTCCAAAACCATGAAAGCATGTGAGGCAACTTCAAAGAGAAATTTTGTTCCAAGTTCTAAGATGCAAATATGTCAAATTTGTTTCCAAGATTATTGCCATTGCTTTAAGCCTTTGTTGTAGCAAGAATATGGTAGACATGCAGCTTATAGCAAGCATGTGAGTTCAGACAGTTTTCAAGACAAGAACGATGATGTTAGTCTGCAAATGAAAGCTAGAGCCTCTACTAGTTCATCTCCTCATGAAGGAAAAAAGGATGAACATGCAAAGCAGCACAAGAGGTATAAATCTTCCCATGATCAATTTGATTTTGTTTCCGCAAGGCATGATAAATTTTTCTTGCTTAAATGGAAGAAATATTTGTTGTACATATTGTGGTCGATTTAACCATGATGTTTCAAGATGCTGGATGAGGAAGAAAGCATAAAGGAAGCAGATGAGGCAAAGGAAAATTTCAAAGAAGGTGCATAAGATTTGCACATATTTCCATAAGAGAGGACATATTGTTTCCCATTGTTGGACTTTGCATCCAACTAGTCATCCCAAGCACATGTAGCAAGAGGATAGAAAGCAACAAAAGTTGCCATGGAAGTGGCTTGGTAAGAAGTGGATGGATTTCTTAAAACAGTAAGACATACTCCTTTGTACATATGCAAATTTCGGTTGTATGCATGTATTTTATGCTGTAATCTCTCATTTGTTTGAGCCACCTTGGATCATTGATCAAGGAAACGATGTTCAGTTTCCTTCTGCAAATTTCTCGCCAGAAATTTCTGAGTGAGTGCAAGTGTTGAGTCCCAAACTTGCATCTTTCCTATACACCTTTCTAGACTTTTTCCATTTACCTGGACCTCCTAAGTCATCAAAATCATTGCATATTAATCATAAAAGTGCATTTAAAGTTATTTTTAACTATGTTTTGTGTCTGCTGTTTGAATTAGATTTTTGCTCATCTAGCTGCGGAATCTTGTCACTTTCCGCAGCTGCTTCAACTTTCCGCAGCCATTTTGTTAAAGTCTATATTGCAGGTGTCTTCAGGCAAATCAAGCCACATGGGCAAGTTGGAAATGACATGGACATGGACCGAGTCCTACTGGCTCAGTCGAATTCATCAAATAAGGCCGTGGTCAAAGGTAGTCAAGCGGTGGTCAACCTAAGAGTCCTATGGTGACAGAACTCTGTTTTCCACCACGTGAAGACTTACGTGGCCGTTCCTAAATCTCAGGGGACGTATCAACACCTGTGAACTGCTCCATAAGCCAAATTCAACGGCCACCTTCCATAGATTTAATCTTCACGGCAGCCATAATGCTATATTTCTGGACGTGGTTGTTCACGTGTCTTTCATCAGTGTAGATTGAAGGAAATTAGTTATGTCATCCTCTGTTATAAATAATGCGTTCTTATACGCATAGTAGTTAGCTGCTGTAATCTAATTTTGTTGAAAAGAAAGCCACTGTGCCGTGACATTATTTCCTTGTTATGACTGCATTTTAAATACATGAGAAGACTCTGTTCATAAGTATAATTCGTGGTTGATAGCTGTTTCCCGAGGATTGTGCAGAGGGCCCCTGCACACGCTGAGGTTTTGTTTATTACTGTATAGTTTCATGCTTTATTTCCTTACGTTCATTATGCCATAGTTATTCACGTGTATATATATCACATCTCTTATGGTATTAACGTTTTATTTATGTCCATGATTTTTTTTCATGCTTTATACTATTGTTAACTTATCAGTGTCTTTGTTCCAGATTACAATAGGCAGCTCGGGCATTTTCACATAGTTTTACAATGACTAATGACATGGAATCAATCTTTTCCTTCTGCTGATTTATTTTTCTTAACTTTTAATTCCAGCATTGTTTTATTTATTTCAGTTTTGTACATTTTCTTTATTAGTTAGACTAGATATTAAATTGCTCATGTCATTATCAGTTACTTCCGAAAACCATAGCGAGACTAATGGTGAAGGATTGAAGTATGATTGTGTAATTTGATATTAGTTTATTTTTCTGCAAGTTAGATATTAAATTTCTCATGTCATTATTAGTTACTTCCGAAAACCATAGTGAGACTAATGGTGAAGGATTGAAGTATGAATGTGTAATTTGATATTAGTTTATTTTTCTGCAAATTAAATATCAGATTGCTCAAATTATTTATGATTACCTCCGAAAGCCATAGCGAGACTAATGGTGAGGGGTCAGAATATGAGTTGATGTAATTTGGTTTTAGCTTTACTTTGCTTGCAATTCTTGGATTTCTTTGAGTACAGTTTCTTTTGTATTTAGACAGCAACAAGGGTAATGGGTTTCATGATCAATAGTTCACTGTTTGTTTGACTAGTATAGTGGCATATTTTCATTTAGGAATTAATTTTGTCATTGCATACCCTTTTGAAGTTTGAAGGTTGGGAAATCATTATAAAGGACATCATTGCCTTGAACATTTATATCCATACTTGTCTTTTAGAATGTCCATCTCACATTAGGAAACCAACCAAGATAAAAACCCCCCAAGATAAATAAATAAAAAAAATCCAAAAACGACAAAAAGTAAGAGATAGGTTATCCTGCACATATAGTGCACCACACTTCGTCAACTTACGAATCCCGGATTGAAAAATTAATGTAGCAATTTAGGATACACTAAATTGACCAAACATTTTGGCGCTGTTGCCGGGGAAGTGTAACTAGGTAGCCAATTTCTTAAAAAAAAAACAATAAAAAGAAGGGAAAATTGATAACTTCTTGAAGTATGCTCTCCTCTTGCACCTAGTGTGATCTGGAGGATCAGAAAAGAGAGTTATTGGTTCAATAATTTCTTAAGTATGCTCTCCTCTTGCACTTAGTGTGGCCTGGAAGATCAGAAAGAGAAGTATTAGCCCAACTTAAAAATAAAAAAAAATGACATGCATAGAGCAAGAGATTCTAGGGGAAGGTTTATAGCTAGAGCCAAGAGTTCGATTTTCACAACTCCATCTTCTTCAAGACATAGAAAAGATTCAACACCATATACCCCTAGCCTTAAGATTTCTGGAATTCAAGGAGCAGCTAAACTAGAGGATTCTCCTACACCATCTACCAAATCTCATTTAGAAGAAGACCCTTTCTTTACTTCTACAGGAGAGTATATTGTAATTAAAGAAGTAGAATCACCTGAAGAAGAAAAGGAAGAAACTCCCTCTCATCCTCCCTTGATAGAAGAACCAGAGGACTTTGAGGACTCTGAGGAAACTCTCATGGCAGAGGAAGTAGTAGATGGATTCGGAGGTAGAGGTAGAGGTAGAGGAGGAGGAAATAATGGAGGCAACAATGGTGGAGGTAATAGGGAAGGAGACAACTCGTTTGGATTCCCCATAGTTGATGAGGAAACTCATACAACGATGAAAAAAATCTCACCATCTGTCCTCCCCAACTTTTATGGATTGTGAAGTGATGATCCTGAAACATTTCTGTTTGATTTTGAAGTTGTGTGCCGAACCTATGACTATATGGAAGACTCTAAAAAACTCAAACTGTTTCCTTCAACATTGAAGGGAGCCGCTTTGAAATGGTTCATGGGATTAGTCACCCAATCTATTAGGACTTGGAATGATATGAAACAAACATTTTTGGATAGATACCTGGACTATTGCATGCCCACCAATCACAAGGATGAGGTATTCAAAATGGTGCAAAAAGAAGATGAAAATTTGGAGGATTTGCTTGAAAGATTTCAATACAACTTAAAAAGATCAAAGATGAGCAACTTAGATGAGGAAACTTTGAAAGCCCTTCTATTAAAAGCCATTAGAGATGAATGGATAGATATTTTAAACACGATGGGGAAAGGAGACATTTCTCAACTTCCACTTCGTGACATAACAGAACTATGTGTCCATCTCTCAAGGGGAAAATCTAAAACAGGAAAAGGGCCCAGAGATCCTTCTCTTATCAGGGCAAACAAATCTGCAACTGGATTAGTAAGTAGGGCAGAGATTGGCAATATGCTTGATGAATTCAAAACTGATATCTTAGGGAGCCTTAGTGAACAACTAGACACCCTTAAAATTCAAAACAAGCAGAAAGCAGAAACTGATGCTCTAGCCATATTTTGTCCGAAATGTAGGAAGAAACATGATTTAAGGGAATGTCCCTTGGATGCAAAAGTTGTAGAAACATGTATGATTTGCTCAGAGAATCATGAGACCAAGGATTGTCCTTCAATTCCTAGACTCAAAGCTGTCTTTCAAGAAGATCTAAATTCAGTAGAGTCTCTTTGTTTTGTTGCAAGAAAACCTTGGCAAGGGCAACAAACTCAAGGGTTTAACAACCCTATGAATTTTCAATCCCCACCAAATTGGAATCCTTGGCAACAACCTTGGCCCCAACCTCAAAATTCATATCAGTCATGGGTACAAGGTATGCAAAATCCTTAAGGGAGATTTGCTCAATTTTATCAATATCCTCCATCTTTTCAAAGTCAACAAGCTCCACAACTTCCAAACCCAAATCCACAACTTTCATTGCCATTTCCACAACAACAACCTTCTCAACAAAATCCAAATCCTCAACTCTTGCTTCCATTCCAACAAAATACAAATCAACTTCCAGCTCAGCCATTGCCAAATCCTAACAATAAAAATCCTCAGAATACTTACATGATAGAAGGACAACAATTTCCTACCTATATGATTGTTCCTCTCAATGATGTACAACTCAGGTCTGGTAGAGTTTTAGAAAAACCTTCTATAGATGTCCAAGAGCAAGATGCCTCTAAGGAGGACTCTCTTAAAGTCAATAAGGATTCTGAGGAAGCATCTCTTCAAAACTCAAACATTCAAAAAGAGAAAGAAAAGTTAACCCCCACAACTCCTATAGTTGAGCAACCTGCACCTTCATCCACACCTCCTTTCCCTGAAAGATTACAAATTGATAAAGGGGTGGAAAAAAATTTTTTGTTGCCTAACTATGATTTTCTAGATGAATTAAAGAATGTTTGTATCAAGATTCCCTTGCTACAAGCCATTAGAGAGATTCCTATTCTAGCAAAAACAATAAAGGAGTTGAGTCTCAAAAGGCCAGGAAGGAAACTAAGAGATACAAGAAGAATCCACCTGGTAGGAAAAATTGCAGATATCATGATGGGAAAAATTACCATGCAGAAGTATGTAGATCCAGGTAGTCCAATTGTCAAGACACATATAAATGGGATAGAAATTCCAAACACATTGATTGACTTAGGGGTTGCTATCAACATTATGAGTAGACAGACTATGGAACAGCTAAAACTTCCTAATCTTCTTTTTACACCTACTTTACTGCAACTTGCAGATCGATCAGTTATCAAACCAGATGGTGTATTAGAATATATTTCAGTCTCCTTATATTCTTTGGAATATCCAGTAGATTGCATGATTTTGACTCCCAAGAGTAATCTAGGAGGGCACCCACTTATCTTAGGAAGACCTTGGCTAGCCACAGCTGATGCTTTCATTAGTTGTAGATCTGGGGATATGTACATTTCTAATGGTAATTCGACAAAGAAATTCAATTTGTATCCTCCAGCAAAAGATATCACAGAAGTAGGAGACAATGAATGGGTCGATGATGAGGACACTATACAACCTATCTTTACCATTTCTAAAATCAGTGAGGATAGTCAAATTCTGAACACATTAGAAAATTTTGAGACATCTTCAGAATATGACCCCACACAATTTCAGTTGGAATCTGACATTGAATATTTATCATCAAGACAAATGTCTCTTTACTCTATGGAAGAGTTCGGTAGTTCTACCATTGAGATTTTTCCAGGAAAAACATTAAATATCAACAAAAATTTGGAAAAGTCACAACAGGAAGAACTAACCAAAATCTTGCAAAAACATTCTACTGCATTTGCATGGGAGTATATCGATATGAAAGGTATTGATTGTTAGAAAATTATATATTATGGAGAAATGCAACACATAAAATATGCAAAAAATACAAGCACACAAAACACATAAAACCAGAGAGACACAGATATACGTGGTTCACCCAGTTTGGGCTACGTCCACCCCGAACAGCCAGTCCTTCCTTTCTATTATCCAGCAAAAATGAAGAGACAAAACCTACAGCAGATCCGCTGTAATATCCTTTGTTCTCGCTCACAGTCTCCCTCTCTGTTTCTCGCTCCGAGAATACACACATAATGCACAGCCGCAATACAATGCCCTCATATATACAAGGGGGTTGCCTTTTAGGGAAAAAAACCCTAATCTAAACATAAATTTACCATTTCTGAAATCGGTGAGGATAGTCAAATTCTAAACACATTAGAAAATTTTGAGACATCCTCAGAATATGACCCCACACAATTTCAGTTGGAATCTGACATAGAATATTTATCATCAAGACAAATGTCTCTTTACTCTATGGAAGAATTTGGTAGTTCTACTATTGAGATTTTTCCAGGAAAAACATTGAATATCAACAAACATTTGGAGAAGTCACAACTAGAAGAACTAACCAGAATCTTGCAAAAACATTCTACTGCATTTGCATGGGAGTATACTGACATGAAGGGTATTGATCCTAAGACTTGCATCCATCATATCTATATTGAGGAAAACAGTAGACCAATCAGACAACCTCCAAGAAGGATGAATCCAAATCTTAGGGAGATAGTGAAAGAAGAGCTCCAAAAACTTCTCAATGTAAACTTCATTTATCCAATTTCAGATAGCCGATGGGTTTCTCCTTTGGTTATAGTACCTAAAAGAATGGTAAATGGAGAGTATGCATTGATTACAGGGAGTTGAACAAAGCAACTTTGAAGGATCACTTTCCTTTGCCTTTTATTGATCAGGTATTAGATACATTAGCAGGTAAAAAGTACTTATCATTTTTGGATGGTTTTAGTGGCTATAATCAAATTCAGGTAGCACCTGAAGATCAAGATAAGACCACATTTACTTGTCCATGGGGAACTTTTGCCTACCGAGTGCTTCCTTTTGGGTTATGTAATGCACCGGCAACATTCCAAAGAGCAGTATTAGGAATTTTTTCTGATCTAATCCATGATTGTGTAGAGGTTTATATGGATGATTTTACAGTTTATGGTAATTCATTTGAAGAGGCATTAGAAAATTTGGAAAAAGTTCTCATAAGATGTAAAGAAATAAACCTTTCATTAAGCCATGAAAAATGCTTTATGATGTTTACTGAAGGGATTGTTTTAGGACATCATATTTCGGGAGATGGGATTAAGGTTGATAGATCAAAAGTTGAAGTCATCTCCAAGTTACCTATTCCAAATTGTCAAAGAGATGTTAGAAGTTTTCTAGGATTTACTGGTTACTATAGAAGATTTATAGAAAACTTCACTAAGATAGCATCTCCACTCTTCAAGTTGCTTACAAAAGACTGTGAATTTAAATGGGATCCTGATTGTCAATCAGCTTTTGAAACTTTGAAAACAAGAATATCTGAAGCACCTATCTTGAGAGGACCAAATTGGAAACTCCCTTTTCATATTTCTACGGATGCTTCAGATACAGCTCTAGGAGCTGTGTTGGGTCAAAAAGATTTAGTTCCTTATGCCATTTATTACACCGGTAAAAATTTGACTCCCACGGAGTTGAACTATACTGTGACTGAAAAAGAGTTTTTAGCTGTTGTTCATGCAATTAATAAGTTTAGACATTACATAACAGGCTATGAAACTTTTATTCATACTGACCATTCTGCAATTAGATATTTAATGAAAAAACTTGTTACTAATGGCAGAGTGACAAGATGGCTTTTACTTTTGCAAGAATTCAATATTACTGTGTTGGATAGACCAGGAAAACAGAATACAGTAGCTGATTTCTTGTCTAGGATTCGGAATACTAAAGAAGATTCTCCTGTAGAAGATAAATTTCCTGATGAATACTTGTTTGCAGTAACTATTAAGACCCCTTGGTATGCAGATATTGCTAACTATTTGGTTACAGGGAAACTACCTTCACATTTATTTCCAAGTGAAAAACGAAAAAATTATTCAGGAGAGTTCAAAATATTCATGGATATCTAACGAATTATTTAAAACAGGGCCAGATCTTGTGATCAGAAGATGTGTCAGGGAAGATGAAATGCCTGATATTCTTAAGGCATGTCATGATGAACCATGCGGCGGACACTTTGCAGACAAAAGGACGGCCTATAAAATCCTTTCTTTAGGATATTATTGGCCCTCCCTCTTCAAAGATGCAAAACAATATGTCAAAAGGTGTGACAACTGCCAAAGAGTAGGGAAACCTACCCTTTCAAATGAAATGCCACTGCAAACACAGGTACTCATTGAACCCTTTGAAAAGTGGGCTTTAGATTTCATTGGACCTATTAATCCACCATCTAAGCAAAAGAAGTATATATTGGTTTGTACTGATTATGTTACTAAATGGGTAGAAGCTAAAGCATTAGTATCTGCTACTAAAAATTCAGTTGTTCATTTTCTTTCTGAGGATATTTTTACTCGCTTTGGTGTTCCAAGAGAAATTGTGACAGATCAGGGGAGCCAATTCACATCCAATTTGGTGGAGAAATTGGTGGAAGAATACAAAATCAAGCACAGAAGATCTACTCCTTACCATCCACAAGCAAATGGTCAAGTGGAGTCCACAAACAAAGTTCTTGAAAGTATCATCACCAAAACTGTTCATCTACATAGAAGAGATTGGGCAGAAAGGCTTCCAGAAGCCTTGTGGGCCTACAGAACTACATGGAGGAATACAACAGGACATTCTCCCTATGAAATTGTTTATGGGAAAGAAGTCTTGCTCCCCATTGAGTTCCAAGTCAAGACCTTCAAGATAGCAGTTTAGTTGGGGATGAACTTATCAGAATCCCAAAAGCATAGAATGGAGCGGTTGAATGAGCTAGATGAGATCAGACAAGAAGCAATTCTAAGAACTGATCTAGTTCAATATCAAAGAGCTAAATGGCATGACAAGTATATCAAAGAGAAGAAGTTTCAAGAAGGAGATTGGGCATTGTTATTTGATTCCAAGTTTAAAGATTTTCAAGGAAAATTTCAGACTCATTGGCTTGGGCCATATGAGATTGACAAGATCTTTAGCAATGGAGTTGTAAGAATCAAGACCATTGATGAATTTCAAACTCCTCTTATTGTGAATGGCCATAGGTTGAAAGTTTATCATAAGCCACTCTCAAAAGAGGATTTTGTCAAAATGTTTCAAGAAAGTTCTGCAATCATGCTGGTACAGAAGAATTCTTCTTCTCCACCAACCTAGTTTTTGTTCTTTTCAGTTAAAAATAAAAAATAAAAAAGGTATAAGCCTGAAAACCAATCATTGATTGGCAGTCTTATGCAGAAAATATAGGGTGAAAATCAGGAACACCTGACACTCTATATTTTCCAAAAAAAATCTCTCTTTCATTTCACAAGCTTTGTCACCACCCACTCCATTTCATTCCACTTCATTTTATCCATTTCATTCCATTCCATCAATAAAAATCTTTTTCATGACCATTTCCATCTGGTCATTTGTCATTTGTTCATTTCTATTCATCCAAGTAATAGCTGTGTCAGTTTCCGCAGCTGACATCTGTTTCCGCAGCTGACTCCAGTTTCCGCAGCCAGAAGCAGATTCCGCAGCTACTACTCTGTTTTCAAAGAGAATGTACAGTCAGATATTATTTCCATAATTATGAAATAAAATGCAGGTGAGAGGATCAAAAATGAAGACATGGAGCATTCAAGACACCAATGGAGATCAATTAGTTGAAGACCAAGGAAAAAGGCAAAGATTCCAAAGGTATGAATAAAATTTATTTCAAATAGCATTGAAAAACACATTTTTATATAGTTCTGAACCATGAGCTCTATCCATTACGTGCAATGATTATATTGACAGTTCCGTAACCTTTCACGATCTCCATGTTATCCTCTTGCATTCATTCACAAACGGTTTCATCATTAAAATTTCGATTTTCACTCATGTTCCAATATCCCACCGGAGATAATGAGACGTATTTGATTTGACCAAGGACTCTTACAGCCGCATGAATTCATAACCGTTGATTGAAACGTGCTCATATTTATTGCGCAGCCACCAAAATTCAAAACGCTGCCGAATGTGTTATACTTTGTTAATCTCTTTATCGTGTCTCTGCTGTATTTACAAAACCCCACTCTGTTCTGTCTCACTCCATTTCGTTTATTGTGCTCATTCTCACTCCCGGATATCTACCCACAGTCTCACTCCATTCCGTTTATGGTGCTCATTCCCATTTTATGATACATCCCCACAGTCATTGTGCTCGTTCCTGTGCATTCAATCGTTCTATTTCCATTTGAACCCTCACACAGGCAAAGTTGTGAAGAGCAGAAAAGTGAAATGGGTAAATTGCTAAGAGCAGAGCCGGAAAGACCAAAGTTTATGGAGGGTTATCCGCAAATAAGGGAGATATTGAAGAAAACAAAATGGCTGCGTTTTATCCAGAAATTCAGAGGTTATCACAAAGAAGTTACGAAAGCATTTGCAAGGTCATTTGATGGCTTGGAAGCGGAGATTGGAGACCTTAAGTTTGTGGTCAATGAAGCATCTATAGCAACAGCCACGGAACTCCTTCAGGAGGGTGAGTGTTGGTTTAAAAATAAAAGCATCAGTGATGAAGCATGGAGGACAATCTTACGAAACCAAGGTATGGACATAACTGTTTTTAAAAGAGGAATTCCTGTGCATGCATTGAAAGAAGAATGGGCTACTTTACTGCTAGTTGTTCAGAAATTCATTACATGTGAAGGCTGTTTTGGGTCCATGTATATGTACCATACCAGGCTATTGATGAATTTTCTAGAAAATCAAACTCTCAATCTCCCATATTTTCTATTCAATAGTTTGAAGAAAATGTCCGTGACTGTTCAGAAACACTTAGGAGATGTAGAGCCCCATCTATATCACCACGGCCTTGTAAAAATTCTGATTGAAAAGGAGTTAAAGGAAAAGAAAGATACATGGGAACAATTTCTAGTTAGAAATTTCTTTGAGGAACCTCAGGAAATTCCTGAAGGTAGTTCAACAAGAAGGAGTAGAAGAAAAAAAATAAATGTTGAAACCCAAATTACTCCTACTCAGGAAATTCCTGCAGCTAGCACAGCAAGAAGAAGTAGGAGGAAAAGAGCAATTGATGAAATCCAAAATACTCCTACTACTACTATGGAAAGAACTGATAGGGAAGAGAGACTGGTAAAAAGGAAGAAGAAGGAAATCAAGGGTAAGAAGCCAATAACACCAAAAGAAAGAAAAATTATTGAGGCTGTACATAAAACTCCTTCTTCTGAAGAAGAAGATAATCAAGTGTTATCTGAAAGATTAGTCTATCTTCAAAAACAGTCATCTATGCCCAAGAAGATAGAGAAAGGAAAACAAAAACAAAAGGATAGTGTACCACAGCGTGTGAGGAGAAGCAGCAGACTTAAGGGGAAATTGAGGAAAACACAAATTAAGGGTCCTCATTTCATTGATTTGGGTGAGGAGACATCTGAACAGTCCCTAGCTGACCATAGTCCATCTTAGTCAGTTAGTGAACCTGGTTCATTTCATTCCCAATCAGACATTGAACATACTCCATCCTATTCTCAGCAAGATATTGATGTAAGCCCTCCTCAGCCAGATTTTGAAAATAACTCTCCTTCACGGCATTTTGGGGACAACCCAATAAAAATGACACCTGAAATAGACCCCAAGCAGCAGGAAGTATATGACTATATAGAATCTTTGGAAAAGGCAGCCACAGGTCCAAGTACTTCTTCCATTCAGCCTCATACATTGCAGGATGATTTGGTCCAATCACTAAAACAGGAAATTTTTGAGTTGGAGCTTTTAAATAGGCACATCAAAAATGAAAATGAAACATTGAAAGAACAAGGAAAACTGGACAAGATCATCCATGATAATACTATGTTACATTTGGGAATATGGCAGAAGAAGAATAAGAAATTGAAAAGGAAATGCCAGAAATTGAGCAGAGCACTTGTAAATATCAAATTTAGGTGCTTAATGAAGAAACCCAGAATGATGGTAGTACCAAAGAAGAAGAGAAGGGGATTGGATGTGCTGGCTGAAGTATCAAGGCACATGAACTGAACAAAGAGTATCAAAATTTTGGTTGCATGAGGACATGCAACACCTTCAGAGTGGGGGTATGTTGAGTCCCAAATTTGCATCTTTTTCATACACTTTTCCATACCTTTTTCACTCACCTAAACCTCCCAAATTGTCAATATCATGTGCAAAAGGGTATCTAACATGGTTTTTAATTATATTTTTGTGTTTTCTATTTGATCTAGATTTTGTTCATTCAGCTACGGAATCTTGCCACTTTCCGCAGCTGCTGCAACTTTCCGCAGCTATTTTGTGAAACTCTATGCTACAGGTGTCTACAAGGAAAACGAGCCACATGGGCAGGTCAGGAATGACGTGGACATGGTTCGTGTCCTATTAGTTCAAGCAAACTCATCCAAAGAAGCCGCGGTCAAAGGCGTCCACATGGAAGTCAACCATGGAGTCTCATGTCGGCAGGACTCTGTTTCGTGTCACATGAAGATTCATACGGCCGTTTCTAAGCCTGCGGAGGATAAATCGACATCTGTACAGGGCTCCTTAGTCAAATTCAAGCATCCACCTCTCGTAGATTTACTTTCCAACACGGCCATGATCCTAGATCCGTGGACGTAGTGGTCTACGTGCTCTTCACCAGCATGAACTTTAGGAGACAGTTATAGTTCGTTGTTATATATAATGC